>CM072512.1:133235042-133242542 GCA_036898135.1 Oncomelania hupensis
AGCTTAAAGGTTGGACCACTGATTGTGCAAGAATGTACTTGTACAGTAAGGTAAAACGATTGAGATGTTTTGTAATACTGCCGCTTTCTTACCATTCGCTAGTAAAAATGCCAGATTTTGATTATGCCTAGTCACGTTGAAACCCACACACACACCCACACACCCACACACACACACTCACACACACACACACGCGCACATACACTATCCTACACTCTCTTTCTCACTCTCACTCTCACCCACTCCCTCTCTCTCTCTCTCTCTCTCTCTCTCTCTCTCTCTCTCACACACACACATTCTTTATGCAATTCCGCACTCCCCCACCCAAACCCCTGCAGAAACACGTGCTTTCTCTGTGCAAAGACTATCTTGCATGTGAGGTTTGGCAGGATTTTCTGTGGAAAAATGAATTCGAAATTCTCCTCCAAGCTGCACGAGAAGTACGCATGTAAAAAGCACTCCCATCCTGCCTTGCAATTTTGCAGCGTGCTCGGCCGGAAATCATTGGCTTCTTCCTGAGAGCGAGGCCCTAAGCCGGATGTGACGTTCTGTGCCGGAAGTGACGCTAGGGTCAAGATGGCGACGAAAAGTTAAATACTCGCGAGACGATCAGTGGAGTTCTGTGATAAAACGCCTACAAAACAAAAAAAAAAAGAAAAAAAAGAAAAAAACGACAATAACTCGTCCCGTGTTGTTCTGTAGCTTTCACCTGCCCTGTGTTGTCACAAGGCCGCCTAGTCGATACTTTACAGTTAATTATATCGTAATGCTTTAGGTCATAGCCTGGTGTGGCTTGGTAGCACAGTGGATAGGGTGTTGGTTGGGTTCGAACCCCT
Organism: Oncomelania hupensis; assembly: GCA_036898135.1. NCBI lineage: Eukaryota > Metazoa > Mollusca > Gastropoda > Littorinimorpha > Pomatiopsidae > Oncomelania > Oncomelania hupensis. Next base: position 133,235,879 of record CM072512.1, read on the forward strand.
CACGGGCCTAGCTTACGTGACTTAGGTACGAGACTTTTCAGGACACCGAGGGTTTTCCCAGGGTACTCCGGTTTCCTTCCTCCTTTCAATAATGGTATTGGATGCAATCAATCTAAATTTCAAAAAAGACCTACCTGTATATAAACATTGATTTCTCTTCCGCCGTTTGTAAAATCGATCTGTTCACATCGCCGCGTTGAGTTCGATTTAAGAAAAAGAGCGTGATAGCATCCATTATTATTATTATTATTATTATTATTATTATTATTATTATTATTATTATTATTATTATTATTATTATTATTATTATTATTATTATTATTATTTCCCCCAAGACATGATCTAAAACAAACGGGGGATTAAAACGCCTGACAATTGAAACATTAATTTTAAATGTTGTCGGTAGGGAGGGTAAAGACCACAAGCCTTGAAAAAAGAATGTTCTCCGATATTTAAGGCGTCACATTTCTTCAGTCGTTACCCTGATAACGGAGCACAGATAACAGACTAAATTATATGATACTGCAGTCAACGTTTACTTTACTGTGAGACTTGCCTATCTTCCATAGAATATAACAATGGAATAAGATGTTTGCTTACAGTTTGCTGTAGAGATCGTGCAAGAGCCTGTAGGTAAGCTCAACAGTGATCAATGTGTTAATGTGATGTCCGTATATTATCCGAAAGGCACAGACAATGTAAACAGCGACTGGTTGCGCACTTTTGATTTTACCGATGAGTGGATAGTCTGCGGAGATTTTAATAGCCACGCCCCTATGTGGGACAAGGACTGTACCTACATTAGTAATCATCGCTTTTACGATAATGTTACAGATTCTGATTTATTGTTGTTGAATGATGGTCAGATCACACGCATTCCAGATGTTTCCAACCATCATCCATCTGCCATTGATTTAACCTTTACTACCCCAGATATATTTTTTGCCTGTCAATGGGATGTTGGAAGCGATTCTCTTGGTAGTGATCATCTTCCTGTTTTTATTACGTGCTATAATTCTGTTGAACTTGATGATATAGAAGATAAGGTGCCAAAATACAACTACAGCAGTGCTAATTGGCAAACATTTCAGACATTACTTTTGTCCTATGATGTCAATCTTATACACAGAGAAAACATAAATGAGATGTATAACTCTTTTATGCAGCTAATCCACTCAGCGGCAGAAAATTCTATACCAAAAAAGAGGATGTACAACAAGATACTACGCAGAGGCAATGTCTGGTGGAATCAAAGATGTAAAGCAGCAGTAGATGAAAAAAAGGCTTCGTATAAGACTTGGTTAAAATCAAAAACAGAAAATAATTTCCATATTATGAAACAGTCTAAAATAAAATGTAATAAAATAATAGCTGAGGAAAAGTTAAAATTTTGGTCAGATTATTGTAATAATGAGGTAAATACCTGCAAAGATTCTGCCAAAGTCTGGAAAAAAATGTCTGAAATGCAAAATGATTATAGGTTGCCCCAGTGTCCTATTAAACTAGAAAACAACATTTTTCCAAATCATAAAGAAAAAGCAGAAGAATTTGGGAAAACGTTTTCTCACACCAGCCACTCTTCTAGCTTACCTAGTCACATTCAAGAAGAAAGACAGAATAAAGAGCATAGCATAGAATACCAACAACCACAGCCTAATAATAATTTGTACATAAACGCTGATATCACATATCAGGAAGTGAAAAATGCTGTTTTAAAATTAGGTAGGAAGAAATCTGCAGTGGGTCTTGATGGTATTTCTTATAACTTATTAGCACATTTACCTGAACAATGGTTACATTTCTTCCATGAAATCATTAAGTTATGTTGGGCGACAGGTGTTATGCCAGATCAGTGGAAATCATCTTTAATCATTCCAATTCTTAAATCTGGCAAACCCAGGACAGTTACTTCTAGCTACAGACCCATAGCCTTGACTTCACATTCTTGCAAAATCATGGAAAAGGTGGTATTAGACAGATTGACCTATTATTGCTCAAAAAATAAAATTATCCCTGTAAACCAAGCTGCTTTTCAAAAAGGTCGATCCACAACAGATCACTTGGTTAAACTCACGACACATATTAAGCAGCAGTTTGCTAAGAGAAAGGGTGTTTTGGCTACATTTTTTGATATTACCCGTGCGTATGATCGAGTCTGGCATGCTCGTTTACTGTATAAGCTGAAAAATATTGGATTATCTGGTCATTTGTATACATACATACACACATTTCTAAGCAATAGAAACATTACAGTTAAAGTAGGTAACTCATATTCTTCTACTTACAGTACGGATATGGGGATACCACAAGGCTCAATAATTTCTCCTCTGCTGTTCAATATTTTAATATATGACTTGCCCAAAACTATTAGTAACAGAGTGACCTTGGCTCAGTATGCTGATGACATTGCTATCTGGATGAATGTAAGTTTAAAACAGAATACTTCTCTTTTCGAAATAAAATATATATCTCATGTATACCAAACAGAAGTTAATAAAATAGCCATATTTATGAACCAAAATGGCTTAGTTTTATCTAAAGAAAAAACAAACATGATTCTTTTTAATAATTGTAGAGAACCAAGAATGCTACCAAAAATTGTTATAGATAATGACGAAATAAAGTATGTCAATGAAGTTAAATTCCTTGGTGTATATCTAACTAAAAAATTAAAATGGAAGAGACATATAGAATACGCTTGTCAAAAGGCAGTAAAAAGCTATAATTTACTAAAAATAATAAGCCGAAAGGCCTGGGGACAAGATACCAAAACCCTCATACATATAGCTTTAGCCTTAGTCAGATCTAAACTGACATATGGACAGGAAGTCTTTTTCTCTGCTCCTAAAACTTATCTTAGGAGATTGCAAAGTCTAGACAGCAAGTCCATAAAATTAGCGTTAGGTGTTCCAATACATACACAAACACTTAAAGCTTACAAGTTAGCAGGAGTCATATCCCTTGAAGAATGGAGAAAAATTTCTTGTGCAAAATATATTGTACGAGCTGCATCTGTATATAATAATAATGATGATGAGATACATTTTAGGTCTGATCTGATTTTTTCAAAACGTGCACAGAAAATACCATTCTTAGAATCAATAGCAACTTTTACAAAAGATTTAATTGATGATTTATCTAATGACATAAAATCTTTTCCTAAAAATATTATTTCTCCAACACCTATGTGGGAGCTTGAAACTGCTCATTTTGACATACATTATAGTTTAGAAAAGAAGAATGAAAATGCAAATTTATTATCAAGTGATGTTCGTTGTCATTTGGAGAAAAATTATTCTCAACACCTTCAAATCTATACTGATGGATCGGTTTTAGAGACAGGAGAAGCTGGAGCAGGCTATGTAATTCCAGCTCTAAAATTGCAAAAATGTTTCTCTTTGAGTTTAAATACTTCTATTTTTGCTTGTGAACTTATCGCAATCCTTATGGCATTAACTAAAATTTCAGATCTTTGCTTAAACGCATTTCAAGTTGTTGTATGTGTTGATTCGATGTCAGTTTTAGATGCTTTACAATCTTATGGTCATACTGAACGGCATGAAATTATTTTAGAAATTCAACATTTAGTCCACAATCTCATTATTAATGGTACAAAGGTAAGCTTCTGTTGGCTACCTTCACATTGTGGTTTTCTGTTTAATGATAGTGCGGACAAAGCAGCAAAGAAAGGAGCTAAAAATATCAATGCTCAGAGTATTCAACTCAAAAAATCCCCTAAGGAAATTAAATGTATGATCGAAGAGAGGTCAACGAAACATGTTGTATTTAATACACTTTTTCCTGTAGACTGTAGACTTTCGAGAACAGTTTTTACTATGGCTAACAGAATAATGTTGAATGCCATAAAAACAAAGTATTGTCCAGATGTCCATTGTGTATGCAATGAGACTTTTTCATTATATCATTTACTTTTTGGTTGCCGTCATTTTCTGCCTCTAATAGCTGTGCATCTGCATGACATAAAAACTTTAGATGATATTAATTTTCATCAAAGTGCATTGTTAGCAAAACTGTTGATGGATTCTCCTGTGGCTAGATTTGTGTAAATAATTTTATTTTATTTTATTTTATTTTTATTATTATTATTTTTTTATTTATTTATTTATTTTATTTTATTTTATTTATTTTTTTTTTTTTATATTTTTTTTTTTATTTTTTTTTTTATTTTATTTTTTTTATTTATTTATTTATTTATTTATTTATTTATTTATTTATTTATTTTTAATTTTAATTTTAATGTTTGTTTTTTTTTTCCCGTCTTATCATCTTTGGTGGAAAAGACGTAAATAAAACAACCAACCAACCAACCATGAGCGGTCTCGCATGCTTTCTGTGGTTGCGTTTGTGGGTGTGGTGTGTGTTTTTGTGTTATGTGTGTTGTGTGTGTGTGTGCTCGCGCACGTGTGTGGGTGTGTGTGTGTGTGCAGTTTTCTGTATTTGGAAATTGGAATAACTGTTGTAGGATGCGATGGAATGGCGCCTAAACAGCAAGTCAGCAAACATCGTTCCCAAATTCCTTTGGTCTTACAAGCCTTTGTTTGTCCACAAACATGGCTATAGAGGCATGTGGGAACAAAGGTCTGACCCCCTTTACAATGTCCTTCTTTTACTTAGTGAAAGATTGGAGCGTTCATTGCTTAAAAGCAGTCTTAAGTGGATACGGGTTTGAAAATACGATGACCCAGAGAAAGCTATTTATCTAATAAAGGCGAAAATTTTGAGAGAACAAAACATATACGACTTGTTTTGTGTTTATTTTCCCTTTCTTCTATACGATTAACTCGGATTTTATTGTCTCAGTCTGAGTTTGATTCCCAAAGTCACTAACATGGAACGTTTAGTTGTGTTTGTTTTAGTTTTTTTAGAAACCCATGGTGTCAGAAAAGTTCAATAAAATCTTATTAAGCTATGCACGATCTTCCGTAATCTTTCCACCGGATGTTTTGCCACAACGGCGGGCACGAAAGACGGAAGCCGTGTACTGCAGCTGCCAATATTCGTTGTATCAACGTCAAGAACAACAATGATTTTGTTATGTGTGTGTTGGTGCGTGTGTGTGCGCGCGCGTGTTTGTGTGTGTGTTTGTATAGGCATGGGTCTGTCTGTGTGTATGTGTCTCTTTCAAATTTTTTGGTGTTGATGTTTGTATTTTGTCATTGATGTTTATGAACTTGTCTGTGTGTTTAAGTTCTTGTTGCTTGAAAGAGAATATCAAATGTTAATGCGAGAGAAGAATAAGCTTAGAAATGGGTGAATAAAGTCCGTAATTTACCTAGAGGCGGTCAGAGGCGTATCACTGCACTTTTATTAGTTCCCTATTCCATGCAATGTTCCATTTTAATACCTGGCCGTGCACGAGTGGGAAGATGAACAATTTAGTGATGAAACCACACACACACACACACACACACACATTACAAATACAGACACACACGCACTCACACAACAACACACGCACATGAGTAGGAAAGGAAGGACAGGATTACATAAAGTTCAAACTGGGATTGTCTTTTGCATCAGGCTCATCAGATTTGCGTTTTAATGGCATTGCCATGTCGGTGTTCACTCTCTCTCTCTCTCTCTCTCTCTCTCTCTCTCTCTCTCTCTCTCTCTCTCTCTCCTAATGTCCTTTTCCCCTTAACTAACCTTGTCTTAAATTATACGAATTATCGGAGTGGCAAAGATCAAACGTAATAACCGCCATTTTATCAAAGTTGCATGGACATTTTTCGCAAATAGATGAACGTTCTATTTCTCTTTTTACCACTTTCTACAGCGTGGAAAGGGCCGTTCCTCTCATTTCATAGCCTATCAAAGGTTTTCAACGCCCGATCATCGCTACATGTAACTGAGGCATAATCAGCGCGCTTAGAAGCACGCTGTGCGCCCTGAGCACGTTGCTAGCATTGACGATGCTGCGTCTTATATGTCATCATCATCATCATCATCATCATCATCATTATCGCCATCACACGTGCTGCAGTTCGAGCAGAATACTGTAGACTGGATGGAGTTTGTTTCTCTGTATTGTCATATGCAGTGGTTTTTCTAAAACAAAAATGAATTCTTATTCAAAGACCGTGCTATATTTGAATTTAATCCGTTGGTATTACAATGCGATAGTATGATCACACCAGCTCAATGCCTATGTGAGCAGCACTCTTAGGTTCTTCCACATTTTGCTGGCTGCGGGCTATTTATAGCTTGCCTACACCCTCCCTTTCAGTGAAAGGAAAGGAAAGAAGAGCACTGGCGAAGCTATTTATAGCTAGCCTGGCTGAACTAGCTTCAAAACCTAAAAGCTTTGGTTGAGACGGTGTGTGATAGTGTCACCAAAATTATAATTCAAAGGGAGCGTGGGTCACTTGAAACATTACATTACATTACATGACATGATTATTGCTTTAGGTCCAGTGGACTCTTCCGAGCAAAATCAGGACCAGTATAGCTGGATCAGGACCACAAAATTAAGACCACAACTTCGCTGAAAGACGACTCGCGCCTGATCCGCATAAAAGATCTGCCGAAACAACTCTAGTGGCAACACTGAAGGCACTCCAACAGCCAGTCACTTTACAATAAAGACATCCCACGCAGGGGACGCTGAGGCTATACTCTAATTTATCGAACCCACATTTACAAA
>CM072512.1:133250042-133295042 GCA_036898135.1 Oncomelania hupensis
GAAAATTACCGCACCATCAGCCTCATCAGCCATCCCAGCAAGGTCCTCCTGAAAATAATACTTCAACAGGTTGAAACCCCAAGCTGAACAAATCATAGCTGAAGAACAAGCAGGATTCAGGGCAGGGCGAAGTACCACTGAGCAGATTTTCAACCTCAGAATAATCTGTGAGAAATACCTACAGCACCAACAACATCTATATCATGTGTTCATAGACTTCAAGAAGGCGTTTGACCGAGTCTGGCATGCAGCTCTATGGGCAACAATGAAAGTGTACAACATCAGCCCAAAAATTATTGAAGTCATCAAAAGCCTGTATGACAAGGCTACCAGTGCAGTCCTCCACAACAGAGCCATCGGGAATTGGTTCAGAACAACAATCGGTGTGCGTCAAGGATGCCTACTCTCTCCAACACTCTTCAACATCTTCCTAGAGCGCATCATGTCGGATGCTCTTGCAGACCATGAAGGCACAGTCAGCATAGGGGGTAGAGCAATCTCCAATCTTCGTTTTGCAGATGACATTGATGGATTGGCTGGAGAGGAACAAGAACTTGAACAGCTGGTACAGAGGCTTGACACCACCTCCAAAGCCTATGGAATGGAAATAAGTGCAGAGAAGACCAAAATGATGACCAACAACACCAATGGCATCAATACGGACATCAAAGTCCAAGGCCAATCCCTCGACACAGTGCATAGCTTCAAATATTTAGGAGCCATTGTATCAGACAATGGGTCCCGACAGGAAGTCCTCTCCAGGATCGCACAAACAACTGCTGCCCTGACAAGGTTGAAGCCCATTTGGAAAGACAGGACCATCAGTCTACATTCCAAAGTAAGACTGCTGCGCTCCCTTGTCATCTCCATCTTCCTATATGCTTGCGAAGCATGGACCCTCACAGCAGATCTCCAACGAAGAATACAAAGCATGGAGATGAGGTGCTACAGAAGACTTCTGGGCATTTCCTATACCCAACACATCACCAACGACGAAGTCCGACAGACCATCACACAAGCTATTGGACAACATGATGACCTGCTAACAGTGGTGAAGAAACGGAAACTTCGGTGGTATGGCCACGTCACCAGATCATCAGGCCTTGCAAAGACTATTCTGCAAGGCACAGTGCAAGGAGGTAGAAGAAAAGGGAGACCGAAAAAGAGGTGGGAGGACAACATTCGAGAATGGACTGGTTTGACACTGAGCGAAGCCATCAGGGCTGCTGAGGACAGAGAAAGATGGAGTATGCTGGTTAAACGATCATCTGTGGTGCCCCTACGACCTTCGGGTTACGGGACAGGATAGGATAGGATAGGATAGGGTCTGGACCGTGGAACTGAGAGCAGGGAAGGCGGAGAGGGCAATACAGTTGGATGTAACACGAATGTATGCAGATGAGAAAGAAGAAGAGGAAAAAGAGAAGAAGAAGAAGAAGAAGAAGAAGGATGGGAAGGAAGAGGATGAGAAAGAGTACAAGAAAAACATGAGGAGAAGAAGAAGAACAAGAAGAATGAGGAGAAAGACATGAAATAGTGTCGGAGAAGAAGAAGAAGTGGCTGAGGAGAAGGAAGAAGCAGAAGAATAAAAAGAGACGAACAAGAAAACGAAGCGGAGAAGAAGGAAATTATATTGAAAATCCAATTTTCCTTTTCCATTTTTCATTGCCCAGTGCAGTGAGAAAGAGCAACAAAACACACAAAAACCAACCCAACTCAATAATAATAATAACTTCCCAATTATGATGTGATCCTATGACCGTCATCGCCTCCTTTGGATTGAGCTTTAACACTTTCTATAATTTCTGTTCTGCCCTCACTCATTCATCCCAATGGCCTCCGCACACAGTACTTGCATTGAAAGTAGGTGCAAATGAGATGTAATGCAATGTACCCCGGCGTTTATCGCGTTAGAATGGTATTAAATAAAAATACAATTTGAGCCAGTCTTCAATATAATAATAATAATAATAATAATAATAATAATAATAATAATAATAATAATAATAATAATAATAATAATAATAATGAATCCCAGTTCTCGCCTTTAGTCTGTGCTGATGAAGGCGGCAGGATAGTCGCTGAAAGCTACACGAGTAAGTAGCCATTTACGCATGTGTGACTTGTCAAAACTCTGTAGCCAATAATAATAATAATAATAATAATAATAATAATAATAATAATAATAATAATAAAAATAACAATAATAATAATAATAATAATAATAATAATAATAATAATAATAATAATAATAGCCATCATCATCATCATTATCATCATCATCATCTTCTTCTTCATCATCATAAGACCAATTTGAAAACACAAATTTACATGGACTGTATTAAGCAGAAATGTTTTAGAGACTGGTTTGTACGATTGAGGTTAGGTATTTGTAACCTGAAAGTACACAAGAAGAATAGATACGCCACACAGTGTGTATCAAAGGACGGTCCTTCCTGCCCAGGCGCTGTTGTATGTTTGTCATATGTATAACAGATTTCGTCCAAATACATTTAAAGGGGTTAGTGTTTTCAGCCAAGCAAAACATTTTGTTCAGATGATAGCATCAATGAATGACATAATTATCCGGCAGACTGCTTGGTTTATTTCCAAATGTTTCCAAATGAGAGACAACCACGAGCATTAGGCAGGAGGCTGTTCGCATTCAATATTTAAATGTATTATGCAAGTTATGAGTGGATGAGTCAATAGGTAAGCGTGGGTTTGGCAAAGGCGTGAATGCAAATAATTGATAAATGGGGTAAACGATATTGAGATTGGATTCGCATAGTAATGTGAATGAGATTAAATTTCAGACTATATTCATAATCTGCATGCAAAATAGATGGTTTTATTGTGTTGATTGATTTATCAGTACTTAATATCCTCATTGTATCCCCCATCCCCTTGATATGAGCAAATTGCTGTAGTCAGTAAAACATTCTAAAGTCTCTCTCTCCTTCTCTCTCTCTCTCTCTCTCTCTCTCTCTCTCTCTCTCTCTCTCTCTCTCTCCCTCTCACATACACACAACGAGATGCATCTGTCTACGTCGCGTGCAATTCGATATTTCAATCCCCAAAATCGAATAGAACAGAATTTCACCGTCAACATGCCTTCCTGAAAAATTAGATGGCACAACAAGATAGCGTGATAAATGCACAACCCAGATCCCCACCCCCGACCCTACACACACGCGCTCACACACACAAAAACACACACACGCATAACACACACACATACACACACACACACACGTCTAGACTTACACAAGTTATAATACACGGTTTCTCTCGTCTGAGAATATTGTCCACGTGTAAGCTACATGTACATATGCGAACATAACTTTACAATGCAACGGTGTGCGTGTGTGTGAGCATGCGTGTGCTGATGTGAGTGTGTGTGTGCTGGGCTATTGTGTGTTTACTTGTGAGTTTGTGTGATAGTGTGTGCGTGTGTATTTTCCGCGTGTGTTTATAATATTTCCCTTTGTCCTAATACTTATAGTCCCTGCTTCTTGTCCTATACTTAATTCACAAGAAGCGTAATTATGTTCATGCATGTAATGTTATGGACGATACAGTTTTGATTGCGGTTGTGTGATGGTGTGCAATTGTGTGTATGTTTGTGTGTGTGTGTGGCTGTGTGTGTGTGTGTGTGTGTGTGTGTGTGTGAATGTGTGTGTGTGTGTGTGTGTGTGTGTGTGTGTGTAGGTGTGTATTCTATCGGACTTCAGATTCGTGAGAACGGAGTGTTCGTTGCCGCACATCAACAAACTCAATTGAACATAACTCACTGTCTTTTCAACATGACCTTATTGACAATGAAAATTCCAGTGGAAAACAATTCTACGCATCCCCCTAACCTCCTACCCGACTACACCTCCACCCTCTCTCTCTCTCTCTCTCTCTCTCTCTCTCTCTCTTGTAATAACATAACATGATAATTGCTTTAGGTCCAGCGGACTCTTCCGAGCCAAATCAGGACCAGTCTCGTGTAATAGGGACTTGCCTTTACAGCACATGTTTGAGTGATGATGTGGGCTTTTGTGTGTGTAGGAGTGTCCGTAACATGTGAACGTGTATATTGGTTACAGATCGCCGCGCCTTGAGTCTGATTTACCAATTAGACGCGTATATCATCCAGCATTATTAGTATTGACGTTTATATTATTATAAATTGTTAAATATAGGATTCCATTTTTTTTCTCTTACGCCCTCTCTCTCTATCTCTTTCTCTCTCCCTCTCTCTCTCTATCTCTCTCCCTCTCTCTCTTCCTCTCTGTATCTCTTTCTCTCGCCCTCTCTCTCTCTCTCTCTCTATCTCTCTCCCTCTCCCTCTATCTCCATCTCTCTCCCTCTCTCTATCTCTCTCCCTCTCTCTCTCCCTCTGTGTATCTCTTTCTCTCTCCCTCTCTCTCTATCTCTCTCCCTCCTCTCTTTCCCTCTCCCTCTATCTCCATCTCTCTCCCTCTCTCTATCTCTCTCTCTCCCTCTCTCTCTATCTCTCTCCCTCTATCTCTCTCCCTCTATCTCTCCCTCCCTCTCTCTATCTCTATCTCTTTCTCTATTTCTTTCTCTCTCCCCCTCACTCTCTCTTTCTGTCTTTCTCTCTCTATTCTTCTCTTCCCCTCCTTTGTGAAGGTATGCATGTGTGTTAGTGGTGGGAGGAAGAGAGGGGATGAAGGGGGGGAGGGGTTAAGGATTGATTTATTGATTTTAAGAAAGCAATTATGAATAGAGTAAGTAACCGAACAAAACTAAACTGGCACCTTTACTCCAAAGCTTTATTGCCTGCCATGCAGAGAGATGACATCTTCGCCCCTTTTCTTTAAACGTGTAATTAATTTCCAGCCAGCGTAATCTTCCCTTTAACTTGTACTCACTTAAGTATATTTCCACATGATGAGAAGTTATAATCGTGTTTCACAATTTGGTTTCCAGACGGATACATTTTTTTTAAAACGAAGGAATAGATTAATAGCCTCTAGCAAATTCAATTTTCATCAAATTTCATGATAGTGTAATATTGCAATAAAATGTATATAGATGAAGGTGATTACTACTAAGATCTACGATTTGCATGATGATGATGGTGATGATGATGATGATGATGATGATGATGATGATGATGATGATGATGGTGATGATGATGATGATGATGATGATGATGATGATGATGATGATGATGATGATGATGATGATGATGATGATGATGATGGTGATAATGATGGTTCCCCAACATTGCTCGGGAACTAATAATAATATACAAGGACTTATAAAGCGCACTTACCTCAAATACAAAAGACTGATTCCAATCAATAACCCAATCCAGTGTTATGCACTTCTGAAAGCAAGCTCGCATACAAAGCGGACAAACATACACAGTGACAAAGACACATGCAGCCATCTTGAGGACTGTTTTCGTTCAGCACACTTAAAACCCCTTGGGGTCATGAGCAATCTTGCCACTGTAGATTGTTATAACCTATAAAGGGAAAAGTGAAAGCCCCAGTTGAAAACCGGTCTTGACTTTGTAGGCATGACCGATTCACTGGGGCAACAGTACCCCCGTTGGAGTGCCGGGGGTTTCAGTATAAATAGTATCCCCACTTTCTGGAAATTTAGTGCTTTAAATTCCCACTGTCGCTGTCTTCCTCAATTGCTCTTTCCCATTCCTGATCTGTCCTATCACTCTGCTATACTATCTTCTTCTTCGCTAGATCAATGACCTACCTTTTTTCTTGAAAACTCTTCCTGGACAAGACTCCTTGTTTGTGTATGAGGTCTGTTGGATCAGCTTGGGAGTGTTGGACGCTTTCTGCCGGGTGGTCACTAGGGCTTCCTATGATGTTATTATTTAGAAATATAGGCATTTTATATGTATGTGTTTTGTTGATGATTTATAATGATGTTTGTATTCTATTTTGTTTTTGTAACCGGGGGTTCGAGTAGTTGGGGTAAAGCCTCAGCCGTCCCCTGCGTGGGATGTCTTTATTGTAAAGTGACTGGCCGGTGGAGGGCATTCAATTTTCCCACTAGGGTTGTTTCAGCAGATCTTTTATGCGGATCGGGGGTTGTCCGGTCCTGATTTGGCTCGGAAGAGTCCGCTGGACCAAAAGCAACAATCAATAAATCAATCAATCAATCAATCAGCACACTTAAAAGATCATAGAGTTTCCCAAGGAGCTAAAACAATAATATCCAGCAATCCCAACATTCTGAAGCTAGGATTGGAACCCACGTACAAAATGCTTGCGTCCTGAACCACTAAGCCACTCTATCATTTGCAGGCCCACTCGCACGAAGAAGAAGAAGAAGGAAAAGGAGGAGAGAAAAAAAGAAGAAGACGAAGAAGAAGAGAATGGGAACGTTAGCAGAAATCGATGTTCTGGGAAAGGAAAATCTCCCGCCTGCGCCGAAAAGGAACAACAACACTAACGAAACAAGAAAACGGGCCTATTCTTAAATGGTTTAAAGCTACCCCGCTCAAGGGGAAAAAATCAAATAGAAAGTGGCTAAAGCTAGAGCAATTCCGGAAATTGCCCGCACGCGCTTCATCGAGCAGCTTCACGCTGTGCAAAGCCGTGTACTTTTACTGAGAGAGCCCCAACAAAAGGTGAAGTGCAGAATCTATTCGTCATTTTCTCCGTATCCTTTTACTCCACAGAATAGTGTGATGTTTTGCCATGTTTCATTGACAGTAGATCAAAGAGGTCTAGAAACACCTCTTTACAAAGATCGAAGGAAGAAGAAGAAGGCTAAGAAGAACGGGAGACGGAGAAACCAGGAAAGGACGAAGAAGGAGAAAGAGGACGAGGACAAACGGAATAAATAAGGAGAAGGAGGAGAAGAAGAAGAAGAAGAAGAAGAAGAAGAAGAAGAAGAAGAAGAAGAAGAAGAAGAAGAAGAAGAAGAAGAAGAAGAAGAAGGAGGAGGAGGAAGAGATAAGAGAATGAAAAATTTGAGGAAGGAGAAAAGAAGAGAAGGAAGAATGTGAAGAAGGGTAAAGCTAAGAACCCGGAAACAGACAACGGATGAGAATGATGACACAGAAGATAAAATAGAGAATAAGAAGAACAAATGAAGAAGGAAATTATAGATTAAAAGGAGAGGAGTAGGTCAGATGGGATGATTTGTGATTGCACAGTGCTGACACGTCTGGTTCCATGCGTGACATTTGACGCATGAATGCATCGTGTGCGCTTCCGTGCTCTAGCAGCGGGGTCTTACCTCCGGCGTCCTTTTGTGTATGCTGGGATATTTGGTACACCGCCATAATCACCTCTCTCTCTCTCTCTCTCTCTCTCTCTCTCTCTCTCTCTCTCTCTCTCTCTCTCTCTCTCTCTCTCTCTCTCTCTCTCTCTCTCTCTCTCTCTCTCTCTCTCTCTCTCTCTCTCTCTCTCTCTCTCTCTCTCTCTCTGAACTTGCATTGGAAGTTATCAATAACGGAAGACATGGTGCTACATTTTTATTGGATACTTTCGAATTATTTATTTTGTTGTTAGCTGATGATGTTGCCTTAATTTCTGAAACTGTTGTTGGGCTTCAGACACAGCTGAATAGTTTATATAAAGCAGCTACTTCGCTTTGTCTTAAAGTTAATTATGATAAAAGCAACATTGTTGTTTTTAGAAAAGGTGGATATTTGGATGCTAGAGAGAGGTGGATATATGATGGAAAGTCTATGCCTGTTGTGAATGTCTATAAGTACCTTGGTATTTATTTTTCTACTAAATTGAGTTTCACTGCAGCATGCACAGACCTTGCAAACAAAGCGAAGAAAGCACTTTTGTCTATAATGCATAAACTTCGTGTTTATGACAGTTTTTCTGTAGATATCTTTTTTAGACTTTTTGATGCTCAAGTGCAGTCTATTATGCAATATGGATCAGAAATCTGGGGTCTAGAAGAAGCTGCACAACAATGTGAAAAAGTTCATTTGTATGGTCTTAAGAAATTTTTGTCAATTAATATGCGCACACCTAATGATTTTGTTTATAATGAGTTGAATAGATATCCGATTGTTATAAATTCTGCTATAAACTGTATTCGTTACTGGATAAAAATTCGGCAAATGGATGGTGATAGGTTGCCTAAGAGAGCTTATTCTATGCTGTATAATTTGGATTCTAGGGGAAAGAAGAATTGGGTTACGAACGTTCGTATGTGTTTATGCAGGAATGGATTTGGTCATGTATGGATGAATCAAGGAGTTGGTAGTGTGAAAGTGTTTTGAAAAGAATTTAAACAAAGATTGATTGATTATAGATGGCAAGTATGGAGTGAGCATGTAAATAACAGTGAACGTTTTCAAATGTATAATATGTTTTGTAACTCTGAACACAACAGTCTGCCTAAATATTTGCAATTAAATATTGATAAGCATTTAAAGTTTGTGATGACAAAATTTAGGTTTGGTGTTTCTGAATTATGTGTCCACTTTTATAGATACAGAGTGCATGCTGTTAATGATAGTATTTGTCCTATGTGTAAAGCGGCTGAAGAAAACGAATTACATTTTGTATTGTGTTGTCCATTCCTAAGGAACTTAAGGAAACAGTTTATAGCCCCAAAATATTATAGAATACCTTGTGCAGCACGTCTCATTCTACTGTTAGCCTCTGACAACGAAGAGACTGTTAGAAAACTATGTATTTATTTATATAAAGCCACGAGACTTCGGAGACTGGCAGTATCGTAACCTGTTTTGTATTTATATGTAAGTTATTATATATTCAATGTTTATTGTACACATGTACACACCCTTCCAAAGGGGCGATGCCCTGAATTTTTTGGAATAAAAGATTCGTATTCGTATTCTCTCTCTCTCTCTCTCTCTCTCTCTCTCTCTCTCTCTCTCTCTCTCTCTCTCTCTCTCTCTCTCTCTCTCTGTCTGTTGAGAAGTGCGCCGAGCAAGAACTATGCACTTCGCAAAGCCAACAAAGTGGGAGGCCGACATTATAGCGTGTGTACGCGTGTGCACTCCGGCATTGGGTTCCTGCAGCACATGGTGTGACAAATAAAAGAAGCGGCAAAACAAGCAAGTTGGGGATTGTTTCTGCAATATGTCACTTCCGGTTAAGGTCAAGGTTACGTGAAGCGGAAATAGGGATAAATCGTACCTCACACGGCACGCGCTCTTTTCAAACAAAGAAAGTACAGCTACGCAAAGAAGGTTCATTTCGACTCTTACTGCGAAACGGAAGTTGCGAGCGCCAACTAGCGGAATAAGTGATAACTCGCTTCGGCCTTAGCGCTTAGCAATGGAGGAAAGCGTATCAAATCAAGTAAACAAACCTAGAATCCGTCCTGGTGGGCAACACTGCAGCGCTTTTAACTGCACAAATGGACGATACAAGTGCCCTGGACTTTCGTTTTTTAATTTTCCAAAGGAAGAATCAAACATAATTATAACCAAATCTAACAACGTTGATCTAGATCTACCACTCGATGTAAACTGTATTTTCTTTGTTGATACTGAAATTTATCATATCCCAATTTCTTACAAATGGAAGATGAGGGGAGGGGGGGGGGGAAGGCGTAGTTTTAATTGCTGCTTAAGAGTAATTTAAAAAAAAAAGAAAAAGAAAAAATAGTAGGCCTAATGAAATATTATTGCATGACTCATTGACTGGATGTGTTGTCTTGTAAAGAAAAACTATTTAAAAAAAAGAAGTAATTTTTAAGCAAATAATTCTTCATAAATGCATCTAAGAATAAAAATCCAAGAGCAAAAACTATTAATTATTATCCTTTTAATGTATAATGCTACTAGTTAATTGTCTAGTATTATCAGATTTTGTTGTTGTTGTTGTTGCATGTGAAATGTATGCAGAAAAAATACCAAATGTGATTTTTTAAATCTTTCAAATGTAAAAATACCATTTTCTGTGTGACTGTATTCCCTTTCCATTACATTTGGTTTAAGCAGACAGGAAAAGGGTTAATTGTATTTGTTTTGTCTTGCAAAACTTCTGTTTCTTTGTAGGTATGTCTTAATCTTGCTAAACAAAAAGTAAACAACAGATTTAATTATAAAAACCTAACATTCTTACCCTTTTCATTATTTTAAACATACATTTATTGAGATGACAGTACTTTACAAAAAATGATAATTGCTGAAGTTTCCTTTATATGAGAGAGAGAGAGAGAGAGAGAGAGAGAGAGAGAGAGTCATCATTGTTGCTTTTTGTTGCTATAATATTCATATTAAATGTCAGAAAAAGAAACACAAATGTTTGAAGCTATTTTTTCAGCTTTTATAAATGCATGATGGTTTAACAATAAAGTAACATAATTGATGCAGCCTGCTGCAATGTACAGATCTAATATTATAAATGACTACAAATATTTCTTATTTGACTATTTTTATTGTTGCACTTTTTGGTCTTATCTAGGTGCAATTTCCAATGTAATGATTCATGCAAAAAAAATAATGCTTTTAAACGTTAAATGTGTTTTCTTTAAAAGCTTCACTGTTCACTCTTCTTGTTGCATTGCTTTATTTCTCTACTTCTATAGTCTTGATGTCTGTTGGTTTATATATTATTTATTTCTTCAGAATACATATAAAATATATACATCACAAGCAGCAGGGACAAGCAACAAGCATGCTTATATAAGCCTATCCCTGTGCGAGTAAATTTCAGAGTTAAATTTGGCAGAAGAATATTAACATTGTGCAATATATACATATACACATACACACACATGTCTGTTCTTTTTCTTTAGTCTATCTTAACCTATCAAATTTCCTTTTGCAACTACAGTTCTATTATAGAGATAGCCTATATTAAACCATAATGATGATGATGATGATGATAAAAATGATGATGATAAACAGTAGGCCTAATAATTTATAGGCTTATTTACACAGTTGATCGAACCGAAAGCAGTAAATATAATTTTAAGATGAGAGCCTAACAGTAGGTTAGCAGCGATTAAAATCAGAAGTGCAGTGTAAATGAGATAAACAGTAGATTGGAACACAGTTATTAACTGGAAATGCTAAATCAAGCAATGTTCAGAAAAGCTATTACCGGTATTCAAGCTTACTTTTGGGTTTGAGTTTTGACGGATCTAGGATGAGTACAGGCCGAGTACAGGCCTACTGAATCATCAGCATTGGTACGGTAATTTAATCGGCTGAATGCATAATTCAAGCAACTTGTTGGCAAGCTGCATTTACATTATTAAAATCAGACACTTATTAACTTACTTTCAAAAAAAAAAGCAGAATCGCTTGTTAATTTAAGCAAGCGAGTGTCCGGAACATAATCTACTGAAGCGGTTTGTTTACATAGCGCTAAGAACAAATTATCGCCCTTGGAATCATTTATCACGAGAATCGCTGGGGGGCGCTACGAGTGGCTACGTTTTGTAACTTTATATAGGCACTCGCCGAGATGAACCTTCTTTGCGTAGCTGTACTTTCTTTGTTTCAAAGCACTCAAGCGACATAACTCGCAACGTTCTTCACACCTGATTACCCACAGGTGACTTAGGTTTATTGGGTCAAGGTTACCCTTTTCCACTTGACCTTAAACGTTCGATCAGGTCAAAGTTGACGTTTAATTTGTGAGCCTGTAACCAGGGCACAAATCAATAGGCACACATGGGGTGGTCAAATCCATGGTGACTTCGTTGTTATGTCAGATAAACGGTTGAGGAGTGTTATGTCAATCCCTGAATTGCCTTTTGTTGTTATTGTTGTTGTTTTTATTACTACTATTAATATATATATATATATATATATATAATATATATATATATATATATATATATATATATATATATATATATATATATATGTATATATATATATATATATATATATATATATATATATATATATATATATATATATATATATATATATATAATTTATATATAAAAAATATTAATAAATAATAATAATAATATATTGCTATTATTATTATTATTGTTATTATTATTATTATTAATATTATTATTATTATTATTATTATGATTATTATTAATATATTATTATTGTTATTATTATTAGGTTTTTTAAAATATCATTATTATTGTTATTATTGTTGTTATTATTATAATTTTTTTAAATATCAATTTTATTATTATTATTATTATTATTATTATTATTATTATTATTATTATTATTATTATTATTATTAAATATAACCCCTCCCAAAAATAATCATGATCATAATAATTCTAATATTAATACATAAATAAATACATTCTTTTATTTGTTATTACCAATATTATTATTATTATTATTATTATTATTATTATTATTATTATTAAAGACAAAACACAAAATAATAATAATAATAATAATAATAATAATAATAATAATAATAATAATAATAATAATATATTTAATAATAGTAGTAATAAAAATAATAATAAATACGAAAATAATAATAATAATAATAATAATAATAATAATAATAATAATAATAATAATAATAATAATAATAATAGTCGTCATCATCGTCATCATCATCCGATAGAAAAGCCGAGGGGAGTAATTTTACTCCCGCCTCTCGGCCACGTGTTAGAGAACAGGGCCCAACCCGAAAGGTTATTGTCATTTTTCCCTTATTAGAAGGAAGTAAAAATATATGCCTTGCAAGGCAGTGAAGCGTGTTGATAGTACACCGGTTTGCCGGCTACGACACTCCATACAAGTCACTGCCACAGACCTGCATAAAATACCTGCCGACAATGTAGTCCTGCTCACCACCAAAGGCAGAAGACGAATGGCCAGGCGGGGAGAACATATGTCGTGTCGCCTTGTCCTGCATAACCCAATAGCCACACCCAAGGATTCTACACAGCAGGAGTCGCCCAAGGCTAGACTACCCAACAAATGGAAGGTAGACCACCACTCCCAGGCGTGAACCAGTCGCCTCCCTTTCCACCGCATAGCAAATAACGACTTATTCAAAATAACGTAGTAAACTTCTTATATTTTTTGCCTTCAGTTTCATTGTGAAAATACCAGTTTAATAAATTGTTGTTGTTGTTGTTGTTGCTGTTGTTGTTTTTGTTGTTACCAAGTAGCAATAAGACGAGAGAGCATGTTGCTGCACGATATAAACATCAACATGTCTGCGCCGGCACGTCGATGCCCACTCATCAAAAATAATATTACCACGGGGGAAATTGATAGACGTCAAAAGATATCGTAGGCGCAATAAGATTCTTTGTATTCTGCATTCTGCTTTGTATAACCCATGTACAGCCCAGGCACGGGCGATCTCATAACAATAATATTAACACAAGCACGTAATAACCACTCTTGCATAACGGCCGAATGTGCCCTGTCTACCCATTGAAGACGCTCTCAGAGTTTTAAAAAAAAAGAAAAAGAAAACTAAAAACACGCACACACAACGGTCATAGCAACATCATTGTCGCCGTCGTCATCAAATTTGCCTATAACGCGTCTTCTCAAACATTTCTAGCTTTGCAACTTGAAATCTCCTTGTCTCAAAGGAACTATACAGTGTTTTTGAAAAAAAAAATCCTTTCATTAAATTATATAATGGAATTTCGCACTCCTCGCGGACTGCTACTAGTTTAGCATATCGTTTTGCTTTGAACTCCCGGAGGACAAAATACTGCAAAGAAGTTACTTGTATTTGCAAACAAACCATTTCTATATCGATCATCTCATTCGTGAATGCAGTGCAGTCTAGTCGCACAATATATTCCACAAAATAGTCGAAATAGTCGGGATACAAACATTTATTCTCGGAGAACAATATTATTGCAAAATCCTTAATGTACAACCCTGTTGAACCTTTCCTGTGTGTGAAAGACAGAATCAGAACATCGATTGTTCAATACCGGGAAATAATTAAGACCATTGCACAACAGGGTGGGGAACAACTCATTGAGAAAAACTCTGAAAAGGCCGGGGTCCAGGGGCAGTGCCCTTGTAGGGGGTCTAGGGGGGCAAAGCCCCCCGGAAAATGTGCATGTTTTTAAGCCATACCAAGAGTGGCATAGTAACAGTGCAGTAAATGTATAGTGAACTGAACCAACCAAATATGAAAGAAAAGTAATAATTATTAGAAAAAGCTTGAACAAACACAGGAGCACACACACACACTTGTGTTTTATGACAATAAATTTTTTTTCCTCTGAACTCTTTTTTTTCCTCTGAAATGGCTGCCGATTTCCTCTGAAATCAGCGGATCCGAGGAGAGTTCCCCACCCTGTGCACAAGGATGACTTTGTAGCCCTATCGGACATCATTTGTACAAGTTAGTATTAGTTGAACCTTTCGATTATGTTATATAGTTTGTTAGTTGTTGTTGTCATTATTGCCATGCCCAAATTATTCAGTATTCTCCTCTTATTCCCCCCCCCCCCAACCCCTCCTCCTCTTCTCGGAAATTCCCCCCCACCCTTCCAGCCCCCCCCCCCCCCCCCCCACCAAGTCTAAAATCTTTTAGCTGAAGACGTTAAAATAAAGACAGAAAGAAACAAACAAATAAACAAACAACCAAATGACAACCAACCAACCAAACAAAGACAACCAACCAACCAAACCAAACAACCAAAGAGACAACCAAACAACCAAACAACCAAAGAGACGACGAAGACGAAGCACACAAACAAGGCAGTTTTGTTTATTATTTTGTGAAGGAGAACTCGAACTTGGGTCACACAACCCATACAGTGCCTAACAAGCCAACGCATAACACTGACTAACCCCATACCTGTCTGATGACCATAGAAAGAAAACAATAATGAATGCAATCTCCATGTCCATTGCGCGACCTAGAAATATGCAGACCAGTTCTCAGGCGATGACTATGAGCCATGTCCCAACTTACGACGTGCGATTGTGCCTATATTCTTATACTTTTATAACTACAAATGTGCATGCCCAATTGTAGAACTGCAAATGTGCATGCAATATTTCTGCATGGCAATATCCTATAGTCTTTGGGTCTTTGACTATAAGGTATTGCAATGCAGAAATATTGCATGCAGATATTGCATGCAAAGACCATCCTGCAAGGCACAGTGCAAGGAGGCAGAAGAAGAAGGAGACCGAGAAAAGGTGGGAGGACAACATTCGAGGATGGACTGGCTTGACAATGAGCGAAGTCATGAGGGTTGCTGATGACAGAGAAAGATGGAGTATGCTGGTTAGATTATCATCTGCTGTGCCCCAATGACCTCAGAGTTACGAAATAGGATAGGATAGGATAGGTATACCCTATAGTGATCCTATGTAACATTAAACAGCATCTACATTAAAAACAAATTTAACAGGAAAAAAGATTTAAGAAAATAAAACAAATGGAAATGATGAGGAAGAAAAATAAATAATCAAAAGAAAAAAAAAAGAACAAGGTTGTTTTGTGTTGACAAGTTTACAAGCCTCTGTTTTTTTTTTTCTGTTTTCACGTTTACTCAGTGTTAAGTTTGAATACGCTGATAACGTACCCACTGAAGAGTCTTCCAGTTCCAAGATATGCAAATCCACCTTGGCGCTCAAAAGCAGGATTATTGCCAACAACATGCCCTGTTGTTGATGTGCCCTGTTGTTGATGTGCGGAGCCTTTGCTGGGGCGAAAGTTTTGTTATTCTATCATGTATATATAGATTTTTGTAATGAATACAGAGATTTATCATAGAATTATGTCATGTATATAGTTTCATCATGTATTGTGTATAGAGTTTTGTCATGTAATATATATAGAGTTTTATCATGTATTGTATAGTTTTTTCATGTATTGTATATAGTTTTTTTATGTCTTGTATATAGAGGATAAGTTTGTAAGGTACTGTATATGGAGTTTTGTCATGTCTTGTATATATAGTTTTGCCATGTCTTGTATATAGAGTTGTGTCATGTCTTGTATATAGTTTTGTCATGTCTTTGGGTCAACGTAAACAATGAGTGTATCTTCCTGTTCACACTTCGGGTTAAGGGTTAAGAGAGAGAGATTGGTATGTATGTATGGGGGGTGGGGTGGGTGGGTGGGTGGGGAGGTTAGAATGTGTATATGAATATATCGTTTTGTTATGTGTTGTATAAAAAGTTTTGTCATGTGTTGTTTATAGAGTTTTGTCATATTCTGTATATACCAGAGTTTTGCCACTTACTTTATATTGAGTTTTTGTATATATTGAGTTTTGTCATATATAGAGCTTTGTGATGTATTGTGTAAATAGATTTTTGTGGTGTATTGTATATAGAGTTTTGTCATGTATGGTATTGAGTTTTGTCATGTATTTTATATAGAGTTTAATTATGTATTAAAGTCAACAAAAACAATGAGTTATCTCCCTGTTGACACTTCAAGGTTAAGAGAGATAGAGAGGTGAATGTGAGTGTGTGTGTGGGGGGGGGAGGGGAGGAGAGGGGTAGAATGTTTGTAGGTCTAATGAGATGTGTAGATGGGTGTGTAAACGTGTGTGTGTGTGTGTGTGTGTGTGTGCGCGCGCGCGCAAACAAAAGGAAGCCACCGAAAAGAGGACATAATGGACTGGGTGCACAGCGCGCTCTGCATGATGGGACAACCTCAAATGAGAAGGAAACTTGATTTTACAGTGAACAGAAAAACTCCACCCTGATTTGCCCAGCACGCAGAAATGAGGAAAATTGAATCACAGGGGAAAAAAGAGAGACGGGGGCAAAACACAAGGCGCCGTATTCAGCTAGCTGTTCAAACCATAACCCGGCATAACTCAACGTTATGTTAACCCGCACAACCTAAGGCATTCAACCCAAGAGGCTTTGTTGGCCAATCACCACCTCACATAACTAACTCCATGGCGGAACGCTGTAGCAGCAGGCTAGGGCTTTGAACTTGTCACTGAATTCGGCGCACTGTGTGTGGGCGCTGGATGTGGGAAGATGACCAATGTCCAGAGCAGCTCTTTGAACCTGCAGTGCATTAATGGACTGTAAGGAGAATGAATCAAGTTTGAAGTTTAACGTCTACACCCACCATTGGCGATAGGACAGACGGGAACAACGCACAATCCCATACAAAAGGCGGTAGAGACCTAAAACAACGTTGGACCGTAACTGCTAAATTGGACAGTTCAACAACAACAAAACAAAAAGACCTATTTTATTCTGCCCACTACGAGCTTCAAACCTGGGTCATCAGTGTGCCAAGCGAATGTTATTATCTTTAAGAACAATCCATTAAAATGCCCCAATTGGGAGGCTTTGTTTACGTTTGACCAAAACGGGTTTACCCTTAAGTTCACATTGTTTATTACATTAAACAATGATGACGTGGGCATTGTTTATGACATCACACAATGATGACGTGGGCTGTCATTGCTCAATCCAACCGCTAACGTTTGAATTTTCAGTTTCTGTTCTAACAGGGAGTTGTTTCCCCTGTTTTAACGGTACAGCCGTGTGACCCAATTTTTGAGTGAATTACGCGGCTTGGAGTATGCGTCTTTTGGTATTTGGGATAGGTTGGGTCCCCTTTATCAACCTAAAGCTAAACCTTTTACGAACAACAGTTATCACGGGTTCTGTCACTAACCTGACTTGGTAGCTGCACATTTTAGTTATTTTTATTATTATTTAATCGTTCTTATATAGCGCTTTTCCAGATCAAGAGCTGCTCAAGGCGCTGGCCGATACAGGATCTAACTCAAGCCGCCCGAGGCGCCAACTTGCAGCCTTTGGACGCATCGTAATAACGCTCCAGACAACTGAGCACAATCCTGGGCAGCCAGGGATGGGGAAGAAGGACCTAGGTGCATGTTGGGTGTGCTCTTGTCACCGGCACTCACCCGTCTAGGACATGAGCGCCAGGATCTTTAAAGTCCGTTATGATGGAATGTATGCGACACAGACTAGACCTCGGTTTATACTTTCATCCGAAGGAGTAGGAAACGGGAGGAAAGTGTCTTTCCCAAGGATACAACACAATGCCCCGGCCTGGGCTCGAACCCGGGACCTCCAGATCCGCAAGCCAAAGCTCTACCGTTAGGCCACCGTGCCTCCCTAGTTCCAGAACGTTGGCTGGCTATCCAACGGCCATTGCTATTACAAGGCAAAAATAAACTAAATTTTTAAGAAAAAACCCCGAATTAATTCATTTAAACAATAAATATACTTTTAAATTTTTTTTGTTGTTTTTTGAATGTAAGCTTTCTTCAGTGGGGTAACACTCACTGTGAATATTAAAAGGATCTTTTGAGGGTCCTTCTAAAACAGATCTGTAGATATGACTTGATTCGGCTCCCCACTTTGCCCCTCCCATGCAAGCCGTTTTCGCAGCAAAAATACCGTGTTGAACTTGCAAAGACCATCCTGCAAGGCACGGTGCAAAGAGACAGAAGAAGAGAGAGACAGAAAAAGAGGTGGGAAGACAACATTCGAGAGTGGACTGGCTTGACACTGAGTGAACGGGACCGGGATTGGTAGAACCTCACACCACAAAGGAAATAGAAAACTCATTCAACATTCCTAAGTTGAGCCTAAGCCTAAATAACGGCCCTTATTGGGTTTTTAAACTAACGGCCACAGTGATCGAAGCAGTACTGTTGTCGGACGTAGGTAGTTATACCACGCCAAGTGTAAATTAAATCATACTCATTTTAATTCAATTCAATTTGTAGATTAACGTCCCCGGACACATAAGCGTATGCTTTTATACAAATTTTACCATTTTATGATTATACAATATTTTTCTATATTATCGTACTCTTGATCGATGTAAGACACTACTTTCGTAATAAAAATGCAAAAAATACATTATATGATAAACCATAAACATCGTGTTGTTTGTAAATAATATTCAGAAGAACAAAAAACTATTCTGTGTCTACACACTGGTAGTATGACATTATATCGAAAGACCGAAGATCGAAGACGGTTGATCGAAAATGACGCTTCGACCTTTTGTCTAATCGATTTGTTGTTTATTCAGTAATTGCATCATTCGATGCATTGACCTTCAATCAATTGTCGGTTCGATATATTGACGATTTAAAGACGTTTCGATCATATTTCGGTTCGATTTTTAGACGTTTCGATCATATGTTGGTTCAATTTAAAGACATTTCGATCATTATGTCATTCAATTTACAGACGTTTTGATCATAATGTCGGTTAGATTTACAACCGTTTCGATATGTTGTGTTTCGATATAATGTCTGTTCTCCTACACACTTTAAAGTATTAGTTTTGAATTAAATTTATAATAACCGAGGATTATTAATTATTATTATTATTGAGGTCATTTTGTCGTTATAGAATGGGAAACTTGGTACAAAATGCTTGAACGTCGACGTAATGTTTTATTGATTGAAGTTCCATTTGCGATTGCCTCTCACTTGCCATCTTTGGGTGCAGAGTCTGACGCAAAGACGACTGAGCACAATCCCGGGGATGGGGGCGAGGGGACCTAGTGCGTGCTGGGCATATCTGTGTAGCCGGCGCGGCACTCACTCGTTTACGACATGAGCTTCCTATCCTGTCCGGTATGGAGTGAGTGGTTCTTTTCATCGTACGGAGTGTCTTGGGCAAGAAAGACTTGGTAGGGCCCAATCCTCTCCAGGCCGTAGACCACAGCTGATATCCACGAGTACAGTGTGGCTCGCCTTGGCCCCGAGCACGTGGTTGTTGAACCTGTAGTAACATCACGTTCCTCCGCCCTGGCCGGTGACAATCTGTGTAGAAGACTTTCGCCCAGTGATGCCGTGCTGACATCACCCCTGTTAGTCGCCTCTTACGACACGCCGGGAAACGTTGAGTCTATTCTATTCAGTGCTCTTTAAAGTCTATGCTATGGAATGCGTGCGTGCACAGACTAGACCCCGGTTTATTATCTCATCCGACGGATGTTTGATCATGTTCCCCCTTGTCCTGAGGGTTTGGGGGAGGACGCAGCTCTGCGGTAGTAAAATTACTGATGAAAGAAATAAGTCAGAATGTCTTCTATTATTATTATTATTATTATTATTATTATTATTATTATTATTATTATTATTATTATTATTACTATTATTATTATTATTATTATTATTATTATTATTATTATTATTATTATTATTATTATTACTATTGAGGATTTTTATAGCGCACTTATCTCGCCGTACTTGACCAGACTCTAGGCGCTGGCCAATACAGGATCTAACTCAAACCGCTGAGACGCCCACCCGCAGCCTTTGGGCGCATAGTCTGACGCTCGGACAACATAGCACTAGCCTGGCCAGCCAGGGATGGGGGAGAAGGACCAAGTGCATGCCGGGTGTGTTCTTGTTACCTGCACTTACCCGTCTAGGACATGAGCGTCAGGATCTTTAAAGTCCGTTATGATGGAATGTATGCGACACAGACTAGACCTCGGTTTATACTCTCATCCGAAGGAGTAGGAAACGGGAGTAAAGTGTCTTTCCCAGGGACACAACACAATGGCCCGGACAGGGCTTGAACCCGGGACCTTCAGATCCGCAAGCCAAGGCACTACCATTAGACCACCGTGCCTCTTATTAGCCAAGTCGGGCAAGACACTCACCCCTAAAATCGTCTGTTCTAAAAAATAAAAAAAGCCTCATACATGCCTTTAGCTCCATGATGTCGTCTTTATGACAGCATGAGTATCTGTCTGAATCGGCGTGTATCTGCCAACATTTCAAACTGCCCGACTTACTGTGTCTGGCTGCCCTGGGCAGACGGCCCGGCCCGACAGCGAAGTCTTTCTGCATGACTGATGATTTCCATATAGCGCGACATAAGTCCTCTCTGCGGCAGAGGTTCTGTAACGATGACGCTTATCACCGTCTTATTCATGACCGTTATCTAGTCCTCAGTTTTGTGGCCGTTAGGCAACTGTGCCCAGAACATTATTGTCTGCTCTTGGTCCTTGATAGACAAAAAGGGGACATTATCCTTCCTGCTGTCGCTCATGCAAGCGTGAATATTAGAGAGGTTTTGTTTCCGATGAGACATGACAATCATCAAGATGATAATTATATGCGATCTACAACTGGGTTTAACCCGTTCAGCGCGGTGAGAGAGTAATTAAGAAAAAGAGAAGGTGTTCCAGTTTTCCATATTGATGAACGTACATTTTATATATAAGCATGTCTATATTTGTTATTTTATGTCTAGTGTGATTGCGTTTAATGATGCAACTGTTTCTTCAAATTTCTTTTGTCACTGTAGTCTCAAAAGGTGGAGTGTGGACTGCGACTGCCTACCAACATGGGAGCTCTGTCCATATGCAATGTATGTAGTCATTTGGCTGAATACATTCTGTGTTCTGTTTTCTGTAAACTACAATGCCCACATAGGATGAAGCCGTTGGATTTTCTGTCTGAAACCTACTGATGCGCTCACTTTTTTTTTGTTTGCTTTCGTTTTCCGTCGGTATTCAGATGTTACAGTTTCTGTGCCTGCTCTTTTCAAATC
Source organism: Oncomelania hupensis (assembly GCA_036898135.1). Lineage (NCBI taxonomy): Eukaryota > Metazoa > Mollusca > Gastropoda > Littorinimorpha > Pomatiopsidae > Oncomelania > Oncomelania hupensis. Next base: position 133,271,446 of record CM072512.1, read on the forward strand.
GAATCGACGCTTTGAAAGCTGTCAGCCATCTTTCGGTGCCACTGCCACAACACAAAATACAATGCCATGATTGGTTGAATAGGTCGGTATTATAGAGGTCAAATGAATTCAGAACGAGGTCACGTTCCTTTAAGAGCAGAAATGGATTTAAGCGTGGGAGTGAAAGCATTCGTTGTAACAATGATGACATGTGATGATACGCGTAAGTAGACCTTTATGAAGATTTGCGGAATTGAATTTACAACATGATTGGCGCCAGTTCGGAAACGAGAACGAAAGTCAATCTTTAAACAACACGACTAGCTGTAATGCGGAAATTGTCAGGCATTGTTTTGTTCGCTCATCCATACAGACTTAACGAAACCTTAGTATTGTCATGTCTGCACTACAACCAACCCATTATCCGGAAAAGTTTGTACGATGCTTTGTTTCCGAATACTTGTTGTATGTTACTAAATAACCACTAGACCAACATTACCTAACGCTAACAATTCACATATATTGACAGGGGTGTCAGTACGGCGATTCCTGATTGGTTGTGACGCAGCGTTTAATTATGAAAGCGATCACAGCCAGCGAGCGAGGAAACCATCATGTTGTCCATTGCTGGTCGTTCCCAAAGAACCCAACCTAGATTGCTGACATACAGCCCATGCTGATTACTATACCATCAGCCGTGTGCAACTATCAGCTTGATTTTGATTAAGGGTAAGAGAGTGTAAAGTGCAGCCAATCAGCATTCACGGAAGATTGTGCGCAACCAATCAGTAATGATGGCACATCTTCTCATCTTGATTTGAGAATTATGCTAGATCAATAGCAAATAAAACTTACATTTGATTGTTTAGTGGGATGTTCATCACTGTATTCAACTTCTATTCATTGTTTTTATTTAAAATAGCCCAGGTACTAACTAGGATGGGTTCCGGCTAGCGTGTCACTGTGGAAGGAACTACTAAACGAAACAGCGTGCAACAGCTCCATGTTCAACCCAGCTGCGAATGGGTCTGTTAAAAACTGTAGAGGATAAAGGAGTTTTATATAGCTGGTGTCGCGTCACCCGAGTGGGTTCCGCGGACGTTCAGCTCAAACAGCGAGTGAGGGGATACAAACTCAAACAAAGGAAACTAACACAAAAGCCAGATGTACAATCACACTCTTTTATTCAACAACCAAACGCACACACCCACACACAGGATAACGGGATACTACACCACCCTCAACCCCTATCAAGATCCCCAACCCAGTATCTACCAAACAATTACCTCCCTTGTCTAACCCGAAACCCCAGAACTATACACAACCAAATGCCGACAACAATATGCAACAACAGCAACAATCAATTAAATTTCGTATAAATACAATTCCAAGCTAAGTAAACAAATTAGCAAATCTTAGAAATTCAATTGTATTTGAATAAACTAACTTATAATTTAGTATCACTGTTCGTAACTCAAATGTTCCTAACTGAGCTCAGAATAAGCTATAGCAGATGATCACACAGATGATTGAAGTAATTCACACGAAGTACAGAAGATGTAGATAGGTTTAGGTGCGTGAAATGCAAATCTGTGTGTGTGTGTGTCGGTGCGATGTGTCTGGTAGCCTGTAGAACAGCTCCTGGTCGTCCGAAGCACCGGGCAGGTTCCGGCGATGATGAAGGACCAACCCCAGTGTAACGTGGGGTTTAGTTGTTGCTGGGCTCTGCACAATGGAATGCTGTAACCCTCACGCTTTATTCGATGGGGACCGCTAGTGAGTCACCCTGTGAACTACTTTAATACATTTATTTATTTAGCTCGGTCTGTGTTAAGGCTGGGGTACAGAGATAGATAGAAAAATGGTAAAAGATCAGTCACACTAGCTTTCACACGGCTATGAATCATATGTAGTCCAGCCACTTGATAACAGTTAAAATCACACATTTATTTCTTCTACTCTATACAAGATCTTCGATGTACTAATCTACCTTAAAAAGTCATAGTCAATGCAAAGGATTCGATCGCTGATAGTCTAGGCAGCTGTTATTTCTTCATCGGGCACTGGCTACTATCGTTCTTGAAGATTGGACTACTGTGGTCCTCTTTACTATAGTTTCTGAAGAGTGGACTACTGTGGTCCTTTTGCTATCAGTTTTAGTGCACTATTTCCTCTGCACTTAACTTGTGTGTAGCGGAATTGAAGCCCTTCGTGGAGGTAGCTTCTGGTACACGCTGGGTCGTCGTGTAGTTTGGTCCCTTGACACGCTGTGGTGTCTGGGAGGGTGTTTTCCAGGGTTGCTCTCTCAGTCCTGTGCTGTAGAGGCTAAACAGCCAACTCGTCGTTTCTGTGGAGTTGGGCGCACGGTATATCTCGCCTGCTCGTTTGTAACATATGAGACGAAATTCTGCACAATCTTGAATAATAGGTCTGTGCAGAGCGTCTCACTGAAAGCCAAAGTATCCCTCAGTGATAGCTCCACATCTCTATACATAAGCGACGAACATTCTGCTACGTCCGTGGTCCACTGGAATCTCAACTCTAATTTCCTATACATACATAAATATAAATCGTGGTTAATTATACACATAAAGAATTAATAATATTATAAACATTCACTGATACAGCCACTGGTCTGCAAACATACATATAGGATAAACAACAGTGGTTCCGTCAGGTATACAACATGGCGTCCAAACCGGTCGTGCTTAACACGTGTTCGGCTTCTCCACGTGGTAAGGCAAATTCGGATTAACAATTCAAGTCTATGCATAGCAAATTCCACAAACATAATTTCAACAATATTTTATATATATATATATATATATATATATATATATATATATATATATATATATATATATATATATATATATATATATATATATATATATATATATATATATATATATATATATATATCACGACGAAACAGGAGTATGTTCATTTACCTGTTTGACAAAGTCAGGCTCGTGGCTACTTGATTGAATTCTAAGATTCACAAGTCCTGCTTCCTGGTCTGTTCAGGAGGGATATTACTGCTAACTGTGTAGCTGTTTACTGCTCCTCGTTTCCCACTAGACTGCCGTTCTATCTCTCTATTTGAATCAGCCAGACCTGGTTGATTCCATTCTAACTGTGTTCCCATAGGCTGGTAATCGACTTGCCTAACGTAGCTACGATGATGTCATTGCCTGCCGATTCAACCGTAAACTACCACTGTGTGTAAACGGCAGTATATCATTGCTACGCTTGATTACTTCCATCGTCTGCTGCAGCCTAACATTAACATTCTAAGATTACAATGTCTAAACAAGGCTAAATAGTAAAGTAAGCAGGGTAAACTGGTCCGTTCGTCACACCCAGCAGCGGCGCCCACGACAAAGGAAAGACGTGGCGGTGGTGGTGGTGAGGCATGGCTACGTCCACACCTCACAGTGGCAACGGCAGAGGCCTCAGAGGCTGAAGTACAACTGGGATAGTGGTACCGCAGTAAACCGTTGAAATATCGTAGAATTATACGACAGTGATATCCAGATAGTAGCGGTAGTAGTAGCAGTAGTAATAATAACAGCAGTAATAGCAGCAGTAGATATAGCAGCAGTATATAGGCCCAAACTGTCAACAAATAAATTGTCTCACTAGTTCATCCTCAAAAATGTAACCTCTACATAACAAATACTCCTTCTGCCGTTCGCCATCTTGACCTGTTTATACATGCATCTCAATAATCCAATGCAATTCTTAATTCTACATTTCTTTCATAAAACATAGTTGTTTATATAAATATACATAATTATTACAATTGCACTTCCAGTCACACAATCCCGATTCATCTCATCCTCACCTCCATCTTTATCACCCCTCTACACGTTATAGTACATTGTCTCCCTTCTTTCACATTCATCACCCCTCTCTCTCTCTCTCTCTCTCTCTCTCTCTCTCTCTCTCTCTCTCTCTCTCTCTCTCTCTTTAACATGCATACTTCCTCATCACCCCTTGACCCCATTTTGGCAACAACATTAACAACATTATTCATTCTACGCATTCCATCAAGAAAATCATATGAAAATCCTATAAAAATCAATAAATTACTATTTATCAAAATACATCTTTCCCCCCCCCCCCTCATTCACCATCATTCATACACGTACGCAAGCCCGGAGTGCATAGCCACTAAGGAAATGAATTACAGGGTTCACACTCACCTTTTAAGTTCTCGGCCTGTGAAAACGGATACACGTACTGTACACAACACAACACGATACCACACAAACAGTACAGCACCACACTGGTTATTAGTTGAGAGTATCAAGTTCGTTATAGTGCTAATGCTATGCTATTACTGGAGCATCTCAATACCAACGAGGTAATTGAGCCTTGGAAGATGCCTAAACGAAGGCCATACAACCTTAGGAAACAACCCTACACTTATTACTCCTGAATAAATGGTGGTTAGAACCCTTCCACTACAATCTTTTGGCCATTCTTGTCCCGACGAGGGCGCAAGACCTTGGGTGGTTCGAAACAATGAGACTCTACCCTTCCAACTATATAAATCTACCGTATTATACTCTAATTTATCGAACCCCCGCTTACAAAAACAAAATAGAATACAAACATCATTATAAGTTACCAACAAAACACATACATAAAATGCCTACATTGCTAAATAATAGCATCATAGGAAGCCCTAGTGACCACCTGGCAGAAAAGGTCCAATATTCTCAAGCTGATCCAACAGACCTCACACACAAATAAGGAGTCTTGTCCCGGAAGAGTTTTCAAGAAAAAAGGTAGGTGACTGGTCTAGCGAAGAAGAAGATAGTATAGCAGATTGATAGAACAAAGCAGGAATGAGAAAGAACAAATGAGAAAGACGGCGACAGTGGGAATTTAAAGCACTAAATTTCCAGAAAGTGGGGATACTATTTATACTGAAACCCCCGGCACCCCAACCTATGCCTAGGTGTCTGGGGACATTAATTTACTCAACGAACAAACAAACCCCAACAAGGGATATAGGTTATACGGGAAGTACCGAATCCTACGTTTGGTACAATACGCAGCACTCACATGTTATGTTTTATTATGGGAATTTCCTGAATTCTTGTAGACAACCAATTCTATTTCTGCTTTGTTTTTTAAACTGGATTGTTCCCTAAAAAACAATATGCTGTATTCAATTCTCCATTGTGGGTAATACATATATTTTTGAATTGACTTGACCGACTCACCCTATTGCTATTGAAGCACTCTTGTTGCAATGTTGGGCACTTTACCACGCCCCCCCCCCCACCTACCCCCCTGTGGGTGTACTGGGGGTTTCTGTATAAATAGTATCTCCCTTTTTCTGCAAATTTAGTGCTTTAAATTCCCACTGTTGCTTTCTCATTTGTTCTTTCTCATTCCTGCTCTGTTCTATCTACTATACTAACTTCTTCTTCGCTAGACCAGTCACCTTACTTTGTTTTCTTGAAAACTCTTTCAAAACTCCTCATTTTTGTATGAGGTCTGTTGGGTCAGCTTGAGAATATTGGACGCTTTCTGCCGAATAGTTACTAGAGCTTCCTATGATATTATTATTTGGCAATGTGCTGCGCTCCCTTGTCATCATCTTCCTATATGCTTGCAAAACATGGACCCTCACAGCAGATCTACAACGAAGAATACAAAGCATGGAGATGAGGTGCTACAGAAGACTTCTGGGCATTTCCTTTTCACAGCACATCACCAACGACGAAGTCCGACAGACCATCACACAAGCCATTGGACAACACGATGACCTGCTCACAGTGGTTATAAAACGGAAACTCCGACGGTATGGCCACGTCGCCAGATCATCAGGTCTTGCAAAGACCATCCTGCAAGGCACAGTGCAAGGAGGTAGAAGAAGAGGGAGACCGAAAAAGAGGTGGGAGGACAACATTCGAGAATGGACTGGTTTGACACTGAGCGAAGCCATCAGGGTTGCTGAGGACAGGGAAGGACGGAGTACGTTGGTTAAACGATCATCTGTAGTGCCCCTACGACCTCCGAGTTAAGTTACGGGATGGGATAGGATTGGGATCAAGTCTTTATCTCCACTCATTCAGTCCCGTGGTGGGCAAAATTGAAGTGGTCATTTTCACTGTCCATCTTTAGCAGTATGATAGCTCTGGTGGCTCAGATCTGATTTCGGTCCCTGCCCCATCTTCCTTGGGATGGCTATCCTCGTCTGCATTTGATATCGCCAACGATGGGTGTTGACATTCACTCTTTATTCCTTCGGAGGAGAGTATACACCGAGGTCTAGTCTGCATTTGATATCGCCAACGATGGGTGTTGACATTCACTCTTTATTCCTTCGGAGGAGAGTATACACCGAGGTCTAGTCTGCATTTGATATCGCCAACGATGGGTGTTGACATTCACTCTTTATTCCTTCGGAGGAGAGTATACACCGAGGTCTAGTCTGCATTTGATATCGCCAACGATGGGTGTTGACATTCACTCTTTATTCCTTCGGAGGAGAGTATACACCGAGGTCTAGTCTGCATTTGATATCGCCAACGATGGGTGTTGACATTCACTCTTTATTCCTTCGGAGGAGAGTATACACCGAGGTCTAGTCTGCATTTGATATCGCCAATGATGGGTGTTGACATTCACTCTTTATTCCTTCGGAGGAGAGTATACACCGAGGTCTAGTCTGCATTTGATATCGCCAACGATGGGTGTTGACATTCACTCTTTATTCCTTCGGAGGAGAGTATACACCGAGGTCTAGTCTGCATTTGATATCGCCAATGATGGGTGTTGACATTCACTCTTTATTCCTTCGGAGGAGAGTATACACCGAGGTCTAGTCTGCATTTGATATCGCCAACGATGGGTGTTGATATTCACTCTTTATTCCTTCGGAGGAGAGTATACACCGAGGTCTAGTCTGCTTTTGATATCGCCAACGATGGTTGTTGACATTGACTTTTTATTCCTTCCGATGATAGTATACACCGAGGTCTAGTCTGCTTTTGATATCGCCAACGATGGGTGTTGACATTCACTCTTTATTCCTTCGGAGGAGAGTATATACCGAGGTCTAGTCTGCATTTGATATCGCCAACGATGGGTGTTGACATTCACTCTTTATTCCTTCGGAGGAGAGTATATACCGAGGTCTAGTCTGCATTTGATATCGCCAATGATGGGTGTTGACATTCACTCTTTATTCCTTCGGAGGAGAGTATATACCGAAGTCTAGTCTGCATTTGATATCGCCAACGATGGGTGTTGACATTCACTCTTTATTCCTTCGGAGGAGAGTATATACCGAGGTCTAGTCTGCATTTGATATCGCCAATGATGGGTGTTGACATTCACTCTTTATTCCTTCGGAGGAGAGTATACACCGAGGTCTAGTCTGCATTTGATATCGCCAATGATGGGTGTTGACATTCACTCTTTATTCCTTCGGAGGAGAGTATACACCGAGGTCTAGCCTGCATTTGATATCGCCAATGATGGGTGTTGACATTCACTCTTTATTCCTTCGGAGGAGAGTATACACCGAGGTCTAGTCAGCATTTGATATCGCCAATGATGGGTGTTGACATTCACTCTTTATTCCTTCGGAGGAGAGTATACACCGAGGTCTATTCTGCGCACGCACGTATTCCGTCGCATGGATTGTAAAGATCCTGACTCCTGTTTTCCTAGACGGGTGAGTGTCGGCATTACAAATACAGCCAGCATGCACTAGGTCCCTTCTCCACATCCTCGCTCGCCCATCCCCGGTCTGGGCTTCAGACTGTGAGCCCAGTTTGCACGTGGGTGCCTCGGGCGGCTTGAATTAGATCCTGTAACGGCCAGCGCCTTCAGCAGTCCTTGAGGTGGAAAATCGCTAAATAAAACGCTGAACGAACTATGTAAATTTTTACATTTAATTCTATATGTGAACATCAAAGAGACAAACAATGTTGGGCGAAACCCAGGGGATGAATTTTCTCACCCACAAAGATGAATAGTGTGTCATGTTTAGTATTACGTGTTAGTGAATAGACTGTGCTCAGTTATCTTGAAGTCAGAGGTTGCGCCGAAAGGTTGCAAGCGGGCGCATTAGGCGGCTTTAGGTAAATCCAGTATCGTTCAACGCCTTGAGCAGCTCTTGAGCTGGAAAAGCGCTATATAAGAACGAATAAATAAGTACAAATATATAAAGGAACATTATATCGACACTGAATTGGATTTCCTCTGCAAATTGCACTAAAACATTATTTTGTCTGACTGTTAAACTGTTAACCACATTATTGAGCGTACATCGCGTCCCCTGGACCAAGTATATTTACACATTGAACTCACGATCAATGATGTCCAGTGTCCGACTAGTTGCTTGGCTAGTGGTCACTACGCCATCATCTACTGGGCACTATGTCCACATCCGTTGGCCATTGGCTTTAACCCAGATTCTCAGTCACCAGTCATGAGTTACTGGATCTTGCCCTCGGGGAAAGCTGGTCGGTGGGCCGACCGTTAGTGGAAGTGATGCAGATACTTTCTGTGTCAGATATAGATCCTCTTCCAATGAGGGTGGCGCGATAGTCCAGTGGTTAGTGCACAGGCTTCTATTTGGAGGTCGGATGCTCCTACTATACTGATGCAGTTTAGAGGATGGGGAAAGAGATTGTACCGTAGAAAAGGAGAGCGAGAGAGGTGCCTGAAATGTTCAGTTGGGTTGTTAGTTCCATAGGGATCAGAAGATGGGTGATTGAATGGTGTATTTAGATGGTTTCTGGCTTATAACAATAAATTGATTTGTTCTCCTATACTGACTTTCCTGTGACAATGTTATTGTCTATGATTGTTGCACATTGCGGAACGATGTTCCTGGCTGTGTTGTTGGGGAAATAAGGATTGTTTCTGTGATTGGGAGAATATGAAATGAAGAAGGAGAGACTAGAGGGAGAAGGAGGGGTGACAACAGATTAGCCATATAGCGCACTACAAAGGTATTTGGGCTACGTCCAGCTTAAGGGTACTCGCTTTAACCACGCTCCATTGACAGATCCTTTTAACAATCACAGTGAGTGTTGTCCCAAGAAAACAAATATATATAAAGGAACATTATATCGACACTGAATTGGGCGAGCGTTGTGGCCAAGTGGGCTAAGGCGGGACTAACTTGCCTTGTCCACGGCCAGAAACCAATGGCGCCTGACAGGTGTGGGTTCGATCCTGCATCGGGGCGTTATGTTTCTCCGAATATTATTTACTTTCGACTCGGGCAACGTCTCGGGGGTTTTCTCCGGGTACTCCGGTTTGCTCCCCCAGCAAAATTTCAAAAATATTTCAAAAATTTAAAGAATTTCTAAATTTCAAAAATCACAACTATTGTTAGGTAGGTTGGGTTTGGGCGCGCCACAGGCTGCGACTACGCCTTCCACATGGGGAGGCGGCCCAGAATTTCCGGATAAAAAGGGACAATAAAGCATTAAAATCTATAAAAAAATAAGCTTATAACAAAAATAACTCTTTCGAAAATTTTACTTTATTTATTTTTTTAAAAATGAATACCGTAGTTGTGTGCCTATAAATAGCAACAGCCGGGTGACTCTTTCTTTCCTATTTACTTACACTTGACGAACTTGCCGCAGGACTTGTCTTCATTTCTCCACCGTCGCAGGGTTCTCTGTAATGATTCTTTGCATGGTGTATCATTTCCCTTCCTTCCCCTCTCCATTTTCCTCCTTGTGTCACCTCAGCTTTCCGAGGCACCCTCCCCAGACCCCCAACTTCCCACACCGCATCCTCCACACAGTCAATGTGTCAAAGACAGATGACAGGCTAAGTGTGGTTTGGCGTGGTGGCACAGTGGATAGGGCGATGCTTTCCTGGGCCCTAGGTAACGGGTTCTAACCCCCGCATTGTACGAACTGACGTGACTTAAGCACGAGACTTTCCAGAACACCGAGGGTTGTCTCCTGGTACTTCGGTTCCTCCATCCCTCCAATAATGGTATTGGTTGCAGCCAATCTAATTTTCAAAAATTGAAAATATTGATTTCTCTTCCGCCTTCTGTAATAGCGGACTTTTTAGATCGCCGCGCTTTGAGTTCCATTGAAGAAAAAGCGTGTGATAGCATCCTGTATTATTATTATTATTATTATTATTATTATTATTATTATTATTATTATTATTATTATTATTATAGGTTATGAAAGCCCACAAGGAAGCTCAGTGGTTTGGAGGCTTTTGAGATTCCGCTTAATGCAGCAAGTTGGCATCATGCGCTGCTGGAGTTCCACCCTTATTGCGACTAGCGCCTTGAACTGTTGCTATTGCCTGTAAGTGCGCTATTTTAAAAAAATTTGGGGGGTATTTTCGGAATTCAGGGAGCCTCAGATATTCTGCAACCAGATACTGCCAGACGATTGGATAAGACAGGAAACGGTGGATTAGTTTCGGCTCGCCAAGCCTTATTTAAGCCTCGCGATACCACAGCGAGAGCTGCAAGACCTCTCGAGGGTCGTTGGTGGATCTAAGATCACACAAAGTAACCTTATCTTGTATTGGCTGTTGGTTCTTTGTGACGCCAGGTCACATCTGTTCCGTTGAATTCTACATGTAATGACAGTCTAACTTTTGGACTTTGTACTTGTTCTTCTATAAAAAGAAACAAATATACATTCTTATTCTACTATGAAAAGAAAAAAATATATACATACTTATTTTTCTATAATAAGAAACAAATAATTATATGCATACTCATTCTTTTGGTCCTCCTTGTCCATGTTGTTGTAGTTGTAGTTGTTTTTGTTGTTGTTGTTGTTGTTCTACTACTACTACTACTACTACTACTACTACTACTACTACTACTACTACTACTACTACTATTACTACTACTACTACTGCTACTGCTACTGCTACTACTACTACTACTACTACTACTACTACTACTACTACTACTACTTCTTCTTCTTCTTCTACCTTGCGCTTTTTTTTAATCATATGTCTTTTTGGAGACTGGTTTCCTATTAGGAAAGACCGTAAGTAGAAAAGGTCAAAGTTCACGCAGACATACATGCATGATGAAGGCTATTCCAAGATAACTTAGCCGTCCCTGTAGGCAGATTTATTTCAGTTATTTTATTTCTTATGTCAGAGACAGTTATAAGGTACAGGTACAAAAAGGTGTGTGGGGGGGAAGGGGATGGGGAGAGAGGAATTCTATCCATTTGTGGGTTGACCAATCAATCTAAACTTTAAACTAGTATCATCCTAAAGGATCCTTGTGTTGCAAGGGTACTTAATGTTTTTTCATTCCCATTTACAGTCTTTTTGTTGTTGTTGTTGTTATGTTTCATCATCATCATCATCATCATCATCATCATCATCATCATCATCATCATCATCATCATCATCATCATCATCATCATCTTCTACTACTACTACTACTACTACTACTACTACTACTACTACTACTGCTGCTGCTGCTTCTTCTGCTACTACTTCTTCTTCTAATACTACTATTATTATTACTACTACTACTACTATTATTACTGTTACTATTACAACTACTGCTACTACCACCTCCACCACTACTACTACTATTACTACTATTACAACTACTACTATTTCTACTATCATTACTACTACTACTACTACCACCACTACTACTACTACTACTACTACTACTACTACTTTTTTCTACTACTACTACTTTTTTCTACTACTACTACTACAAATTATTATTACTGCTACTATTAATACTGTTACTACTGCTACTACTACTACCACCACTACTACTATTACTACTACTATTGCTACTACTACTATTACTACTATTAATACTGTTACCACTACTCCTGCTGCTACCATTAGTACTGCTTTTTACTACTACTGCTGTTCTACTACTACTTCTACTACTACTATTACTACTTCTACTACTACTGCTGCTACTATTACTACTTCTTCTACTACTACTACTTTTTACTACTATTACTACTACTATTACCACCACTACTACTACTTCTACTACTTTTTACTATTACTACTACTGCTACAAATTACTATTACTATTAATACTGTTACTACTACTACTACTACTGCTGCTACTACTACCACAACTACTACTATTACTACCACTACTACTATTACTAATACTACTATTAATACTGTTACTACTACTGATATTACTACTACTACTACCACTACTACTGCTACAAATTACAATTACTATTACTACTGTTACTACTACCACTACTACTGCTACAAATTACAATTACTATTAATACTGTTACTACTACCACTACTACTGCTACAAATTACAATTACTATTAATACTGTTACTACTACCACTACTACTGCTACAAATTACAATTACTATTAATACTGTTACTACTACCACTACTACTGCTACAAATTACAATTACTATTAATACTGTTACTACTACCACTACTACTGCTACAAATTACAATTACTATTAATACTGTTACTACTACCACTACTACTGCTACAAATTACAATTACTATTAATACTGTTACTACTACCACTACTACTGCTACAAATTACAATTACTATTAATACTGTTACTACTACCACTACTACTGCTACAAATTACAATTACTATTAATACTGTTACTACTACCACTACTACTGCTACAAATTACAATTACTATTAATACTGTTACTACTACCACTACTACTGCTACAAATTACAATTACTATTAATACTGTTACTACTACCACTACTACTGCTACAAATTACAATTACTATTAATACTGTTACTACTACCACTACTACTGCTACAAATTACAATTACTATTAATACTGTTACTACTACCACTACTACTGCTACAAATTACAATTACTATTAATACTGTTACTACTACCACTACTACTGCTACAAATTACAATTACTATTAATACTGTTACTACTACCACTACTACTGCTACAAATTACAATTACTATTAATACTGTTACTACTACCACTACTACTGCTACAAATTACAATTACTATTAATACTGTTACTACTACCACTACTACTGCTACAAATTACAATTACTATTAATACTGTTACTACTACCACTACTACTGCTACAAATTACAATTACTATTAATACTGTTACTACTACCACTACTACTGCTACAAATTACAATTACTATTAATACTGTTACTACTACCACTACTACTGCTATTACTACCACAACTACTACTATTACTATACTAACACTACTACTATTACTACTACTACTACTACTATTAATGCTGTTACTACTACTGATATTACTACTACTACTTTTTCTGCTTCTACTACTATTACTATTACTACTACTACTACTACTACTACTACTACTACTACTACTATTAATACTGTTACTACTACCGCTACTACTACTACTACCATCACAACTACTACCACTACTACTACTACTACACCACTACTACTACTACCACCACTACTATTACTACTACTACTACTACTACCACCACCACTACTACTACTACCATCACTACTACTACTATTACTACCACCATTACTACTACTATTACTACCACCACTACTACTACCACCACCACTACTACTACTACCACTACTACTACTACACCACTACTACTACTACCACCACTACTATTACTACTACTACTACTACTACCACCACCACTACTACTACTACCATCACTACTACTACTATTACTACCACCATTACTACTACTATTACTACCACCACTACTACTACCACCACCACTACTACTACTACCATCACTACTACTACTATTACTACCACCACTACTACTACCACCACCACTACTACTACTACCATCACTACTACTACTATTACTACCACCACTACTACTACCACCACCACTACTACTACTACCATTATTACTACTACTATTACTACCACTACTACTACTACAACCTCTACTACTACTACCACAACTACTGCTACTACTTTTTTTTTCTTCTTCTTCTCCTCCTCCTCCTTCTCCTCCTCCTCTTCTTGATGATGACGTAGTTTTGTACAGCGCAGGTCTCCACAGTGAACAGTCCAAGCTCATTCTGCTGACAGTGACTGCTTGAAAGCCAGGGGCAGACATTTCCAAAATTTTCTTGCGGAATTCACAAATTTAATGCGAGAAAGCTCAAAGTTTTGTTGCTTGTGGTGTCAGTACTCGCATTAGGAAGTCTCAAGCGTTATTGAGAGGGGAAGCGCAGGCTTCTCTAGGGCTCATGACGGGCAATAAGGTCTCTGAGGGACTGCGGGGGCAATGTCACTTAAGCACTTATACACACACATGTCAGGAGCTTGTGGTTGGTCCTTTGCTCTTGGGAAAGCTAAAAAGGTCACCCAGGCCTGGGCAGATGTCTGGTTTTTGCCTGCGAGTCACAATCCTAGCTGCAGTGTTCTGTACATGTTCACGTTGAAGTTTATTCAGCTTAGACTTGGAGATTCCTCACAGACAACTGTTAGCACAGCCCAGCCTAGACAGGACCATAGATCTGAGGCTGCTAAAGTCTTGTGATTGATCAAAGCCTTCCAAGCGTAGGCAGATCAAAGTAGCATGACCGCACAAGAGAATTCACAAACTTCTTCTTCTTCTTCTTCTTCTTCTTCTTCCTAAAAAGCCACTCCACTTCTTCTTCTTCCTCTTTTTGGCGTCTTGAGTAAGATCCTGACTTGGATCAGTGGCCTTGGCAGTTCTTGGCACTGATATGTGTGCTGAATAAGGACCTTGCACATAATACTTTATATCCTATCCTATCCTATCCTATCCTGTCCCGTAACCCGGAGGTCGTAGGGGCACCACAACCCCTTGGGGTCATGAGCAATCTTGCCACTGTAGATTGTTCTAACCTATAAAGGGAAAAGTGAAAGCCCCAGTTGAAAACCTGTCTTGCCTTTGTAGGCATGACTGATTCACTGCGGCAACAGTACCCCCGTTGGAGTGCCGGGGGTTTCAGTATAAATAGTATCCCCACTTTCTGGAAATGTAGTGCTTTAAATTCCCACTGTCGCTGTCTTCCTCATTTGCTCTTTCCCATTCCTGATCTGTCCTATCACTCTGCTATACTATCTTCTTCTTCACTAGATCAATGACCTACCTTTTTTCTTGAAAACTCTTCCTGGACAAGTGTATGAGGTCTGTTGGATCAGCTTGGGAGTGTTGGACGCTTTCTGCCGGGTGGTCACTAGGGCTTCCTATGATGTTATTATTTAGCACGATAGGCATTTTATATGTATGTGTTTTGTTGATGATTTATAATGATGTTTGTATTCTATTTTGTTTTTGTAACCGGGGGTTCGAGTAGTTGGGCTAAAGCCTCAGCCGTCCCCTGCGTGGGATGTCTTTATTGTAAAGTGACTGGCCGGTGGAGGGCATTCAATTTTCCCACTAGGGTTGTTTCGGCAGATCTTTTATGCGGATTGGGGGTTGTCCGGTTCTGATTTGGCTCGGAAGAGTCCGCTGGACCTAAAGCAACAATCAATCAATCAATCAATCAGTAGGGGCACCACAGATGATCGTTTAACCAGCCTACTCTATCTTTCCCTGTCCTCAGCAACCCTGATTGTTTCGCTCAGTGTCAAACCAGTCCATTCTCGAATGTTGTCCTCCCACCTCTTTTTCGGTTTCCCTCTTCTTCTACCTCCTTGCACTGTGCCTTGCAGAATAGTCTTTGCAAGGCCTGATGACCTGGTGACGTGGCCACTTCATATCGTATCATGTTATCTGTGCTCACGCCACTGTTCAAGTAATATTTGATCATGCTCACGCCACCATTGATGTAATTTTTAAATATCATGACATCTATGCTCACGCCACCATGTAGGTCATGTTTTATATCATGCTATTTATGCCCACTTCACCGTTCAGACCATGTTTGATATCATGTTATCTATACTCCGGCTACCGTTCAGGTCATCTTTTATATCATGTTAGATACACGCCACCCGTTGAGGTAATGTTTCGTGTCATGTTATCTATGCTCACGCCACCATTTAGCTCATGTTTTTATCAGGTTATCTGTGCTCGCGTCAC
The DNA here is from genome assembly GCA_036898135.1 of Oncomelania hupensis. Taxonomy (NCBI): domain Eukaryota; kingdom Metazoa; phylum Mollusca; class Gastropoda; order Littorinimorpha; family Pomatiopsidae; genus Oncomelania; species Oncomelania hupensis. The sequence goes on from CM072512.1 coordinate 133,287,451, forward strand.
GTTTTAGGCAAAGGCAGGACATTAGGGCTTTCAATCTCAAATTGAAAAAGTTTCCAGGAAGTGGGTCGCAGAGATGAAAGATTATTTTAATTTATCAAAAAGTACCTGAGGTGGTTTGTCAAAGGTGGGCTGTATGAATTTGTGTGCGTGATAGTGGATATGTGCCTGTTTCTTTGTGTGTGTGTGTGCGTATGTATGTGTGGGTGTGTGTGCGTGTGTGCATGTGCGGTCGCGTGTGTGGATACCAGTCTGTAAGGAGTGAAAGAACACAAAACAAAAACTATGGATAACGTTCAGCTTTCCTCTCAGCTCCTCCAGAACGTGATTTGATTGTATGATTAATGAGTCATCAACGTAACGACAACTTCTTCCACTCTCCATCTATGCCCGGCCACCACCACCCCCTCCCCTCCAACACCTCATCCGCCTCCCCTCCCCCTCCTAATCATCGCCCGCTCACTTTGATCTTGGATAGCTCAGCTTCCTGCATCCAATTAGTTATGCACTTTGAAGGAGGAGGAGGAGATGATGATGATGATGATGATGATGATGATGATGATGATGATGATGATGATGATGATGATGATGATGATGACGTCGAAGAAGAACAGCAATAAGTTCACCACCACCACAAACAACAACAATAACAGCAACAACAAAAACCACTACAACTCCAGCAACAATGACAAAGACTAGAGATGGGGCAGGGCTTGGGGTGTGAAGATGGAGACAAACAAGAAAAAAAAAATAACTATGATCAAGTAAAACGAAGGTTAACTCTCTCTCTCTCTCTCTCTCTCTCTCTCTCTCTCTCTCTCTCTCTCTCTCTCTCTCTCTCTCTCTCTCTCTCTCTCTCTCTCTCTCTGTGCGTGTGTGTGTGAGGGCGCACTTTGCTTTGAAACTGGTCTATATTTACAACTAGTGTGTGACAACAATTTTACTGGAAAGGGACAGGTACCATTACAGACTGTCGGAAGTCAGCTGACAAGACGGGCAGCATCTCTTTTGAACACAACCACAGTACGAAAACGGGCAACACTTCTTTTGAACAGTACAGCAGCGATATTGAAATTTATCCGAGCGCTACCCGCTCTGAACGTAGTGTAAGTGGGACCATTTTCACTGGGAACCAAACATATTTTAACAGGACTACACAATTTTATTTTCATCAAAAAGCGCACTTTTACCGCAAGAACGGTCATTTTCTCCACACTGCCGCTCTCCGTTCCACTGGACCCTCATTGTGGAAACCGCCAGGCTTTGTGAGGGCTCTGCTTCTATTGAACGCATTGTACTGTACATTACTCTTCTGCTCCAGTCTCTACAAGGGAAAGCAATCTATCGGTGGCAAGGGCGGCAGTTGTTTTGAACGCTCTGACAACACAATTAGGGTGATAGTGATCATTGATTGACGACGACGGTAAGACGTTCGACGTCGCTTTTGTCGTGCCCGTACTTGGTCTGTTGTCAATGTACAGCAACACTCTCACTGTAACTGATTTTGGTAACAGAAGAACAGAAGAATCGCTGTCTGTAAAATCGTGTTAGCGATCGAGGACTCAACTTTATGCCTCTCAGGTTTTGGACCTGTGCTCTTCTGGGAAAATATACAAATTGTATAATATTATAATTATTATGATTAGTAATCAGATTACCCAAACTGCAACCCTGGAATTTACCATTTGTTTGGCGATGATTTCTCTTTTTAAAAATGTAGGTTCCTTCTTTTTGTGTTGCCTGCCAGACGATTTTGTGGATGTTAGTTTCTCATGAAGATTTGTTGTTGTTGTTGTTGTTGTTGTTGTTGTTGTTGTTGTTGTTGAGGACTTTAGTCCAGGCGTCTTTGTTTGCTTTTGTATATCAGTAACTTGATTTTCTGCCAGCCAAGCTAATATACTGACGAGATCAGGTAAAAGGTAAAGAACAGGTGTTCCCGTAACTTTCCGGTCGTTAGGGAGAGAGGCGCTTGGGACCTCTCTTTTCTCTAGGCCAGCTTTATGAGGGCGGTGCCTATGTCCTTTCCCTCGCTGCTTTACCTTCCTCGGGTTTAAACCTATCCAGATTCCCGTTCACAGCGGGGTGGATTGGGTATGTCGTGCGCTTATTTCAGTCTTTTTTTTTATAGTCGTTGTGATGATTGCCTTCCATGAATGATCACCCATCCAAGTATTAACCCGTCCCGACATCGCTTAAGTTGAAACATTGCTAGCAGTGCGCCACCCGATATGAGATATTTGAGAGATGGCCATATTAATACAATACTTTATAATGCACAGTACAGGCAATTAAAAAAATTACTGATATAGCGCTTTTCTAGCTCAAGAGCTGCTCAAGGCGCTGGCCGATAAGGATCTAACTCAAGCCGTCCGAAGCGCCCACTTGCAGACTTTGGGCGCATAGTCTGACGCCCGGACGACGGAGCACAATCCTGGGTAGCCGGGCCTGGGGAGAAGGGACCTAGTGCATTCTGGGTGTATTTGTGATGCCGGCACGGCGTCAGAAACTATGCGGGGATTGCCTACGTTCGTATTCTAGACCTCGGTTTATACTCTCATTGAAAGGAGTAAGGGACAAGGTCTTTTTTTTTCTTCTTTTTTTAATTTTCTCTTTTTCTGCAGGCCGTAAAGGGATTTTGAACTACTGCCAGGCTGTTACCGCATGACATTCGAGGACATTCCAGTACATTCGAGGACACGGCGTACACCACTGACCTCTCACTGCGCTGAGCCAACTCACATCCCGCAAGATAGAGTGATTCCAGGCCATCTGTATCTATGGCACAATTGTACAAATGCAAAACCCCTGGCAACAGGGAAAGGGGGATAAATCTTTGCTATCACTCATTTCCCTTTCCCCATTGGACAGTTTCTAATAAGGATTAAGCTTGTAACCAAATTGCGATCACTAAACTCCAGTCCAAGTTTCCCAGGTCCAGGCAACTGCAATACGTGTTCTGCACAAATCCTTGGTCTTCGCCTGCCTCGTGGTTATGTGTGTAAGCCTACGGAAGTTGACTGATTTACTCAGACCTTATGTACATTGGACTCCCCCGTTGGGGTGCCGGGGGTTTCAGTATAAATAGTATCCCCACTTTCTGGAAATTTAGTGCTTGAAATTCCCACTGTCGCTGTCTTTTTCCTTTGTTCTTTCTCATTCCTGCTCTGTTCTATCAATCTGCTATACTATCTTCTTCTTCGCTAGACCTTCCTTTTTTCTAGAAAACTCTTTCGGGACAAGACTCCTTATTTGTGTGTGAAATCTGTTGGATCAGCTTGGGAATATTGGACGCTTTCTGCCAGGTGGTCACTAGGGCTTCCTATGATGCTATTATTTAGCAATGTAGGCATTTTATATGTATGTGTTTTGGTGATAATTTATAATGGTGTTTGTATTCTATTTTGTTTTTGTAAACGGGGGTTTGATAAATTAGAGTATAGCCTCAGCGTCCCCTGCGTGGGATGTCTTTATGGTAAAGTGACTGGCTAGCGGAGAGCTTTCAGTTTTACCACTAGGGTTGTTTCAGCAGATATTTTATGCGGATATGGGGTTGTCCGGTACTGATTTGGCTCAAAAGAGTCCGCTGGACCTAAAGCAATAATCATGTAATGTAATGTAATGTACATTGGACCTACTTTGAGATGAAAGCGCTGAGGACGACAAACAGTAGCTAAAGGCGAAGCTAGCAACAGAAACGTCCCTTGCGCAAGATGTCGGTTGTGGGAGGGAGAGAGAGATAGGAGTGATTTTATCCTGATGTGTTTTGTGGGGGTGTGTGTGTGTGTGCGTGGGTGCGTGCGCGTGTGTGTAAGTGTGTGTGTGTGCATGTGAGGGTGTGTTTATGTGTGTGTGATGACTTTTACAAAAAATCAAAACAACCACCGCTTTTGGCATAAAATATGGCCATGCACGCATGCCTAACAAAAATGTGATTGGCTCTTTCAAGCCTCCCACGACGCACTGCGGCCTTTGAGGCCTTGCACGTGAACGCAGATTTGCGGATTTCCGGGTGTTTTAATTCAGTGACAGCAAAACTGGACAAAGACCCGAATGGCGTGAGAACTGCGGACAAAATAGCAGCACTTGATATTATTTAAAAGACCGAAATTCGATTTGGTTCAGCAGCGTAACGCAAAACTTCCATGAGTGTTGGACACAAGAGTTATTACACAAGTTTAATGTGGGAGTTTTGATTTTGTGATTTCGGATCAACAGTACATTGAATCTGACTGACTGCTGCCAGAAAGACGCACAGATTTAAGATGTGTGTCTCGATATTTTGGCAATTTATGTGTATGAATGACTGATTCTGATGTAGTGAAAATTGTGTTCCTGTGTGCAAGAATAAATTCTGTATCATATGTATTTTTATTGCATGTAGGGTAATTTGTGTTTTGGATCAGATTGTAATCTCTTTGTGAGATATACAGTTTTCGTATTCGTAGTGTGTGTGGGTGGGTGTGTGTGTACGTGTGTGTGCGTGCGTGTGTGTATAGGTGTGTATGTGTGTGTGTATGTGCGTGTGTATGTGTGTGTGAGAGAGAGAGATAGGGAGAGAGAGAGCGAGCAATGAAAATGCAGACATCGAAGAAGCAGCATCGTAAAGTTTCCGCAATTAGACGCGAGGCATTAACTTTCACCACAACGTCAACATCATCATCATCAGCGTCGCCACTGACGACAATTTTGAGGTTTTCTTTCGCCTGCACGATCGACCGCCCGAATAACTATTCCCACTGTTCTCAGATACCACATGTCTTGCGCTTTCTGTTGTTGGTGTCGTTGTTGTTGGTGTTGTTGTTGGTGTCGTTGTTGTTGGTGTTGTTGTTGGTGGTGGTGTCGTTGTTTTTTTGTTTTTTTTTTCATATCGTCCCGGCATCTCTATCAGGGCAAACGAAACTTGACTTACGGCGAAGACCGCAATACCATTGTGAGCAGCAGGCCACGTCAAATGTCTGGTTGCGAATCTAATACTTACCGCTCACTCTCCATTCCTCTCTCCACCCGCTACCTCCTCCCCCCTCTCCCTCGACCTCCCCACTCTTTCTCTCTCCCTCCCTCTCTCTCTCCCTCTCTCTCTCTCTCTCTCTCTCTCTCTTTCTCTCTCTCTCTCTCTCTGTCTGCCTGCTAGATTCCCTCCCTTGTTACTATTACCGCACTGATATCTCGTCTCTATCATTTACCCTATTACTCTATTACCCACTACTCTACCACCTTACCCCTTATCTTAATACATTACCATCTTACCCTACTACATTACCCCTTACACTACTGTAGTACCTCTTATCCTACTATATTACCCTCTACCCTACTATATTAAACCTTTCCTTACTATATTTCCCTTTACGTTACTATATTACCCCTTACCCTAATATATTACCTTTTACTCTTCAATATTACCCTTTACCCTACTATATTACCCCTTACCCTACTATATAACCCCTTCTCTACTATATTATTCCTTACCTTACCATACCGAATTAGACCGAAAAAGAGGTGGGAGGACAACATTCGAGAATGGACTGGCTTGACACAGCGAAACAATCAGGGTTGCTGAGGATAGGGAAAGATGGAGTACGCTGGTTAAACGATCATCTGTGGTGCCCCTACGTCCTCCGAGTTACGGGATAAGATAGGATAGGATAGGATGCTACATTACCCCTTATCCACTTATCTACTCACCCTTCTTTCTCTGTTTCTCTTACTCTCTTGCCTCTCTATATCTGTCTCCCTCACTCTATCTCTCCGCCTTTCCCTCCATCTCTCTCCCGCTGCCTCTGTTCATCTTTCTCCCTGCATCTCTCTCCCTTAATTGCTCTCTCGAAAATCTTATTAAAAGTTAGAATTTATCGGGTGATATTTAAACACCAGTTGTTCTGCTCTCTCTCTCTCTCTCTCTCTCTCTCTCTCTCTCTCTCTCTCTCTCTCTCTCTCTCTCTCTCTCTCTCTCTCTCTCTCTCTCTCTCTCTCTTTATCTCTCTCTTTCTCTCTTTCTTTCTCTCTCTTTCTCTCTCTCTCTTTCTCTCTTCTTCTTCTTCTTCTTCTTCTTCTTCTTCTGCTTCTTCTTAATATTATTATTATTATTATTCCTATCCTATCCTGTCCCATAACCCGAAGGTCGTAGGGGCACCACAGATGATCGTTTAACCAGCATACTCCATCTTTCTCTGTCCTCAGCAGCCCTCATGGCTTCGCTCAGTGTCAAACCAGTCCATTCTCGAATGTTGTCCTCCCACCTCTTTTCCGGTCTCCCCCTTCTTCTACCTCCTTGCACTGTGCCTTGCAGAATGGTCTTTGCAAGGCCTGATGATCTGGTGACGTGGCCATACCATCGGAGTTTCCGTTTCTTCACCACTGTGAGCAGGTCATCGTGTTGTCCAATAGCTTGTGTGATGGTCTGTCGGACTTCGTCGTTGGTGATGTGTTGGGTATAGGAAATGCACAGAAGTCTTCTGTAGCACCTCATCTCCATGCTTTGTATTCTTCGTTGGAGATCTGCTGTGAGGGTCCATGCTTCGCAAGCATATAGGAAGATGGAGATGACCAGAGAGCGCAGCAGTCTTACTTTGGAATGTAGACTGATGGTTCTGTCTTTTCAAATGGGCTTCAACCTTGTCAGGGCAGCAGTTGTTTGTGCGATCCTGGAGAGGACTTCCTGTCGAGACCCATTGTCTGACACAATGGCTCCTAAATATTTGAAGCTGTGCACTGTGTTGAGGGATTGGCCTTGTACTTTGATGTCCGTGTTGATGCCATTGGTGTTGTTGGTCATCATTTTGGTCTTCTCTGCACTTATTTCCATTCCATAAGCTCTGGAGGTGGTGTCAAGCCTCTGTACAAGCTGTTCAAGTTCTTGTTCCTCTCCAGCCAATCCATCAATATCATCCGCAAAACGAAGATTGGAGATTGCTCTGCCCCCTATGCTGACTGTGCCTTCGTGATCTGCAAGAGCATCTGACATGATGCGCTCTAGGAAGATGTTGAAGAGTGTTGGAGAGAGTAGGCATCCTTGACGCACACCGACAGTTGTTCTGAACCAGTTCCCGATGACGCTGTTATGGAGGACTGCACTGGTAGCCTTGTCATACAGGCTTTTGATGACTTCTATAATTTTAGGGCTGATGTTGTACACTTTCATGGTTGCCCATGGAGCTGCATGCCAGACTCGGTCAAATGCCTTCTTGAAGTCTATGAACACATGATATAGATGTTGTTGGTGCTGTAGGTATTTCTCACAAATTATTCTGAGGTTGAAAATCTGTTCAGTGGTAATTCGCCCTGCCATGAATCCTGCTTGTTCTTCAGCTATGATTTGTTCAGCTTGTGGTTTCAACCTGTTGAGTATTATTTTCAGGAGGACCTTGCTGGGATGGCTGATGAGGCTGATGGTGCGGTAATTTTCACACTCCTGAAGGTTACCTTTTTTGGGAAGAGTGATGACAAGCGACTGGGTCCATGGTGTAGGCCATTCCCCACTCTGCCAGATCTTGTTACAGATAATGGTGAGAGCATCAGTCATCGCTTCTCCTCCTGCTTGTAGCAGTTCCGCTGGTATGTTGTCCACTCCCGCTGACTTCCCTTTCTTCAGCGATTGC
>CM072512.1:133300042-133400042 GCA_036898135.1 Oncomelania hupensis
ATAACTTGGTGCAATCCCTTTCATGCAGCAGTAGACACGTGACAAGAGTTTATGCTCGGAGCGCTAGTGAAAATGCCACCAATGGGGGTCCCTTATAACGGGTGTGATGTGGTCATGCTTCTTGGTCTTGGTGACAATACGGGCTGCAGTGTTCTGGACCTTCTGCAGTCTTTGAAGCTGAAACTAAGGAATGCCCCAAAGGCAGCTATTGCAGAAGTTCAGTCTGGATTGAATCAATGTTACAGCAGTGGTCTAAGCTGACCTAAAGACATGAGATTGCAAGTACATATTCTAACCACGTTCTACTGTGAGAAGTCATTGAAAGTGAACTGTCAACAATGAGCCCAGGATTGCGAACTGTGTCTGATAAACCTATTTCAGAGGCAACTTTGCGACGACTGGCATAAGAGCCACAGAGAATGACATCGGTTTTCTCATAATTCATTTTCAGTCTTTTCTGATTCATCCAAGACTTTCTATCATGACAGCATCCCTGTATGGACTGTATGGCAGTTGCAGACGACTCAGGATCAGGATGAAAGCTGTTTAGGCCTTTGTGTCATGAACAAAGAGCTTACGACACAAGCCGTGGTTCTCAATAAGCTTGCTTTGTGGACGTGCATACATGGAGAACAATATTGGACCCAAAGTGAATCATTGTGGAACACCACAAATCAAATGAGAGGCCCGAAAGAAAGAAAAGCCCACTTGAACTCGCTGGGTTCTATCACTGAGATACGAGTGGAACCAGAAACACCAAATTCGATGTGAAGTCGAGTGAGTAAGAGGCCGTAGTCGATGACATCAAATGCGGCACTCAGATCTAAAAACAACTAGCAGAACCAAGTCACCAACATCAGCACTACACAATACATCATTCAGGAGACAGAGTAGAGCAGTCTCACAACTATGGCCAGACCGGTACGCTGACTGGAACTTGTCTATCAAGTCCTGTGTATTCAAGTGGTCAACCGACTGAGCACAGACAGCTCTCTCCACCAATTTGGAGATGTACGGAAGATTAGCGATAGGCCTAAAGTTCTTAAATTCATTGGGATCCAAACCTTTCTTCTTCAATAGCGGTTTCACTACTGCAGTCGTCAGGAGACGTGGCACTGTGCTAGAGAGCAGACTAATTTGGCAATCAGAGTCAGAACAGGAAGCAAAATGTCCGGACACATTAACACCAGCTTTGTAGCAATGGGTTCGACTGCAGATGAGGTGGGTTTAGAAGTTGAAATGATCTTCAACAAAGTGTTCTTTGGTGAGGGACAAAAAATGAGTCAATCGTTGACCAACAAACGAACTAATCACTTGTGGCGGCTCATCAGAAAATTATTGTCTGCTAGCTTCAATCTTGTCCACAAAGAAATAACTAAGCACACACACATAAGCATACGCGCGCGTACGCACGCACGCACACCCAAACACACCCAAACACACATACTCTCTCTCTCTCTCTCTCTTTCTCTCTCTCACACACACGTAATTTGTAACCAATTAAAACAGAAATAACAATGTTAGTTAAACAAAACGAGCGACTGGAGAATTGAAAGCATTTGCCAATCTCACACGTAAATCATCGTTAATGTTTTTTAACGGAGGCGACAGAATTTACTTCAGAAGGCAAAACGGGATGAATGTGAATACGATCAAATAAATCATGATTTAAAGTTAAGGTTCCGTCACAAATGCACTTCACATTTTTACAATATTTGGTTTTCATCGAATGTAACTAAATTCTGTTTGCTATACATCAAAATGCGCTGGGATTTTTTCGAAGATTTTTATAGTTTATATTGAACTGACGTTTTCTAAATTGTTTTGAATTTCTGTGGAAGAATTATTTGTTTTTATAGCTTATAGCTAGAGAATTAATATTTAAGAACATAATTTTGCAACACTATCAGCCCGGTCGTTACAGAGAAATCTACAATGTGATGGGATCCAAAAAAAGTTCACTTCAATCCCACTAATAATCAAAGCATAAATAACTTTAATTTTCACAATTATTTTCGTTCGCGGTTAATATTGTATTTTAAGACATCTAAAACTTCAATCCCACTAATAATCAAAGCATAAATAACTTTAATTTTCACAATTATTTTCGTTCACCGTTAATTTTATATTTTAAGACATCTAAATCAGATTAAAAAAATAGAAGCATAGAAGTATACGAAATATATTAAGACATAAACTAGAATTTGTATTTACAGCTGTTGATATAGCAATTACTTTTCCAGTAAAAATCGAATAGCCTTTCTCTCTATAAAACGATTGTGACATTTTCAAATCTGGTATAGAGAAAGCAGCTCCTTTTCTAAAATAGATCCGCCAGTGTCTAATTTTTATTGTCCTAAACATTAATCACACACATGATTACGGACTTCTACTGCGATAAGATTTAGAGTCTGACTTTTTTCAGTGGAGTAATCAGGGAGCTTACAATGAGCTTTCACTGTAAGCTCTCGGGAGAAAAATAATATTATCGTGTGCTGTTTCAAGTCGCTAGTCATCACTCTTCCCCAAAAGGCTAACCTTCAGGAGTGTGAAAATTACTGCACCTTCAGCCTCATCAGCCATCCCAGCAAGGTCCTCCTGAAAATAATACTCAACAGGTTGAAACCTCAAGCTGAACAAATCATAGAAGAAGAAGAAGAAGAGATTACTCTTATATAGCGCACTTATAAGCTCAGAGAGCTTCTCAAAGCGCTGGCCACTACTATCCAGCAATCACAAAATAGTTTGCTGAAGTCAGGATTGGAACCCACGTCGCCCGAGACGCGCGTACACAAGTCGAGCGCTCTGACGACTGAGCTGAAGAACAAGCGGGATTCTGGGCAGGGCGAAGTACCACTGAACAGATTTTCGACCTCAGAATAATCTGCGAGAAATGCCTACAACACCAACAACATCTATATCACGTGTTTGTAGACTTCAAGAAAGCGTTAGACCGAGTCTGGCATGCAGCTCTGTGGGCAACCAGGATGTTCAACATCAGTCCTAATATTATTGAAGTCATTAAAAGCCTGTATGACAAGGCTACCAGTTCAGTCCTCCACAACAGCGCCATCGGGAACTGGTTCAGAACAACAATAGGTGTGCGTCAAGGATGCCTACTCCCTCCAACACTCCTCAACATCTTCCTAGAGCGCATCATGTCTGATGCCCTTGCAGATCACAAAAGCACAGTCAGCATAGGGGGTAGAGCAATCTCCAACCTTCGTTTTGCGGATGACATTGATGGATTGGCTGGGGAGGAACAAGAAATTCAACAGCTTGTACAGAGGCTTGACACCACATCCAGAGCCTATGGAATGGAAATAAGTGCAGAGAAGACCAAAATGATGACCAACAACACCAAAGGTATCAAAATGAACATCAAAGCCCAAGGCCAATCCCTCAACACAGTGCATGCATAGCTTCAAATTTCTAGGAGCCTTTGTATCAGACATTGGGTCCCGACAGAAAGTCCTCTCCAGGATCGCACAAACAACTGCTGCTCTGACAAGGTTGAAGCCCATTTGTAAAGACAAGACCATCAGTCTACATTCCAAGGTAAGGCTGCTGTGCTCCTTTGTTATCTCCATCTTCCTATACGAATACGAATACAAAGCATGGAGATGAGGTGCTACCAAAGACTTCTGGGCATTTCCAATACCCAGCACATCACAAAGTCCGACAGACCATCACACAAGCCATTAGACAACACGATGACATGCTCACGGTGGTGAAGAAACGGAAACTCTGATGGTATGGCCACGTCAACAGATCGTGTGGCCTTGCAAAGACCATCCTGCAAGGCACAGTGCAAGGAGGCAGAAGAAGAGGGAGACCGAAAAAGAGGTGGGAGGACAACATTCGAGAATGGACTGGTTTGACACTGATCGAAGCCATGAGAGTTGCTGAGAACAGAGAAAGATGGAGTACGCTGGTTAAACAGTCATCTGTGGTGCCCCAACGACTTTTGTATTACGGGATATGATAGAATAGGATAGTTTCAAGTTTCCATGTAGGTACTGGTGATATTATATCTTTATCTTTGAGTGTATACAGAGAGAAATCCTTCTTTTATTTTTTTCACCCTTTTTCCCCAATCCCCTGCGCCCTGAGCATGCTGCCAGCATGGATATGTGCGCCATACAAGTGGACATCATCATCATCTAAATCATAAATGTGTCTTATATGTAGGTACTGGTGATATTATATCTTTATTTAAATCATCAATGTGCCCTATATGTAAGTACTGGTAATATTATATCTTTATCTAAATTATCAACGTGTCTTATATGTAGGTACTGGTGATATTATGTCTTTATCTAAATCATCAATGTGTCAATCATCAAACTAGATACGATATTTAGTCTACGTAGCTATTGTTTGAAAAGAGTGTAATTTTTGTTACTTTGTTTGTTTGTTTGTTTTGGGAGATTAAGGGGGGGATGATGAAGCCTATTTTGAAAAATCTACATACGATCTAATAAAATACTGGATGAGTTATATCAAGCAAGGTGATTGGTCCGTAGAACGTTGCACAGCCAATGACAATGCGAGATAGATTTAGAGAGCCAACAAACCTACTGGCTATAAATAACAGCCAGAGAGACGAATTTAGAACATCAGCAGCTTTCGAGCCGGTTTACTAGAGCCTGTCAAATATCTGGAGACACATTTTGACCAGTAACAGTGCGAACATATATAATCAAAGCAGGCAAAATTCGGGTTGCCTTTTCAGCGGAAGGCACAAAAGCAGCGCCACGCAGGACAGGGGTGAAGATGATCTATAGTGCATGCTGGGTGTATTGGTGTTTCTGGCACCCGTGTAGGACATGGGCGTCAAGATCTTCTAAGCCCGTGCAATGGAATGCGTGTGTACACAGACTAGGTCTCGGTTGAAACTTACATCCCAAGTTATAACTTTAAATCTATTTCTAGAACACTACTACTACTACTACTACTACTACTACTACTACTACTACTACTACTACTACTACTACTACTACTACTACTACTACTACTACTACTTAAAATAATAATAATAATAATAATAATAATAATAATAATAAGAAGAAGAAGAAGAAGAAGAAGAAGAAGAAGAATCATAGCATCATCACCATCATCAGCAGCAGCAGCAGCAGCAGCAGCAGCAGCAGCATCCAAGATGCTAGCACGCACTTTTTATTCAATCATATCTCTGAAGACCATGAATATTAAGAAGACAATAACACTTCGTCAGCGAAGCAAAACCAATCAAATCGCATCAGATCTATAGTTTTCTTTATAGAATCTACCCGACACAAAGGGACCCAATAGGATTGCAGAAGACAAATTTAGATAGCCAATCATAATTTGTCAGACAAACCTGACAGGCATGGCGCATAAACAGCGAATACCAATATTACAGGTTTATTGCAAAACACGTGATAAAATAGCACAGCTTAGCCGTTTCTCGGCGGCCAAGTATTGTCTATAATTATGTTACTGTGGGAATGGGATTCGTTGGTTTCGGGAGGGGCCGTGGGAATAGGGATCAGTAATCACCTGATGTATGGAGCAGTCCTAACCGCATCGTCCCAGACAAAGCCAGCTGCGGACGTTGTAAGCGATGATGTAGTCTAAGATTTGCTTCTCCGTCGATGCGGCAATGTGCAGTCGTTCTGTTTTATGTACACAGTGGTTGAAAAGTGACACCCTATTCAAAATGTTTTTTTTTAACAATTTGAAATAGAACTGAGGCACGGTGGTCTAATGGTAGAGCTTTGGCTTGCGGGTCTGAAGGTCCCGGGTTCGAGCCCTGTCCGGGCCATTGTGTTGTGTCCCTGGGAAAGACACTTTACTCCCGTTTCCTACTCCTTCGGATGAGATTATAAACCGAGGTCTAATCTGTGTGTCGCAGACATTCCATCATAACGGACTTTAAAGATCCTGATGCTCATGTCCTAGACGGGTGAGTGCCGGTAACAAGAACACACCCAGCATGCACTTGGTCCTTCTCCCACAGCCCTGGCTGGCCAGGATAGTGCTCAGTTGTCCGGGCGTCCGACCATGCGCCCAAAGGCTGCGGGTGGGCGTCTCGGGCGGTTTGAGTTAGATCCTGTATCGGCCAGCGCCTAGAGTCTGGCCAAGTACGGCGAGATAAGTGCGCTCTACAAATCCTCAATAATAATAATAATAATAATAATAATAAGAAGAAGAAGAAGAAGAAGAAGAAGAAGAAGAAGAAGAAGAAGAAGAAGAAGAAGAAGAAGAAGAAGAAGAACGGCATTTGCATGACACAGCATGTAGTGTACTCCTTGGCAGTGGTGCACTGTAATACGTGATCCCTGATGTGGTGTCACAGACACGGGCGCAGTCTATTATGGCCCGCAACCTTGCACTCAGCCTTAAGTCTTTTTTGTTTGTTTGTTTTAAGTTGGCTTATCTCTCCTGGGGTGTCGGATAGTGCAGTGGTTGGAGCACTCGCTACTGTGTCGAAAGTGAAGCACCGTCCGGTGCGGTTAGCACTTGGATGGGTGACCGCTAAGGTGTGAAGCGACAAACAACAACGCCCCCAGTTGACTCAACTGTGATTGAGTACCTACTCTCTTGAGGGTGGGGAAGGTAAAGCAGCGAGGGAGAGAGTTGGGCATCACCCTCATTACGCTGGCCCAAGATAAGTGTGATCTCCAACATCACGCTCCCCTACGGCCACAAGGCTATGGGACTACCTTTACCTTTACCTTTTTATCTCTCCTGCGGAGGCATTTTGGCAAAGTGCATGTGTTGAGGACTGCAACGTTTTATCTTCTTTTGTTCTTTTTTTTAACAAATTTTATTTCGTCTTGTCAGCGGAGCTCCTTCGCGCCACGTCAGACGATTGGCCATTACAGGCTGGTCAGGTCACCTTGAGGTGAAATAAGTCAAAATTCTACTACTAAAAGAATTACAATACATGTTGCTTTATAATAATAATAATAATCCTATCCTATCCTATCCTGTCCCATAACCCGAAGGTCGTAGGGGCACCACAGATGATCGCTTAACCAGCATACTCCATCTTTCTCTGTCCTCAGCAGCCCTCATGGCTTCGCTCAGTGTCAAACCAGTCCATTCTCGAATGTTGTCCTCCCACCTCTTTTTCGGTCTCCCCCTTCTTCTACCTCCTTGCACTGTGCCTTGCAGAATGGTCTTTGCAAGGCCTGATGATCTGGTGACGTGGCCATACCATCGGAGTTTCCGTTTCTTCACCACTGTGAGCAGGTCATCGTGTTGTCCAATGGCTTGTGTGATGGTCTGTCGGACTTCAACGTTGGTGATGTGTTGGGTATAGGAAATGCACAGAAGTCTTCTGTAGCACCTCATCTCCATGCTTTGTATTCTTCGTTGGAGATCTGCTGTGAGGGTCCATGCTTCGCAAGCATATAGGAAGATGGAGATGACCAGAGATCGCAGCAGTCTTACTTTGGAATGTAGACTGATGGTTCTGTCTTTCCAAATGGGCTTCAACCTTGTCAGGGCAGCAGTTGTTTGTGCGATCCTGGAGAGGACTTCCTGTCGAGACCCATTGTCTGACACAATGGCTCCTAAATATTTGAAGCTGTGCACTGTGTTGAGGGATTGGCCTTGTACTTTGATGTCCGTGTTGATGCCATTGGTGTTGTTGGTCATCATTTTGGTCTTCTCTGCACTTATTTCCATTCCATAAGCTCTGGAGGTGGTGTCAAGCCTCTGTACAAGCTGTTCAAGTTCTTGTTCCTCTCCAGCCAATCCATCAATATCATCCGCAAAACGAAGATTGGAGATTGCTCTGCCCCCTATGCTGACTGTGCCTTCGTGATCTGCAAGAGCATCTGACATGATGCGCTCTAGGAAGATGTTGAAGAGTGTTGGAGAGAGTAGGCATCCTTGACGCACACCGATTGTTGTTCTGAACCAGTTCCCGATGACGCTGTTATGGAGGACTGCACTGGTAGCCTTGTCATACAGGCTTTTGATGACTTCTATGATTTTAGGGCTGATGTTGTACACTTTCATGGTTGCCCATAGAGCTGCATGCCAGACTCGGTCAAATGCCTTCTTGAAGTCTATGAACACATGATATAGATGTTGTTGGTGCTGCAGGTATTTCTCACAGATTATTCTGAGGTTGAAAATCTGTTCAGTGGAACTTCGCCCTGCCATGAATCCTGCTTGTTCTTCAGCTATGATTTGTTCAGCTTGTGGTTTCAACCTGTTGAGTATTATTTTCAGGAGGACCTTGCTGGGATGGCTGATGAGGCTGATGGTGCGGTAATTATCACACTCCTGAAGGTTACCTTTTTTAGGAAGAGTGGTGACAAGCGACTGGGTCCATGGTGTAGGCCATTCCCCACTCTGCCAGATCTTGTTACAGATAGTGGTGAGAGCATCAGTCATCGCTTCTCCTCCTGCTTGTAGCAGTTCCGCTGGTATGTTGTCCACTCCCGCTGACTTCCCTTTCTTCAGCGATTGCACTGCTGCCTCAACTTCTTCCCGGAGAATTGGGAGGATTTCTTCTTCTTCTCTGCTCTCGGGATATGCTAGAACTGATGGGTCTCCATTTGGTGTATGGTTGTAAAGGTCAGAGCAGTACTCTGTCCATCTGTCCAAGACTTCTTGTTCTTCTGTAAGGCAAATGCCAGACTTGCTTTGGATAGTGGAGACTTTGGGCTGTTTAACACTTGTCAGCCGCTTCACAGTCTGGTAGGCCTTCTTGCTGTTGTTCTTGTTCAGATTGTTCTCTATTTCCTGGCATTGATCTTCTATCCAGTTCTCCTTTGCTGTGCGCATGCCTTTTCGGATGTCATTGTTGATTTTTCGGTAGACATCAGCTCCCTGTGAGGTGTTCTTTTTCTTTTTTAACTCTCTTCGTTTATCACACAGATCCAAAAGTTCAGGTGTGATCCACGGCTTCTTCTTTGGTCGGTGCTTGCCAAGGATCTCAGTGGCGGCATCTGTTACAGCTGAGTACAGCTATGTACACAAATGACCAAAAAAGACAGAAATAGAATAGCAAAAACCTATTCAGAGCTATTTATATGCCCGGTTAGGCCCAGGAAGAAAAACAGTATAAATATTTACAGCCGTGTATACACTTACGGATCAGACATAGACAAAAGAGGAGAGAATGGCAGCGGGATACAGATCATTCTGAATAGTGAAGTTTGAAGAGGTGGGTTTTGAGGGCCTTTTTGAATGCTTGTGTTGATTGTATGTTGCGGATATGGGAGGGAAGGGAATTCCACTGCTTAGGTGCGGAGTAAGCGAATGCACGTTGGCCGTATGTCCTAGTGCGGGTGACGGGAACCTTGAGTGTGCGAGTGTCAGCAGAAGATCTTAAAGTGCGTGAAGGGGAGTAGACAGACAGTAGATCAGATTATGCAAATGCAGTTCTATTTACAACAGATATAAAACATTTGTAATATGGAGTTACCTTTCACCCACCCTGTAGCACACACGACAGGATAGTTCTCCCTATGAACGAGGAATAACTGTATTATATAGTCTTGGGCGAATTATGACTGTAAAACAGCCTTCTAGGATGTAGCTATTTGTACAGATCAGTAACGGATCGCCTCGATGGAAAGCGGCAATTCTGGGGCTTCCGTCTGGCCAATTAGAAAAACTGTCTTCAGGGGAAACGACACGTCGAGACGGTCACGTCGTGAACTGTTTTAACGATTCATCACAGGCGGACGCTCGTGGCAGTGTGTCGGTACAAGAGTTACAGACATCACTTGCATGCTACTGTCCACACCTCGGAGGTCCCAGAGTTTTCATTGGATGATGGAGAATGGGAAGGGGTGTAAGAGAACAAAAACTGTTGGCGAACGCTCTTTGTGCGTATTAGGCCCTAAGGTTTGGAACTCCCTTCCTTTTACTCAGCTCTCTGTAGACTCATCTCTGTCGTTTGGCTCTGGACTGAAAACAAACATTTTGAACAGTGTCTGTCCTTACATCGCTATCCTGAGCTTTTCTTCGTCAAATACTTAAAACACAGTCAAGGTCGCTGTGTGTGTGTGTGTGTGTGTGTGTGTGTGTGTGTGTGTGTGTGTGTGTGTGTGGGTGTGTATGCATGTGTGTGTTTATACAACGTGTGTGCAAATGTGTGCATGGGTGTGTATGTATGTATTGTGTGCGTGTGTGTATTCATTTGCGTGGTATGAAGGTAAAGGCTGAATTATTGAGCTCCCTTTTGCTTATGGCGAGCTTCGTGAGGACAATGCACATCGCCTTCTGCATTTTATTCTTAGGTGTACAAGCAGCTGACTGGATCATGTTCCTTGCTTTGGATAGACCCATCAACTTGCAAGAAAGCCCAGCTCAGTCAAGCGAATCGCTGCCACTGGCTCTCTTGTTCCGAAAAAGAGAATGAGAGAGAGAGAGTGAGTGAGAGAGAGAGAGAGAGAGAGAGAGAGAGAGAGAGAGAGAGAGAGAGAGAGAGATGCCAGATTCAGATTCACAAATTTCATTTTTATCAAAGATGGAGCTTTTAGGCTATAATTAGCGAGAGAGTGAGAGAAACCGAGAGAAAGAGACAACGAAAGAGAGAAAGAGATACATGGAGAGGAAGAGAGAGAGAGAGAGAGAGAGAGAGAGAGAGAGAGAGAGAGAGAGAGAGAAGAAAAAGAAGAGAGAGGAAGAAAGTTGTTGTTGCTTCAATTTTTATTCATCAGATTAACATAAGTTGTACTGATAAAGATAAGAGGAAGAAAGATAAACCACACAGTGTTAATGTTAAATGCATAAGCTACTTTGCCGTCGCCAACAATAATTATAAGAAAGATTATAATTTATATGTGTTCAAAGTCGACGGAAAAGATAATGATGATGATGAGGAGGAGGATGGTGATGATGATGATGAGGAGGAGGCTAAGGAAGCTGAATGACGAGAAGGTAGAAAAAGAAGGCAAGATAAAAACAAAATCCACAGCGAATAAAATGAAGACGGCCACTAGAGCGCAGTTAAATCGTCTCGTTAACCCAGTCCGTGCCCCGTGACCGATCTGCACCCAAAACAATTTCAGTGCAAAGTTTGTTTTAGTTAGTAATGGTTTATAGAGTCTCGCGGACTGCAAAGAGCCTAATTTGGTTGAAAGAAGAGGCAGCCCTGATCCGTATAAAAGATCTGCTGAAACAACCTAATGGTAACACTGAAGGCACTCCACCCTCCGGTCACTTTATAATAAAGGCATCCCATGCAGGGGACGCTGATGCTGTAATCTGATTGATCGAACCTCCGTTTACAAAAACAAAATAGAATATAAACATAATTCTAAAATGTTAACAAAACACGTACATATAAAATGCCCACATTACTAAAAAAAATAATAATATAGAAAGCCCTAGTGACCATTGGGCAGAAAGCGTCCAATATCTCCAAGATGACCGAACCTCACTCCCTACATAAATGAGGAGCTTGGGGAGAGTTTTCCAGAAAAAAAGGTAGGTGACTGGTCTAGCGGAGAAGACAGTAGAACAGATTAGGAACGAGAAAGATCACAGAAACAGTGATAATTTAAAGCACTAAATTTCCACAAGGTGTGGACGCTATTTATACAGAAATCTCCGGCACCCCAACGGGGGGGAAGGGGGGGGGGTATTTCAGCGCATGATGGATCACGCTGCATGACGGACCACGCTGGAGTCGATTCAAACTCGCAGACGTTAGAGTGTATTCACTGTTTTGTCATCCCGCTTAAATATTCTCTACTGCTACTCTTTCGCATAAGAGTATAAACCGAGGTCTAGTCTGTATCCTGCACACTTTCCACCGCACGGGCTTTAAAGATCCTGACGACCCTGTCCTAGTAGGGGCGAGTGTCAGCTACGTAGATTAATCCAACAAGCACTAGGTCCTTTCTTCATCATCCCCAGTCGCCCAGGATTGTGCTCAGATGTTTGGACCGTCAAACGCGGGCGGCTTTAAGTTAGATCCTGTATCGTCAAGCGCCTTGAGCGCAGCTCTTTAACTGGATAAACGCACTATTTAAGCACGGTTATTTAAAAAAAAAAGTAATGAAATAAACTGAACAGCTACTCCGTGCTTTGAAACACGTAATGACTGTCATTTAATGTGCTGTAGTAAGCGGTGCAGCACGCTTTGCGCAGTGAAAGGGTTAAAGGCAAGCTTGATAAACTGTACGGCCTTCCAATGACTAGGGGAAAAATGTGGAGAAAACGACTCAAAACAAATAAACTCACAGGCTGCCCTGCTTCACTCTCGGCATTCTGTGCAATTTGCCAATGCCTGGTCTGTAATTTCACTTGATGCGAGCCTCAGCCCCTGTCAATAATCGCTCACAAGCCTGCCAGGGAAGAAAAAAAATATAAAAAGCGGGAAAAAAAGGGTGTTAAAACATAACCTGGCCATTTTCTGTGCACAAATCGCCAACCGATCCTCGCTCGCAACTGCCTTCAACATGTCCAAATGGTGCTGTGGACATTTTCAGGGCAATATAATATACAGGCAAGGCAGAAAAACAAAGAAAGAAAGAAAAGAAAGGAAGAAAAGAAAAAAAATAAAGAAAGGAAAGAAAGAAAGAGGGAAAAAATTACCACACAAAAAAGAAAAAAAAAGGAAACCGATGAAAGAAACAAACAAAAAAGAAAGAAAACAAATAGAAAAAATAAGAAACAAACAAAATGAAAGAAATAAAGAAAACTAAGAAAACACAAAGACAAATCGAACAAACAAGGAAAGAAGAAAGAAAAAAAAAATTTTTTTTGGGGGGGGGGGGGAGGGGGGGGGGAATAGAGAAAATAACAGAAACGGAAATAAAAACAAACAGGATACAAAAATAAATAAAATAAAATAAAATTACCAAAAAGTAAACAAGTATAAATAAATAAATAAATAAATAAATAAATAAGCAAAACGAAAACAAACATAAATAAATACATGAATAAATATCTTTTTTTTAAAGTTAGATCATTACTAAGTTAATTTGGCCTTAAGGGTGGGCCACCAGCAAGGAAAGCCAGGCGAAGGCAGCATGACCCACTCACCCACCCCCTCCTCTTCTTTTTAGACCTCCTCCCTCGCTCTTCTCCCCGCCATAAATACCCCATTTTATCCTATCAACAACTCTGCTGGACGTTCGCCCATCATTTAGGAAGGTTGAGGTCTTCCGGGGTCGCGTTCGTTACCCCCCAAAAAGCTCCTTCCAAAGGCAGCAAGTCGGTTGAGTTACATTCTATATCGGCCAGCGCCTTAAGCATTTCTAGAGCTGGAGAAGCGTGCGCTATAAAAGAACGCTTGAATAATTAATGAACAGATTCCTTAACCAAACCTTGTATGATCATATAGAAAACAGGAACTGTAACTCGTTCATTGGGAAACACAGAGGTATGGTTCCTTTAAGCAAGTCTTAAAGGAGCATGTTCTAATTTCTTTGAGGTAATAAAGCATTCTTGAATGTATCTAATAATAATAATAATAATAATAATATAATAATAATAATAATAATAATAATAATAATAATAATAATAATAATAATAATTTGATATTTATATAGCGCTTTTTTTTCTCCATTGGAGCTCAAAGCGCTCAGTGAAAAATGTGTACATGGGGAAAACAAAGGAACAGCAGACTATTTACAAATAATTCAACAACACCAACAAAGAATTCAGAATATTTAAAATGGTGAAATAAAATACAAAACCAAATTCAGAGGAAAACAAAATTAAAATCTACTAAAATAACAACAACATTGCAATAACAACACACAAACAATTAAAGAACGTAATGGAAAGTTCACTTCACCTGTACACTAGCAACGCTCACCTTTTACCCTCTTGTTTCCCAACACACACACCCGTATACACACACAAACACAAACACACACACAAACACACGCACACAGACGCAAAGAGGCAATTTCTGAAGTCTGGTAAGCCAACAAATAATTCAGAGAACGAAATACGAGTGTGAATATCTATGCATCATCTTTAGCATTTGATTGGTGTCAGATTTTGTCAAATAGGATTGCTAGGCAGAAGAAAAACAAAATATAGTTTATGCAAAATTAACGGCCTCAACACACAACAAAATGATACAGTGGTTATGTTTACACATTAACGGAATGGCTGGACTTTTGAATTGTTTGATTTATTGATTGTGTTGTTTGTTATGGTTGCCTAACCTCACATACAGTTGTGAAAGGACGATATATTAAAATACTGAATTTAATTGAATTAAATTGAATTATTCATCGGTCAGTCAATTCAACGATTGGGTATCGGAAGAGTGGACTGGTCAGTCCTTTATTATTACTTATTTTATATTTGTATCTACTACAGAACATTATATCTACTACAAAATATTGTATAGAATATTGTATCTACTACAGAATAGTGTATCTGCTACAGAATATTGTATCTACTACAGAATAGTGTATCTACTACATAATAGTGTATCTACTACAGAATAGTGTATCTACTACAGAATACTGTATCTACTACAGAATACTGTATCTACTACAGAATACTGTATCTACTACAGAATAGTGTATCTACTACAGAATAGTGTATCTACTACAGAATAGTGTATCTACTACAGAATAGAATACTGTATCTACTACAGAATAGTGTATCTACTACAGAATAGTGTATCTACTACAGAATAGTGTATCTACTACAGAATAGTGTATCTACTACAGAATAGTGTATCTACTACAGAATACTGTATCTACTACAGAATAGTGTATCTACTACAGAATAGTGTATCTACTACAGAATAGTGTATCTACTACAGAATAGTGTATCTACTACAGAATAGTGTATCTACTACATAATAGTGTATCTACTACATAATAGTGTATCTACTATAGAATATTGCATCTACTACAGAATAGTGTATCTACTACAGAATACTGTATCTACTACAGAATACTGTATCTACTATGGAATATTGCATCTACTACATAATAGTGTATCTACTACAGAATAGTCTATCTACTACAGAACATTGTACCTACTACAGAATAGTCTATCTACTACAAAACATTGTATCTACTACAGAATAGTCTATCTACTACAGAACATTGTCTATCTACTACAGAATAGTCTATCTATTACAGAATAGTCTATCTACTACAGAATAGTCTATCTACTACAGAACAGTCTATCTACTACAGAACATTTTTATCAACTACAGAATATTTAAAAGGCCCCAATTTGATGGTTTATTTTCTTTTGGCGAAAACGGGTTTACTGTAAAATTGGCCTTGGTATTACATAACACAATGATAAAATTGGCCTTGGTATTACATAACACAATGATAACATTGGCCTTGGTATTACATAACACAATGATAAAATTGGCATTGGTAGTACATCACACAATGATAAAATTGGCCTTGGTATTACATCACACAATGATAAAATTGGCCTTGGTATTACATCACACAATGATAAAAGTGGCCTTGGTAGTACATCACACAATGATAAAATTGGCCTTGGTATTACATCACACAATGATAAAGTGAGTTTTCGTTGCTCCACTAAAGCTTGAATATTTCAATACCGTGACTGGAGTGATTTCCCCTGTTTTAACGGTACATAGTCTTGTGAGCTTTGCCCCTATTTCTGAGCGACCCACGCGGCTTGAAGTGTGCGTCTTTGGAATCTGGCCAGTCTATTTTAGCAATGTAACACGAAACACCTTACGTGCAATTTTGTTTACGGGTTCTGTCTCTCGCCGGCTTACGTAGCTGCTGTTTTTAGCTCCAGAGTGTTGACTGGCTAGCTAGCGGCTGTTGCTATTAATAGATACAAAATCTACGAAATATTTTCATTTTAAAAAAAATATATATTTTGGAGAGAGCTATTTTATTTTAGGTTTTATTTTTTGGTGAGCTTATATTTACAGTGGGCTAGCACTCACTGTGAATGTGTAAAGGACCTGTCGAGAAGCGTGGTCAACATGGGCCTTTTAAGCGATTTGTTTGTGATGATAACTAACTAAATAACCAACTATAATAAACATAACCCAGTTAAAATATTTAAGTGATTTTTTTAAAGAGCTGTGATATGATTGATGTTTGTGTCTCTCTCTCTCTGTCCCTCTACTGCCTAATATGTTCTCTCTCTCTGTCGGCCTCTCTCTGTCCCTCTCTCTCTCTGTCTCTCTGTCCCTCTCTCTCTGTCTCTCTGTCTCTCTGTCTCTCTCTGTCCTCTCTCTCTCTCTGTCTCTCTCTCTCTCTCTCTCTCTCTGCCTCTCTCTCTCTGTCTCTCTGTCTCTCTCTGTCTCTCTCTGTCCCTCTCTCTTCCTCTTCTCTGTCCTCTGTCTCTCTCCCTCTCTCTCTCTGTCCCTCTCTATCTCTCTATCTCTCTCCTCTCTCTTCCTCTCTTACTCTCTCCTCTCTCTCTTCTCTCTCTCTCCTCTTCTCTCTCTCTCCCTCTATCTCTCTCCTCTCTCTCTCTCTCTCCCTCTATCTCTCTCTCTCTCCTCTATCTCTTCTCTCTCTCTCTCTCTTCCTCCCCCTCATCTCCTCTCTCTCTCCTCTCTATCTCTCTCTCTCTATCTCCTCTCTCTCCCTCTCTCTCTCTCTCTCTCTCCTCTATCTCTTCTCCCTCTATCCTCTATCTCTCCTCTCTCCCTCTATCTCTTCCTCTCTCTCCCTCTCTCCCCTCTCTCCTCTCTCTCCCTCTATCTCTTCCTCTCTCTCCCTCTATCTCTTCCCCTCTCTCTCCCTCTATCTCTTCCCTCTCTCTCCCTCTATCTCTTCCCCTCTCTCTCCCTCTATCTCTTCCTCTCTCTCCCTCTATCTCTTCCCCTCTCTCTCCCTCTATCTCTTTCCTCTCTCTCCCTCTATCTCTTCCTCTCTCTCCCTCTATCTCTTCCTCTCTCTCCCTCTATCTCTTTCTCTCTCTCCCTCTATCTCTTTCTCTCTCTCCTCTCTCTCTCTCTCCCTCTATCTCTTCCTCTCTCTCCCTCTATCTCTTCCTCTCTCTCCCTCTATCTCTTCCTCTCTCTCCCTCTATCTCTTCCTCTCTCTCCCTCTATCTCTTCCTCTCTCTCCCTCTATCTCTTCCTCTCTCTCCCTCTATCTCTTCCTCTCTCCCTCTATCTCTTCTCTCTCTCTCCTCTATCTCTTCCTCTCTCTCCCTCTATCTCTTCCTCTCTCTCCCTCTATCTCTCCCTCTCTCTCCCTCTATCTCTTCCCCTCTCTCTCCCTATCTCTCTCTTTTTCTCTCTCCCTCTTTCTCTCTCTCCCTTTTTCCCTCTCCCTCTCTTTCTCTCTCCCTCTTTCTTTCTCTCTCTCTCCCTCTCTTTCTCTCTCTCCCTCTTTCTCTCTCTCTCCCTCTCTTTCTCTCTTTCCCTCTTTTTCTTTATCTAACTCTTTTTCTCTCTTTCTTTCTCTCTCTTCCTCTTTTTCTCTCCCTCCTTTTCTCTCTCTCCCTCTTTCTCTCTCTCCCTCTTTCTCTCTCTCTCTCCCTCTTTTTTTTCTCCCTCTCTCTCTCTCCCTCTTTCTCTCTCTCCCTCTTTCGCTCTCTCCCTATTTTTCCCTCTCTCCCTCTTTGCAGTTAGTGGAGCATGGCTGACGTATAGAAAAATTTATATTTTAAAAAACACCAGTGACGTCACAAAAACACAACTCTGTCCTGACTTAAGACACTCCAGGGAAGTAAGAGAGAGAGAGAGAGAGAGAGGTAGAGAGAGATGGAGAGATAGAGACAGAGAGAGAGGTGGAGAGAGAGATGGAGAGGGAGACGGGTGGGGGGAGAGAGAGAGAGAGAGAGAGAGAGAGAGAGAGAGAGAGAGAGAGAGAGAGAGAGAGAGAGAGAGAGAGTGAGAGAGACGCTGATGCTTATGCTGATTATTGTGAGGCTGCTTGCTACTGATGATGATGACGACGACGACAATATTGCTACTGCTGCTGCCTCTTCTGGTGTTGATGAAGATGACCATGGCGATGACAATGTTGCAACAGCTGATGATGATGATGATGATGCCGACGACGATGGCGACGACAATGCTGCTACTGCTGATGATGTTGATGATGGCGACGACAGTGTCACGGAAGATGACGAAGCGATGGAGATAATAAGGTACAGATGTAGGGCGCAGGATTTATTACACAAAGTCGTGCGAGAGCTTCGTGAACATCAGAGGTGGTCTGAGTGGCAGAGTAATAGAAGCGGAGAAACAAGAAAAAAAGAAAGAGCACCAGATTAAAACGGTTAAAACTGGGTAGAAATAAAGGGGAAAAGGGAGAAAAGCGATGTCAGCTCATTAAGAGCTCATTACAAGGCGGATTGTCCCCCCTGTGTCCCTTTGCTCCGGAAGATGGACGAGACGAGAAGCGAAATTTTAAAGGAAAACACATTTCACAACGGGACTGCTTGATACAGAACTCGGCACACAGTTATAGCTCCGCTTTTCCAGAGGAACTACTGTACTTATCTACATCACCTCCAGGACTATCGGTCCTCAGGCACAATTTGCTGATAGTGTTGGTGTGCTACATTAAAGAGTGTCTGAGGTCATTTAATTTCAAAACGTGTACATTAACTATTATGGTTTGGGAAGAGTTTTATTAGTTCACATTATTGGGGCAATAGTTCTCCAATAAGCGTGCAAGCGGCAAAGAAATTCGGTTTCTCGATAACGTCACCTTCCCAGTCTCGCCAAGGGCTTTCTCGATACAGTTACTACGCGTCACTCAACTTCACAGACACACAATACTCTCTGCTTGGTGAATTCACAACAACGCCTTGGAACATTATACGTCACGCACCGCGGCGTTATTCTATTGGGCGCCAGTGCCTCGTTTCTAAAAGGGGAGAAGCCACCTTACTGCTATTGTTGTTACCACCGTTTCAACGGTCGTGCACGACAGTTATAATCAGTTTTCGTAAACGTCAGACAAAAGCAAACAAATGTATAAATATAAAAAGAAGAAGAAACACAAATTAGCAAATAGTCATCTGTTAGTGTCAAGACCATCCTGAAAGGCACAGTGCAAGGAGGTAGAAGAAGAGAGAGATCGAAAAAGAGGTGGGAGGACAGCATTCGAAAATGGACTGGCTTGATTGACACTGAGCGAAGCCATCAGGGTTGCTGAGGACAGAGAAAGATGGAGTATTCTGGTTAAACGATCATCTGTGGTGCTCCAACGACCTCAGAGTTACGGGATAAGATAGAATAGGATAGGATAGGATAGGATAGTGTAAATTAGACTTTAAGTGCGCAATTATCATCTAAATTTCAGGGGCTCTTTAATTGAACAGGGTGGGTCTTTGTTCGTTCTTCTCCTTGTTTTATGTAAGTGTGCAAATCAAAAAGCACTTTCAAACTGAAGGAGGAGGATGGAACGAACTAGAAGAAGAAGCCTCGGTCGGCTTGAGTTAGATCCTGTTTCAGCCAGCGCCTTGAGCAGTTCTGGAGTGGAGAAGGGCGCTATATAAGAACGATTAAACAGATACATAAAAATAAGAAAAAGAAGATGACTTCTTTAAACCACTTTATTGTCGTTTTTGAAATCGGGACATTCTGAACGGACATTGAAGATTTTCACTTCTACCTCCACCATTGGCGATATGGCAGATGGGGGGTAACCAATCCCAGGGAAGAGTTGGAGGGAGGGAGGATTAGGGACCTAAATTAACACTGAACCGCCAGAGCAATCCTATAGCTAAGATGGACAACTTTAAATGGCCACCTTTTTATGTTGTCTTTCACGGGGACCTGGATCGCAGTGTCAGGCCAATGCTCTACCATCGAGTCACGGTGGTGGGATGAAGAAGACGAAGAAGGAGGTGAAGAAGAGGGAAAAGAATGAGGGGGAGGAGGAGGAGGAGGAAAAGAGGAAGAGAAAAAGAAGTAGTAGGAGAAGGAGCAGGAAGAGGGGGAGGCGGAGGAAAAACAGAAGAAAAAAAAGGAAGATGGGGAGACGAAAAGGAAAAAAACGGAGGAGGTGAAAAAAGAAGGCGAGACCGGCATTGGCGTCAGATTTCTAACACAATACAAGGTGTGAAGGTAATGGTGGCTAGCTGGGAGGGTGGAGGTGGATGAGCGTTAGGAGGAATGGGTTCTTTCCCCTGGCTGGTCTGTGCATCAGGTAGTCAGGAAATAATGGGGGGGAGCGCAAACAAACGTTCATCAAGCCAGGAAAATAGCGGTCACCTGAAAACAGCGTCACCGGGTCACACGGCAATGTAGGTGGCCCTGAGTGGGATTCACTGTCCAGACCGCGCCCAGCTCGTTGGTGCAATTTCCTGATCACGCCGTCGACTGCTATGTCAACAACTGCTCCACTTATTCACCCTCCGCGAAACGCCTTGCACTCCGCTCAATCTTTCTGTCCGCTGGTCTCCATGATCTGGTGTTGGTAGTACAAATGGTGGTGGAGTCTGTGGTGGGGAGGGTGTGTGCTGTGGAAGATGTTATGGTAGTGGTCGTGATATTGGCCGTGGTGATGGATGAACATTTCTTTATCTAGTTAGTTATAGTATCGTTCTTTTATTTACACAAACACACCCAGCACTAGGTCCCTCCTCTCCTATCCCCGGTCGCCCAGGATTGTGCTCAATGGTCTGAGCGTTATACTATGCGTCCAAAGGCTGCAAGTTGGCGCCTCGGACGGCTTGAGTAAGATCCTGTATCAAAGACGGTAGAACAATAAGACAGGCAACTTGAGGCTTATGAGCGATCCCGGATATAGAGTACTGTCCCTTAGGGCGTAGACGAATAACAATCAACTCTCTCTCTCTCTCTCTCTCTCTCTCTCTCTCTCTCTCTCTCTCTCTCTCTCTCTCTCTCTCTCTCTCTCTCTCTCTCTCTCTCTCTCTCTCTCTGTATATATCTCGTGGCGCAGTGGATAAGTCGCCGGTTTCCTATGCCGAAGGTCGCGGGTTCGATTCCCGCAAGGGGCGAACGTATGTGACTTAGGTACGAGACTACTGAGGTCACCGAGGGTTTTCTCCGGGCACTCCGGTTTCCTCCCTTCCTTCAATAATGGTACTGGATGCAATCAATATAAAATTTCAAAAATAAAAATTCGAATTTCTTTCCGTCTTCCAATAGCGATCTCCCTGCCTTTACACCACCTGTTTGAGTGCTGGATGTGTATTTGGTGTGTGTGTGTGAGGGTGGATGGGAAAGGCGAGCGTGTATGTTGGTACATATCGCCGCGCTTTGAACCTAATTGATTTGGGGAAAGGCGCGTAAATAGCATCCAGTATATATAATATAGGATAATATATATATATATTAGAAAGAGAGATTATAGTATCAGACAAAAAAGATAGAAGAAACATAACACTGCAAAGAACAGAAGAAACACACTGAAGAAAAAACTGAAAAAGTTTGCTTTTTTTAAAAAATATGAACTTAATTTTATTTCATAGAAGACAAAAAAAAAACATAAAAATCAAAATTAATAATAATAATAATAATAATAATAATAATAATAATAATAATAATAATAATAATAATAATAATAATAATAATAATAATAATAATAATAAATGGGTTAAATATTATTATTATTATTATTATTATTATTATTATTATTATTATTATTATTATTATTATTATCATCAAAAACCAACAGTTGTTAAATACTACAGCATGCACGGTCGCATGAATTTAATACTATATAGACACTGTTCCTTGTATTCCTTAATGAACTTTTACGTCTACAAGCCAAGGGAAATAACCTAGTCCTTGTCCTCGGCTTCATTAGTATATGTATAGAAGGAGTGGCCTGTTGTATTGTTCTACCGTCTTTGCCTGTATCGGCCAGCGCCTTGAGCAGCACTGGAGGTGGAAAAGCGCTATATTAGAACCATTCAATGCTCACATCAATGTTTGATACGCATGGCTGAAATTAGGTCCGTAAAAAAATCAGTACCAATGTCCAAGGCTGTGTCTATGTTACATTACATTACATTACATTATTATTGCTTTAGGTCCAGCGGACTCTTCCGAGCCAAATCAGGACCCTTGATCCGCATAAAAGATCTGCTGAAACAACCCTAGTGGTAAAACTGAAGGCTCTCCACCAGTCAGTCATTTTACAATAAAGACATCCCTCGCAGAGGACGCTGAGGCGTTGTGAAAATTATTGCAATGACTCCTATTGGTAGACTTTTATAGTTTGGTGTTAAATCCTTCTTACCCTTTCATTCCATTTTGTTATAAGATTTCTTAGTTGTGATTTGATTTATATTGTTGTTGTTATTAATTAATGTCTAATATCACCTGAATGTGTGAATAGACAATAAATGAAATATTGATTGATTGATTGACGCTGAGGCTATACTCTAATTTATCAAACCCCCGTTTTCAAAAACAAAGTAGAATGCAAACATCATTATAAATTATCAACATAACACATACATACAAAATGCCTACATTGCTAAATAATAACATCGTAGGAAGCCCTAGTGACCACCCGGCAGAAAGCGTCCAATATTCCCAAGCTGATCCAACAGACCTCACACACAAATAAGGAGTCGACAGTGGGAATTTAAAGCACTAAATTTCCAGAAAGTGGGGATACCATTTATACTGAAACCCCCGGTACCACAACGGGGGGTGTGTGCTATGTACCCATTTCGCTATATAGAGTATTCGTTACAGACACCCGACTTGTGCAAATAGTCTTACGCCTAACTTCAGCGCCATTATTTAGAAAGAGTGTCGCTATCTACTTCTTTCTAAAGCATCGATCTCCGTTTTGTGACACTGCGGGAGCACAGGCGCTTGTATCTGGACACGCGAGCGCCTCTGCCTGTGAGTCGCTATCTACTTCTTTCTAAAGCATCGATCTCCGTTTTGTGACACTGCGGGAGCACAGGCGCTTGTATCTGGACACGCGAGCGCCTCTACATGTGACGCGTCTCCATTTGGTTGTAGCACAGGCGCTTGTATCTGGACACGCGAGCGCCTATGCATGTGACGCGTCTCCCTTTGGTTATCTAACGACGACCAAAGGGAGAGGCGTGACAGGCATTAGGCTCTCGCGTGTCCAGATACAAGCGCCTGTGTGCGGGAGTTTCCAAGAACTCTTGGCTAAATGAAATTAGAGAACATGCCAAAGAGGATCATCCGAAGCGGTGTGATCTTTGATCACGTTACCAGATTAAACTTTATTAGAGAGTAACTTTCCAAATTGGATTTAAATCAAGTTAGGAAGGCATTCTTTTGGTCCTCAGTTTTTTATGTTAGTTTCCGCTCATGCATGTTAGATGTCAACTCTAATTTAAAACATGATACTTTGGGCCGCAGATTTGTGTGAGTTCAACTGTAGGTCTATTCCGCTGATAGGTCTGCTCGCAAATCCTTGAATCCGATTTTGCTATAGAATTAACGACGTCAATGTAAGCATTCAGTGCAGGTCGGTTTCACCAGGTCAATGATGTACAGTTTGTGTGTGTTGCGTGCGTGTGTGCGTGTGTGTGTGTGCGATTTACAGATGACTTGCTTAAACCTCGATTTATGCTCATGGCGTGGTAATAATAATAATAATAATAATAATAATAATAATAATAATAATAATAATAATAATAATAATAATAATAATAATAATAATAATAATAAGGGAATTTATATAGCGCTTTTTGCTAATGACATCAGCTCAAAGCACAGTTCTCACGCATTTATACTTAATGTTAACATCGAAATACATAGGAAAAGAAGTGAAACAAAAACGAGACACTAATAAACTATGCAACGACATAATTCAAACATGAAAAAGAATATTTACAAGTAAAATATAAAAGAAGAGGGCGTGTGCGGGAAGAGGAGAGCAGCTAAGGAGTGAGGGGGGTGGTGGCGTGCGGTGTGACGGTGGTGGTCTGAATCAGAAGACAAGGAATGATGCTGGTGATGGGAGACGAGATCAGATATTTTTTTAAGGAAGAGATGAGTATTCAAGTTGGACTTAAAAGTGGCTATGTTCGGAGAGCTGCGAAGAGAAAGAGTGGAAGAGAGTTCCAAGTTGAAGGACCACGCACTGAAAAGGATCGACAGCCTGCAGAGGAGGGATTGTAGTGGGATATTTGTAGCATGAGGGTGCCAGAGGAAGAAAGAAGATTTCTAGATGGCTTGTAGAAGTGAATGTTCTGGGTGAGGTAGGAATGGGCTAATCCATGGAAGCGCTTGTAACAATACATACAGATTTTGTAGGGAATCCTCTGAGATACAGGAAGCCAGTGGAGAGAATGCGTGGTGTGGAGATCACCATCATCTTCTTCGTCTTCATTGTTAGTTGGTTGAACACGGCTTGTTTTGACAATTATCCACCTGCTTGCTGTACTTTAAAAAAAAAACACACCAAACATTTCATTTTATTTATTTCTTTCTTCGTTCTTATATAACGCTTTTCCAGCTCAAGAGCTGCTCAAGGCCCTGGCCGATACAAGATCTCACTCAAGCTGCCTGAGGCGCCCACTTGCAGCCTTTGGGCGCATAGTCTGTCGCACAGACGACTGAGCACCATTCTGGGCGACCAAAGATAGGTGTGAATGGGTTATGTGCTGACTGGGTGTTCTGGTTTAACCAGTACTCACATGACCCATCTAGGAGATGAACGCCAGAATCTTGAAAATCCGTGCGTTGGAAAACATCGAATTTAGCCAAATGAACGTGGTAAGAAAACATAATATCATTACAAGTAATCCAACCGTTTCAAAACAGTTCTGACTTGTCATAAGGGTACATACTGAAATTAAGAGTTGCCGAGTATGAATTCAACTTTTAAGTTATTATTTCATTACTTCGCCAGTGCTAGAACTTCAGACTGATCTTGTGTGGTTAGTTTGTCGTTGTCTGTTCCTATTTGATTTTACGATGTGTTGCGGATTCTGTCAGGCATGATTTTGATTTTATTGTTGTTGTAATATTGTGGGTGTGACCAAGAATGTATGGGTGGACGGAAGAAGGATGGTGGGGAAAGGGGTTCAGAGGGTTAAATGTTTTATGCCCGGGTAGCAGCAAAGTCATCAAAGTCTTGCAAGGGTTAACGAGCGATTCACCCAGACCTAGACGCTCACTATCCTGTACGCTGGAACAACTTGACTTCTCTCCATCTTTCCTTTTCTTTAACCTCATCTTTCGTTCTTTTTCTTTCTTTCTTTCTTTCTTTCTTTCTTTCTTTCTTTCTTTCTTTCTTTCTTTCTTTCTTTCTTTTCTTTCTTTCTTTCTTCGTTCTTTCTTTTTCGTTCTTTCATTAATTTTTTAAACATTTCTTCTTTTTTTCTTTTATGTATTTTTTTCTTTTTTTCTTTATTTTTCTACTTTTCTTTCTTTCTCTTTCTTTCTTTTCTTCTTCTTCTTCCGTCCATCCTTTCTTCCTTCTTTTTATTCTTAGCTATCCTTAGACGATTTGTTCTGGGTGGAAAAGAGATAATGGAAATAAGTGCAGAGAAGACCAAAATGATGACCAACAACACCCATGGCATCAACACGGACATCAAAGTCCCTCAACACAGTGCATAGCTTCAAATATTTAGGAGCCATTGTATAAGACAATGGGTCCCGACAGGAAGTCCTCTCCAGGAACGCACAAACAACTGCTGCCCTGGCGAGGTTGAAGCCATTTTGGAAAGACAGGACCATTAGCCTACATTCCAAGGTAAGACTGCTGCGCTCCCTTGTCATCTCCATCTTCCTATATAATTGCGAAACATGGCCCCTCCCAGCAGATCTACAACGAAGAATACAAAGCATGGAGATGAGGTGCTACAGAAGACTTCTGGGCATTTCCTATACCCAACACATCACCAATGACGAAGTCCGACAGACCATTACACAAGCCATTGGACAACACGATGACCTGCTCACAGTGGTGAAAAAAACGAAAACTCCGATGGTGTGGCCACGTCACCAGATCATCAGGTCTTGCAAAGACCATCCTGCTAGGCACGGTGCAAAGAGGTAGAAGAAGAGGGAGACCGAAAAAGAGTTGGGAGGACAACATTCGAGAATGGACTGGTTTGACACTGAGCGAAACCATCAGGTGTGATGTTGTTGGATTGGTGATTGCTTGATTGTATAGATGCGTACAGAGAACAATACATTGAACAAATGATAAAAGTTCCCAGCTTTGTTGAGCACCAACCACAACCGTTGACATACAGAGTATACATGAGCTAAAGGGGCAACACTCTAATCGCCAAACAATAGAGAAGGAGCGATTGGGTCCCTTGCACAAGTCATGTAGAAATTCATACTGATCAAAGTCAATACATTACATCAGGGTTTCTGAGGACAGGGAAAGATGGAGTACGCTGGTTAAACGATCATCTGTGGTGCCCCCACGACCTCCGAGTTACGGGATAGGATGGGATAGGATGGGATAGGATAGGAAAAAAACACCACACCAAACATTGAAGGTTGCGGTCTTCGAAAAGGCTGGTACTATTGACGCATTCGTCTTTACAATTTGTTCCTGCATTTATCCTCCCTCAAACCAACCGAGCGCTTTTGCGTGCGTCTGAGGTGTCACGGCGTGAACCTGATGCTCAATGTGTGTGTGGGTGGGGTGGGTATTGGGGGGCTGGAGGGGGAGGGGAAAGGAGAATACGGCGCCTCGCGTGAGTGTGTGTGATCGTGTATCAACCTGTGTTGGCCCTGTGGGAAATAACGCTTATATAAAATGATATAAATATGGATAAGTAATGTATTATGAAAAATTGATGCAGGATAGTCCAATAATACATGTTACCGGCATGTTGGGTGTGGAATATGAGATATGTCGACCAAAGAGGTCTATTCAATATTTCCACGAGTCGAAGGCGAGTGAAACATTGAATCGATCAAGTTGGACATATCTCGTTTTCCACGCCAGCATGCTGATAACAGTTAAGTTTCGATTTCATCGAATCAAAATATAAAACGGAAAATTTGCAAAAACAAATACACCAAAACTGTTCATAAGCCTATGTCAAAGACCACTTCAAAAAACACATTCCAAAGAATGCACTATCAAACTGCTGTTCACGCATTGGACACGTTTGCAGCACATTTTAATTCTCAACAAACTTTCAAGTTTCACGCCTTCACATTACATAAACACTTAAATATTCTTGGCAGATGATATTTGACAAAAAGCAGCAACACACAGGCCTATAGTGTCATACTGATTGGAAATTGACGATGTTGCCTACGTCGCTATAACAAATTTATTTAAAAAAAATTGGGCGGGTTTTATGAAGCATGTTTGTGTTAGCATCCAGAACAGAAATAACAATGTTAACTCTCCGTTGGCTTTATTGTTATGTTGGCAGTAAGGGAAGTAAACAGCAGCAAGAAGACAGTTCTGTCCTTTGCACTAACCATAGATTTATGAACTGAATCGAAGGCGGCAGGTTCATGGCATGCGATTCGAACAATGTGGTCGTACACTTTTGCTTTCGTTCGACGACGAAACAGTTAATTATGTTAAATTTGGATGCGCAATTATTTGCGCCTTCTAGTAATCCTTATGGGGAATTAGAAATGCGCCTTCATCAATGGTTTCATCGGGCTGGAAGTCTAGAATCTATAAGCTCGTCTTCAATCCATAGAGGGTCGACTTTTTTTTTCTTCTTGCACGTGGACAACAGTCGTAAGTTGTCTGTGTAAGTATTCCTACGACGTTCATATTCCAAGCTTTGCTAGAAACATTGCCATCTGCGATTGGTCAATTACCACGTGGCATCAGTTTTAGGTACACTTTACTGGGCCAATGAAAATATGAGGCCAAAAAACTATTATGTCTGTTTACAGTAACAGAACAAAAAATAAATAAATAAAATGGTCGGTAGGTCGGCTTCTTTTTTTTTTTTACTTCTTCTACCTTCAGTGCGAATTTTTTGCCTTTTTTTCATTTTTTTTCCACAGACGACCCCCAAAAAGGTTTAGGGTCGAGCCACAAAATTAGGGTCGGTCAGGATACCGTAAACAGACTTGTGCGTGTGTGTGTGTGTGTGTATGTGTGTGTGTACGTGTGCGTGTGTGTGTGTGTGTGCGTGTGAGGAGGCATAAGCCTTAAAATGGGTGACTAACCTTGCTTTTTATGCAGGAAATGGGTGAGTGTATAAGTCACCGAGAGTTTTCCAGCCACCCACTTTTTTCTAAGTACGCAGGAGTGCTCTTTTAGTGCATGGGAGTGCAGTTGTAGTGCATGAGAGTGTTTTTAGTACACAGGGGTGCTCTATCCGGGACGGAGAAAATACAATGAATTTCCGAAGAATTTTTGAACAAAATTCGACCTATTTCGTCGCCTATAGGAGACGAACTAGGTCAACTTTCCGATTCCTACATTCTTAGTAAAACCCAGTCTTGGTGTTTTACATACTTGTGTGTGTATGTGCCAAAGACGCTTGTGGACATCGATACATTATTGGATGCCGCGTGTCGCAAGCATTCCTTGGTATTTAGTATTCTCGAAATGAAGAGAGATTACAATAAATATTTAAAGGAACACACCCCTTTACACGGTTTTCAAATAACAAGATGGAAGAGAAATAGGAGGAAAGAAAGTAAAGAAAAAAAAAAGACCTAACTAGCATTTTTGTTCAAGTGGCTTTCCAGAGATCTGCCTATTTCATTTTTGTCTTTCCAGACTTAATCTTTTTCTCTATCTTTTTCTATTTTCCACCATTCTTGCTGTCTTGACATTTTAGACTGCTTTTTATTTGTCTTTGATTTGCTGCGCCTATTTGGCACGCTAATTATTCTTTCTTTCTTTGTTTCTTTCTTTGTTTCTTTCTTTTTTCATGCATTCTTTGTTGTTGTTGTTGTTGTTGTTGTTGTTGTTGTTGTTGTTGTTGTTCTTCTTCTTCTTCTTCTTCTTCTTCTTCTTCTTCTTCTTCTTCTTCTTCTTTTTTATTCTTTTTTTGGCCAACTCACGTTCATTTATTATATTTGCTGGGTATTTTACGTTCGATTTTCGTCCCAAACCCACTCTTTCCAACTTTCTTACTCCCTCAACAACACCTTCATACACAGAGAGAGAGAGAGAGAGAGAGAGAGAGAGAGAGAGAGAGAGAGAGAGAGAGAGAGAGAGAGAGTGATGTATACACACACACTAACTTACACACAAACACACGCACACACACACACACATTTACGCGCGCGCGCACACACACACACATACACACACACATCCGCGCGCGTACTCACTTCCAAACAAGTACGCGAGCTGCTGTGAATTTGCAATAAACTACATTATCTTTCATATGCCTGATTCAATTAAACACTAAACCAAATAAGCGGACAGGTCATAGCTTCCATTTCATATATGTAGAACATTAAAAATGAACCACATAAGAACAAGAAAGAGGAGGAAGAAGTAGGAGAAATGAAAGAGGAAAAAACGAATAAGAGGATCAAGAAAAATACCGTAACAGTACGAGAAGAAGAAGAAAAAGAAGGACAAGACAAAGAAGAAGAACGTAAAAGTTTCTGCACTTGGACAAAAAAAGAAACACACACAAAATTGTTTGTGTGTTAGAGCGAGCGTGTGTGTATGTGTGTGTATGTGTGTGTTTGGTGTGTGTGTGAGAGAGAGAGATAGAAAGAGAGATAGCGCGCTTGTGCGCGTGCGCAGGAACAATTATTGTGCTTCCTGATTTGGTTTCCTGCCATGCCTTGCTTAAAATAATTCTCCTGCTGTTTGCTGACGTTTGCGCTAGTAACACAATAGATGCTTTTACGTGATGCTGAGGCAACATGAGCATGGCGAAATAATAAGAAAACACCGTGGTCGGACGTAATATCAATTGCAGCTCTGGTACCGGAGTCAAATTTTGGTTGGCAGCGCAAACATTGCTGGTTTCCAATGCAAGCACGTTAAATCAAAAAACCCATTCTCCCCCACTCCCCTCATCCTCTCTCCTTCCCTATTCTACAACCTAATACACACACACACACACACACACACACACACACACACACACACACACACACACACACGCCTATGCCCACACACACACACACACAAATTTTTGTAGAAACGACGTTCTGATGACTGTTGTGAAAAAACGGGGATTATTTTGACACACTTTCCATTTCTTTGACATTATTTTGACATTTTCCAATTTTTGAAGCTATCCCTAACCCTAACGCAAACCCTAACCCTAACCCTTAACCTAACCCTAATCCTAAAACAGCTCGAACTCAACGGAGCACTATTTTGACGTCAAAATAGTACGGCCTTCCAAAAAAGTCAGAAGAAACCATGTGGAGTTTCATGTGTGTGTCATCAGAACGTCGTTTCTACATGCCCACACACACACACATTCTATTAACTCAGGGATTGTCAACCGTTAAACGCACTTCACTGTTGTTACCAATGCCACATCGACCTAAGTCGTGCTTCACGCTATGTAGATCTGCTACCTATCCTATCCGATCCTATCCCTTAACTCGAAGGTTGTTGTGGCACCACACATGGTCGTTTAGCCAGCGTACTCCATCTTTCTCTGTCCTCAGCAACCCTCATGGCTTCGCTCAGTGTCAAGCCAATCCATTCTCGAATGTTTCCTCCCACCTCTTTTTCTGTCTCCCTCTTCTTCTTCCTCCTTGCACCGTGCCTTGCAGGATGGTCTTTGCAAGGCCTGATGCTCTGCTGACGTGGTCATACCATCGGAGTTTCCGTTTCTTCAACACTGTGAGCATGTCATTGTGTTGTCCAATGGTCTGATGGTCCAATGGTCTGATGGTCTGTCGGACTTCGTCGTTGGTGATGTGCTGAGTATAGGAAATGCCCTGAAGTCTTCTGTAGCACCTCATCTCCATGTTTTGTATTCTTCATTGTAGATCTGCTGTGAGAGTCCATGTTTCGCAAGCGTATAAGAAGATGGAGATGACAAAGCAGTGCAGCAGCTTTCCTTAGTATGTAGAAAGATGGTCATGTCTTTCTAAATAGGTTTCAACCTTGTCAGAGCTGCAGTTGTTTGTGCGATCCTGGAGAGGACTTCCTGTCGGGATCCACTGTCTGATACAATGGTTCCTAAATATTTGAAGCTACGTTATGAGGGATTGGCCTTGGATTTTGGTGTCCGTGTTGATGCCATTGGTGTTGTTGATCATCATTTTGGTCTTCTCTGCACTTATTTCCATTCCATAGGCTCTGGAGGTGGTGTCAAGCCTCTGTTCAAGCTGTTCAAGTTCTTGTTCCACTCCAGCCAATCCATCAATGTCATCCGCAAAACGAAGGTTGGAGATTGCTCTACCCCCTATGCTGAATGTGCCTCCGTGATCTGCAAGGGCCTCTGACATGATGCGCTCCAGGAAGATGTTGAAGAGTGTTGGAGAGATTAGACATCCTTGACGCATCTCGATTGTTGTTCCGAACCAGTTTCCGATGGCGCTGTTGTGGAGGGTAAATGTGTAACTGTAGATTATAGTCACACGACACCGAAGCGTATAGGCGACTACTGGTCACATTATTCTGACACCAGCGAACCAGTTGATGGTAAGGGGAAAATAATATGGTCACACATTGGCCAATCCGGGATTCGAACCAGGTACCTTTCGGTTACTAGTAAGACGCTCTACCAACTGAGCTACTCGGCCCCTCTAATTGTGGAGGGCTGCACTGGTAGCCTTGTCATACAGGCTTTTGATGGCTTCAATAATTTTAGGGCTGATGTTGTACACTCTCATGGTTGCCCAGAGAGCTGCATGCCAGACTCGGTCAAACGCCTTCTTGAAGTCTACAAAGACATGATATAGATGTTGTTGGTGTTGTGGATATTTTTCGCAGATTATTCTGAGGTTAAAAATCTGTTCAGTGATACTTCGTCCTGCCCTGAATCCTGCTTGTTCTTCAGCTATGATTTGTTCAGCTTGTTTTTCAAACTGTTGAGTATTATTTTTAGGAGGACTTTGCTAGGATGGCTGATGAGGCTGATGGTGCGGTAATTTTCACACTCTTGAAGGTAACCCATTTTGGAAATAGTGATGACAAGCGACTGGGTCCATGGTGTAGGCCTCTCCCCACTCTCCCAGATCTTCTGACAGATAATGGTGAGGGTGTCAATCATCGCTTCTCCTCCTGCTTGAAGCAATTCCGCGGGTATGTTGTCCTCTCCCGCTGGCTTCCCCTTCTTCAGCGATTGCACTGCTGCCTCAACTTTTTCTCGGAGGATTTCTTCTTCTTGTCTGTTATCGGGACATGCTAGAACTGATGGGTCTCCGTTTGGTGTGTGGTTGTAAAGGTCAAAGCAGTTCTCTGACCTTCTATCCAAGCCCTCTTGTTCTTCTGTAAGGCATATGCCAGACTTGCTTTGGATCGTGGAGACTTTGGGCTGTTGAGCACATGTCAACCGCTTCACAGTCCGGTAGGCCTTCTTGCTGTGGTTCTTGTTCAGACTGTTCTCTATTTCCTACTACCAGCCAAGACGACAAACTTTGTGGACCGTATAACTCACTTCGCTGTCGATATTAGGAGCACTGCGATTAAAGTTGTAAACCCTCACACAACCCGCTTTAGTGTGATGACCAGGACCAAGCGGCTGGAATAGCGTCAAACACGGAAGGCTTTGGTCCTATCAGTTAATTCAGCCCCGATGCTTGAAACCTGATACGTGTAACTCAGATTCGTTTATCCACGCAGCCTGCTCACTCAGCAACAAGGCAGAAGTCGTCGTATGTAGTTTTCGAACTTTATTCAGCAAACATCAACAACTGCATACAATCGCTTTTTTCCACTCTCAACTTTTCACTTTACAATCCTCTCTTTACAATTCTCTCTCTTATTTTTAAACAGTGCGGCGCTTATATAGTCTCTCTCTACTCCAGA
This sequence comes from Oncomelania hupensis, assembly GCA_036898135.1. NCBI lineage: Eukaryota > Metazoa > Mollusca > Gastropoda > Littorinimorpha > Pomatiopsidae > Oncomelania > Oncomelania hupensis. Next base: position 133,332,784 of record CM072512.1, read on the forward strand.
GAAAGAAAGAACATTCGGGCAAGACACAATTATAACCAATCAGAACAAATTTCGTCATCACTGTCTCACATCATACAACCATATTTAGAATGGAAGCGTCTCTAGCTACCACTAGAATTATTCACACGCTTCGATCGATAGTAAACAACCAACTCTAGAAAATTCTGAAATAATATCGACCAACTAAAATTATCAACGTTATACAAAGCTTCTTCTAACAACAACGCAAAATCAAATCAAAGGTAAATACACTCTTTTATTGCATGCTTTGCAAAATAAAACGATCAGATCTATCGCGCGCGTCCCACTCGCACCGCCGCGCGCGTCTCAGACGTAACAGGTCCAGACATCCATGCAGCTATTTTTTGTTCCCCCAGCTGTAGGCCGGTATTCCCACAGCTGTAGGCCCAAATTCCCACAGCCGTAAGCCTATGTTCCCACAGCTGTGGTCCGGTATTCCCACAGTTGTAGGCCACAGCTCTGTAAAAGATAAATGTAAAAGTGTTTCTTTAGCCTTTTGGTCGTTGGGGAGAGAGGCGTTTGAGACCTCACTTTTTTTCTGGGCCAGCTTAATGAGGGCGGTGCCATCTCCTCTCGCCTCGCTGCTTTACCTTCCCCGGTTCTAAACAGAGTAAGATACCCATTTACAGCTGGGTGAACTTGGACGTGTTGCGCGCTTGTTTCATTATTTGTGTAGTTCCGTGGCTGCCTTCCAAGCACCGTCACCCATCCAAGTTGTAACCGGGGTCGGCGTTGCTTAACGAAACATTATCTAGTGTGTGCCCAATCCGCCACGCTACTGCGCCATTCAGCTCTGTATTTACACACAGAACTGTGGGAACACAGAATCATAGCCCGCTCCCTTGGAGCCAACCGGAAGCCAAGGTGTAACAGGATACTGCACTTGGCGGTTATGGCGCCGATCGCCTGCCATAAAGTGGCGGGTTTGCGCTATGGCTGACCATTACTGTCAAAAGTGAGGATAAGGCTGTGGTGTATGAGGTTAGGGGCACGACGGAAATACAGTTTACGTAAATTCAAGGGAAATAAATCGAACAGATCGATTCCTTCCACCCTTCGCGTGTGACCTGCTTCTCTCCCTTTAGGTTTGACTAAGTATGTGTTTTTGATGTGACTTACTTCCCCACGGTGAAAGAGGGGGCATTAGATCACTTGCATTACAAGAAAGAGTTATCGGTCCTCCATATTTCAGACACAGACTATTTCTTGGCCTGGAAACCATGAGTTGTTGAATTACAATTCAGCCTCTTATATCAATACCAGGGACTTAATAATTATGTCAGTCAAAGCCGATCTTTGAAATATAAAAGCCCCCCATAATAGAATAGAAGGTGATATGAGTTGTACTATTTATGATAGTAATAATAGTAATTAGTTTCAATCAATAATGGCAATTTAAATATGTAAAACACCTCCCGTTGAATACTAATGTGCACTCCCTCCTCTTCCCTCTCACCCAGTCTTGCGAGAGAATGCCTGCGATTGGTTTTTAGATTGTGTGGACATCATTTGTATGTAGTAGTCTTGTGTTGCATCATAATAATGACTGTGTATGGTGCGATTGTTTATCATGTGCCCTGTACATGTAGAATGCGAGTGTGAATGATTAACTTTTATTGTTGTACATACGTGTTTTGTGTTAATGTTGTATGTCATGCGTTTTATTCTTAGTCTATATTTTATTTTTTTTAATTCATTTTCATTGTATCCACATGCCCCACGGGGTTTTATGGAAAAAAAGGCGCTTTTGACTTGACTTGTTACAACAGGGGAAATAACTCCAGTCAGCACTGAAATTGAAAATTCAAGCTTTAGCATTGGTTTGAACAACTTATTTGCCAGTTAGTCTTCAAAGGAAGACGTACAGTGATGTATGCGACCAGGTCAGTTAGGCCAAGTGGGGTTAATAGAAGGTATCGCAGTCTGTAGAACTGCTGGCATGCAGGCAATAAATTAGTACTAGTTTTTTTTTTCACTTCTTTCCAGACTTATCTGGAAGTACTTTAAAATAGTCGGGGGAATTGCAACGACCCAAAATGTCGGTTTGTCGGTCGGGAGTTCCGTTAGAAGCCATATCTCAAAAAAACCACTGAACGGATTTTGACCAAACATCATAGGAACATTACCTAGGTTAGTGACCTGCCCACGAGCCATCGTATTTGCACTACCTTAAAGGTCAAGGTCACTGGAGTCGTTTTGTTGCTAAACACGTTTTGCTTAAAATCTCAAAAACGGCGTACGCGATTTAGTTGTGTTTTAGTATAGGGATACTTCACATCATGGCCCATCATTCAGTAGTGGTATACAGTACTTCACATCATGGGCCATCCTTCTGTAGTGGTATACATTACTTCACATCATGGGCCATCCTTCAGTAGTGGTATACATTACTTCACATCATGGGCCATCCTTCAGTAGTGGTATACAGTACTTCACATCATGGACCATACTTCAGTAGTGGTATGCAGGTACTTCACATCATGGTCCATCCTTCAGTAGTGGTATACAGCACTTCACATCATGGTCCATCCTTCAGTAGTGGTATACAGGTACTTCACATCATGGTCCATCCTTCAGTAGTGGTATGCAGGTACTTCACATCATGGTCCATCCTTCAGTAGTGGTATACAGTACTTCACATCATGGTCCATCCTTCAGTAGTGGTATACAGTACTTCACATCATGGACCATCATTCAGTAGTGGTATACAGTGCTTCACATCATGGACCATCCTTCAGTAGTGGTATACAGTACTTCACATCATGGACCATCATTCAGTAGTGGTATACAGTACTTCACATCATGGACCATCCTTCAGTAGTGGTATACAGTACTTCACATCATGGACCATCATTCAGTAGTGGTATACAGTACTTCACATCATGGACCGTCATTCAGTAGTGGTATACAGTACTTCACATCATGGACCATCCTTCAGTAGTGGTATACAGTACTTCACATCATGGACCACCATTCAGTAGTGGTATACAGTACTTCACATCATGGACCATCGTTCAGTAGTTGTGACGAACGGACCAGTTTACCCTGCTTACTTTACTATTTAGCCTTGTTTAGTCAATGTAATCTTAGAATGTTAGTGTTAGGCTGCAGCAGACGATGGAAGTAATCAAGCGTAGCAATGATATACTGCCGTTTACACACAGTGGTAGCTGACGGTAAGAGTATCGTAGCTACGTTAGGCGAGTCGATTACCAGCCTATGGGAACACAGTTTAAAATGGAATCAACCAGGTCTGGCTGATTCAAATAGAGAGATAGAACGGGAGTCGAGTTTACACAGTTAGCAGTAATATCTCTCCTGAACAGACCAGGAAGCAGGACTTGAGAATCTTAGAATTCATCAAGTAGCCATGGGCCTGACTTTGTCAAACAGGTAAATGAACATACTTCTGTTTCATCGTGATATATTTATATTATTGTTGAAAGTATGTGTGTGGAATTTGCTATGCATAGATTTGAAATGTTAATCCGAATTTGCCTTACCACGTGGAGAAGCCGAACACGTGTTAAGCACGACCGGTTTGGACGCCATGTTGTATACCTGACGGAACCACTGTTGTTTAACCTATACGTATGTTTGCAGACCAGTGGCTGTACCAGTGAATGTTTATAATATTATTAATTCTGTATGTGTATAGTTAGCCACGATTTATATTTATGTATGTATAGGAAAGTAGAGTTGAGATTCCAGTGGACCACGGACGTAGCAGAATGTTCGTCGCTTATGTATAGAGATGTGGAGCTATCACTGAGGGCTACTTTGGCTTTCAGTGAGACGCTCTGCACAGACCGATTATTCAGGGTTGTGCAGAATTTCGTCTCTTATATTACAGACGAGCAGGCGAGACATACCGTGCACCCACTCCACAGAAAAGACGAGTTGGCTGTTTAGCCTCTACAGCACAGGACTGAGAGAGCAACCCTGGAAAACACCCTCCAAGACACCACAGCGTGTCAAGGGACCAAACTACACGACGACCCAGCGTGTACCAGAAGCTACCTCAACGAAGGGCTTCAAACCCGCTACATGACAGTTAAGTGCAAAGAGGAAACCGTGCACTAAAACTGATAGCAAAAGGACCACAGTAGTCCACTCTTCAGTAACTGTAGTAAACCGGACCACAGTAGTCCAATCTTCATGAACTCTAGTAGCCAGTGCCCTATGAAGACATAACAGCTGCCTAGACTATCAGCGATGGAATCATTTGCATTGACTTATGACATTTTTGAAGATAGATCAGTACATCGAAGATCTTGTATAGAGTAGAAGAAATAAATGTGTGATTTTAACTGTTATCAAGTGGCTGGACTACATATGATTCATAGCCGTTTGAAAGCTAGTGTGACAGTGATCTTTTACCATTTTTCTATCTATCTCTGTATCCCAGCCTTAACACAGACCGAGCTAAATAAATAAATGTATTAAAGTAATTCACCGGGTGGCGGGTGACTAACTAGCGGTTCCCATCGAATAAAGCGTGAGGGTTATAGCAATCCATTGTGCAGAGCCCAGTAACAACTAAACCCCACGTTACAGTAGTGGTATACAGTGCTTCACATCATGGACCATCCTTCAGTAGTGGTATACAGTACTTCACATCATGGTCCATCCTTCAGTAGTGGTATATAGTACTTCACATCATGGACCATCCTTCAGTAGCAGTATCGTTGTCGGTCAATCGGTCGGTCCGTCATTCCCAATGTTACCTTTGTTCAGCACGCTGTTGTCGCTTTATCTCAACAATAACTAAACACAAATTCCTCATTTTTACTGTGCCGAGACTTATTAATAACACCACGTCTATTGTGAAAAAGTGCCAACAGCGTCTCCACTTTGTGAGACAGCTGCGAAAGTTCGGTATGTCTAGTGAAATTATGGCACAGTTCTATCACGCGGTGATAGAGAGGATTTTGTGCTTCTCTACATGTATCACTGTCTGGTACGGCAGCACAACCGCGATAGAAAAGAAACAGCTCGAACACATTGTTAAGACTGCCTCCAAAATAGCTGGTTGCGACTTTCCATCTGTCGCCTCCATTTTCACAACGCGAATGAAACGGAAGGATAGTCTGCGATCCATCACAACCAGCAAACAGTCTCTTCGAGCTTCAGCCCTCTGGCTGTCGGTTCCGTGCTTTAAAGAGCCAGAACTTCTGGATTCAGAAACAGTTTCTTCCCAGATGCTGTCCTCAGTACATCACCAACCATGGAATGATCTGTATAAACTGGAAACTCACAACCATTGCTTGATTTGTACCTTTGTACAATAGGAATATGGTATTCAATACATACTGTTGTGTGTGTGTGCGTGTGTGTGTGTGTTTGGTGTTGTGTTGTGGTGTGGTGTGTGTAGATTTGGATGTGAAGCTTAAAATTCTTAATCATTCTCATCATTTTATTTACTGCTGTTATATTGTTTTACTGCTGTATTTTGTTTTACTTGCAGTGTGTGTGTGACTCCATAACTTGTGAAATATGACTGATTAACACTGTGTTTAGCTATCCTTTAGTGCTGTATGCATGTTGTATGCTAATGAAGTGTATGACACGATGAATGCATGTGTGACTGTGCAAGAAAGGATGTATTTCATTGTCGCATGCCACACCAAAATCCTTGCAACGTTTTTACTTGGTGAATAAATATTCTTATCTCTTATCTTATCTTTAACTACTGCCAAGAATGTTTAATCATTCGTAGTTGTACTTTCTCAAAGTCAAGTTGTTGTTTTTTTGTGCTTCACGATTTTCTGAACACATTTTGCGCTGTATGAAAAAACTGGCTAAGCCGATATGCATAATTGTTTGCTTGCAGATAGTTCAGATACACTTAGTGGCCCAATGCTCCTTGTATCCCCGTTTGCTTCGTTACATTCAAGCCCAGTCACAACATCGTCAACAAAATGAACACTTTGGAGCATTTTTTGTTTCGGCTATGTTTCCGAGAGTCTGGAAACACAGTTGAATGGCTTTCCATCTTGCTTAATCTCAGAAATATACATTTATTGTTAGTAAGTAAATAAAATTTCAATGTAAAAAGAGCAGGCAGATGCGTCTTTCTCTATGTCTCTCTGTCTCTCACTGTCTTTTTCTCACTGTCACTCAGTCTCTCTCTCTCTCTCTCTCTCTCTCTCTCTCTCTCTCTCTCTCTCTCTCTCTCTCTCTCTCTCTCTCTCTCTCTCTCCTCTTCTCTGCTTGTGTGTGTTTGCGTGTGTATACGCGCGCGCGCGGCGTTGTGTGTCTGCTTTTCTAAGACGAAACGATGTCTGGTTCCACCTCCTGCGCTCCATAAAATTGCCATTTAGGGAAACTCTAGGCATGTCTACTTCTTTAACAGCAGGGGAGAGAGAGCGAGAGAGAGGGAGAACGATACCCCGACTTCCTCTAAATCAGTAGACCCTTTTATCGTTCTTATTTAGTGCATAAACTTTCCAGTTCAAGAAATGTTCCCTCTTTATTTTACAGTTCGTCTTTAGACTTGCTGCAGTCTCACCTTCTTTCTGACCCTCTTAAAAACCAGTCTTACTTCAGGCTGTACTTTGTATTCTGTATTCTGTATTCGGGGGAGTGGAGGAATGGGGAAGGGGGAGGACGGATTCGAACGAGCCAAATGTCGGTCTGTCCGTTCGTCGGTCTCTTGAACGTCAGATCTCCAAAAGTGCTGAACGGATTTTGACCAAACATAACAAAGGAACATTACTTAGGTTATTGGCCTGACTCCCATGCCGCCATATTTGCTCTGTCGCAAAGGTCAAGGTCACTGGAGTCATGTTGAGGCTAAACACGTTTTGCTCAATATATCCAGAAGAAGAAAAAAAGGCTAAAGCGATTTCATTTGCGTTTTTGGCTATATGTATGTGTGTCTGAAAATACATTTGAATGTCTTGGCATCTTGGTTGTTTTTATAAGCACTATCCTGGGCGACCCGGGCTGGGAACAAAGGATCTAGTGCTCGCATGGTGTATTGGTGAAGCCGGCATTCGCCCGTCTAGGACATGAGCGTCAGGATCTTTAAAGTGCGATGACATGCGTGCATGCACAGAATAGACCTTGGTTTATACTCTCGTTCGAAAAGTAGATAATGAGAAAGAAAAGCGTACATAAAGCAAAGAATTAGGTAGGTAGGTAGGTAGGTAGGTAGGTAGGAAGGTAGGTAGGTAGGTAGCGAACCAGCACCACTAAAAAAGAATGGTATTGTAGACAAGAAAAAGGCAGTGTACATATTACAACTAAGCAATTCTTTAGTGGACAAAACACAAGAGGCAACAAAACTATCTCTCAAAACAACTCCAACTAAGAATTAAATTATATCTAGGAAGGAGGCAAGAAAAAGAAGCAACAATAACAACAACAACAACAGCTATAATAATAATAATAATAATAATAATAATTATTATTATTATTATTATTATTATTATTATTATTATTATTATTATTATTATTATTATTATTATAGTAGTAGTAGTAGTAATAATAATAATAATAATAATAATAATAATAATAATAATAATAATAATAATAATAATAATAATAGTAATAATAATAATAATAATAATAATAATAATAATAATAATAATAATAATAATAATAATAATAATAATAATTTTTATGATTATTATTATTATTATTATTATTATTATTATTATTATTATTATTATTATAAAAATTATTATTATTAGTATTATTATTATTATTATTATTATTATTATTATTATTATTATAACAATAGGACGTGAGAGATAAGTCAACATGTTCAAAATACTGGAAGTTTTGAAAATACACTAAGTAGAGTATCGTAAATGCAACACATATGTGTAAAGCAATAAGACAAAAAAGGAATACTTTATAACCACAAGTGTTTATAACTGAAGGAAGATTTGTCAAAGTCAACCCACAGAAGAAATTCTAGGAAAAGCAAAGTAAGGTGGAAGACAGGAATAAAGGAGGAATGGATGATGAAGGGATGGAAACATTGACGTGGATGTGGGGAAAGGTGGGGTGGGACACCCAGGTGGATAGGTCAAGGAAAAGGTGGGGTGGGACACCCAGGTGGATGGGTCAAGGGAAAGGGGGGTGGGGTGGGGGAAATAGACACTTTATTCCATGAAACCCATTAAGGCACGTTAATACAAGGTACGAGACTATTGAGGTCACCGAGGGTTTTCTCCGGGCACTCCGGTTTCCTCCCTCCCTTCAATAATGGTACTGGATGCAGTCAATATAAAATTTCAAAAAATAAACATTTGATTTTCTTTCCGTTTTCCAATAGCGATCTCCCTGCCTTTACACCACCTGTTTGAGTGATGATGTGTATTTGTTGTGTGTGTGTGTGTATGTGTGTGTGATGGTGGATGAGACAGGTAAGCGTGTATGTTGGTACAGATCGCCGCGCTTTGAGCCTGATTGTTTTGGGGAAAGGCACCTATATAGCATCCAGTATTATTATTATTATTATTATTATTATTATTATTATTATTATTATTACACAAGAAATGTGATACCAAACACGTATGTAAATGTATTTCACAAGCAAAAGTGTATCACTCACACTGTTGCACTCTAGTGGGAGACAAGACAGACATTCCCATTCTCATAAGATTTACCCTGTCACACGCTGCAATAAGTTGCACAACAAGCTTAACATAAAATCTCATGCGAATCCATCGTGGATTCAGAGGATAGAACATGTTCTAATTCTTGCAATGAAATCACAAGTTCGGACCTATCTGAACGTGTTGTGCCTCCTTGACATTGCGTCTGAAGAAATGGCGGTACCTTCCAACGTCTCTGTCGTCTCCTCTGTCGAATTTCCTCCTCAGCTTCTATTAAAACAGCTACATATGGCAAACAATTTTCTCTCTCACTATCCTACGAACCGCTCGAACTGGAACTGTTGGCCATAGCTTTCACAACCTGTACGTAAGCAACAAGGGAGAGCATGCTTGGGTAGATTAACGTCCAGAAACACATAACGTATAGGGGACAGTCATGGGAGGAACAACGAAGCTTAACGTCCTATTGCATCAGCTTGTTTGTTTGTAGATTATAGTCACACGACACTTTCGCATATAGGCTTAGTTTAGTTTAGTTTAATAGATTAACGTCCCCGGACACATAAGCGTATAGGGGACGATATATTCGCATATATGTGACTACTGGACCGATTTATACTGACACCAGCGGGCCAGTTGTTGGTAAAGGGGAAAATAATATGATCACACGTTGACCAATCCGGGATTCGAACCAGCGACCTTTCGGTTACTAGCAAGACGCTCTTACCAACTGAGCTACCCGGCCCCTCTGATTGCATCATTCGTTTCGTTTAGATAAATTAAAGTCCCACGTCACAATAGCGAATAGGGGACTGATTATTTTGCATCAGCTTTTTTTTTTTTTTTTTTTTTTTTTTATCAGTTTATAGTCCCCTCTCTTCCCGATAAGGATTTTCAGAGAAGAGACTTTTGCATCAGAACCGGAAAAACGATGCTTAACGTCCTATTGCATGAGCGTTAAGGACGATCACCACGTCGCCACCCTGACAACAATGACCATCATCATCATATCAAAAATGAGATCGAACGGTTCTTTTTTTTGTTCAGCTTGTTTGTTTGTTTGTTTATCAGTTTATAGTCCCCTCTCTTCCCGTAAGGATTTTCAGAGAGGAGACTCAGCGTTATAAAAACAAAGGAAGAAGCCTATTAGCGAGCCGCAACGAAAACCAACTTCCGCTTCTGCTGTATGGAATTCAATTTAGCGTGTGACCGGTTGCTTCGTGCCAGCATGCAGTCCTGAGATTTAAGTAGCGTGGAACAAATTGTATGATTTATTATTTAATCGGTAGGTCTGACTGGGCTTTATATGTTTCCACACAACCTGACCTTAAATCGCACGCACACCGTACCCTCGCAAGATTAGCGAACATTGGGATTGGGTAGGGCTGTTTTTCATATTTACTATGTCGTTATGGAATGAAAGTTATTATTATCATTCCAACTGTTATCACCCTCGTTTCTATTACGTTCCGAAGCAATCCATTATTATTTTCATGACTCTAACCAGTTTTAGCAGAGTAGTGTTGCCCTTCGTTGAACATAAATTCTTGTCTTATTCTACTCTATCTTATCCTATCCCGAAACTCGGAAGTTGTTGATGATCGTTTAACCAGCATACTCTATCTTTCTGTCCTCATAATTGACACAATTTAATAGCATTGGGTTGAACGTTAAAAAAGAACTCTTTGCAATGTATTTGTTTTGACGGACCCAACTTAAACGGCAAAATACAAGTCTGTATTATTATATCGGATTTTTGGGGGTGGGCCGGAAGAGGGATATAAGGAGAGAGGGGGGGGGGAGGGGGAGAATGGAAAACTTATTACCTAATAGGCCTTATAGTATCATTACATTACACTACATTACATTGCATTACATTACATTAAATTACATGGTTATTGCTTTAGGCCCAGTGGACTCTTCCGAGCCAAATCAGGACCAAGTATCATTACATGTCAGTTTTATTATTTTATTTTTATTTTACAAGCATCGGGCCAATTTAAGTATATTATGTACTTGTATGTTGCCATTTGGCTGGATATACATATTGCCCTTATTCCTTGTCTTGTGCCAGCTGAGCAGTAATGACCTGTTGTCGTCACTGTGAGATCAAATCAGGGATTAGCTGGTATAGTCTAATACTGTACGTTAGTAGGCTTAATAGGAGGACATGAGAGAGAGAGAGAGAGAGAGAGAGAGAGAGAGAGAGAGAGAGAAAGGAGGAGGGGGGGGTAGAGTCATTTATTTTATTCACAACAAGGATATTCACATACAAGGATATTCACAACAAGGATATTCACAACAAGGATATTCACAACAAGGATACATATTTTAGGCGTGATCGTAGCTTCACAATGGTAAAGTTCAATATGTTTTTTTGATTTGTTATATGGGCAATAAAAAAGGACAAAGTTCCAAAATTCCTCGAGACGCGTACACTCACATACTCCGATATTCAGACGTACATGCCAACGACAAAACGAACAAATATAATAACTAACAGGCATCATACAAAATAAGTATAGGATTTACAACACTGATGTTTCATTTACACAATACAGAAGAAACCACCAAACGGAGAGAGAGAGAGAGAGAGAGAGAGAGAGAGAGAGAGAGAGAGGGAGAGAGAGAGAGAGAGAGAGGGGGGGAGAGAGAGAGAAAGAGAGAGAGAGAGAGAGAGAGAGAGAGAGAGAGAGAGAGACTCACATCCCCATTCAGTCATATGTAGTCGTGAATGGAAATAATATTAAACAGGTTGAAAGTCATAAACTTTTAGCCGTCCTCGTAGACAACAAACTCAATACTGAAAATCTTTGTAAAACTCTCTCAACAAAATTATTTATGTTGTCTAAGCTTCAATCTATCATAACAGCAGATGCTAAAAAGCTTTTTTATAATGCTTATATCAAACCTCACATTGATTATGCATCAACAAAATGGGACGGCTGCAGTGATGCCTTGTTTAAAAAAAATAATTCTATTCACCGCAGAGCTGCAAAATTACTTAGCCCCGACACTTCCATCAAAACTGATTCAGAATTAAAACTAGCTGGTTTGCTTTCCCTTAACAAACACCTTAATTACAATAAAGCCGTTTTAATGTACAAAATACTAAACAATAGAGCTCCTGATTATTTAAAAGTACTTTTTAGCAAACCTTCATCTCGTTATTCAATTTTCAGACATCATTTAACCTTGCCACAGCCACGCTTAGACATATTTAAAACATCTCTGTCATATTCTGGTCCAAGTATGTGGAATTCTCTCCCACAAGAGATCAAGGAAAGTAAATCATTATCATTGTTTAAATTTAGATTCCACAAATTTCTATTTTCCCTTGCTCCTAATATTTAAGATGATTGTATACAGTTTGTTCTTTCCTATCTAGCGACAGTTTAATTTGTTCATGTGTGAAATAGCTTGTGTATGTGTGTGGTTGTAGTGGAGGGGGTGGGGAAGTGGGAGTAGAAAAGGGGTATTGGAGGGAGGTGGGGGGAGGGAGTATGTGTATTTCGGTACATTAATTTTCTTAGTAATTTTTAAAATTCTTACCATTGTTAAGGTTTGTGTTAGTTTGCAATCAATTTTATGTTAATTATTTTGTTTGTTCTGAATTTTTTTTTCTTTTACAATTGTATTAAGGATTAGCTGTAAGACAGGTCCATAGGACCTAATGCTATTATCCTATTAAAGGTTTCGACTTCGACTTCTCTCTCTCTCTCTCTCTCTCTCTCTCTTTTGTCCCACCCCCCCTCTTCCTTTCCTCACCTTCTCCTCTCTCATCTTCCTCACCTTACACGTCTGCCCGTCTGTGTGAACAGTGAACTACGCCTAAAAGGAGAACGTCATCATCGGAAGTGGATCTATTAGCCAACAAACATGGAAGGCGAGGAAGCGTCAGGCACACCATAAATAAGGTTTACTGTTAGCTTTGACCACGTCCTGTGTCAGGTCTGGAACCCGTGGCATGGCCTTTCTCTCCTGCCCTTCTTTCCCCCTCCCCATCCATCCTCCCCTCACTTCCCAATTCCCCACCCTTCACCGCCGAAGTTAGACACGTGACTCTCTTTTTGTAATGTGTGTGTGCGTGTGTGTGTGTGTGCCTGTGTATGTGTGTCTGTGACGGGTTTACTTGGGACATCGCGTTGTTGTTAAGACATATTAAGACATAAGAATATTTATTCACCAAGTAAAAACGTTACAAGGATTTTGGTGTGGCATGGCGACAATAAAATACATCCTTTCTTGCACAGCCTCGCATGCATTCATCGTGTCATACACTTCATTGGCATTCAACATGTTTATAGCACTAAAGGATAGGTACACAATGTTAAACATGCATCAGTCATATAGACTATCACAAGTTATGGAGTCACACACAAACTGCAAGTAATTAAAATTCAAAGATGACATAAAGAGCAATCGTTGAATCGCTGATCTTTGAATGTTTAGGCTTCTCTGTGTTCAGAATTGTAAAAACACAAAACTGTGACTATTATACACACTTTTGCTACAGTACTTTATTTTTTAAAAGAATAAACTTTAATTAATAGGCACATACACGAATTAATCTATCGATTTTTGTCAAAACCGTACTTTCGAAGAGTTTATAGATTTTTTAATTTTTAGTTTAGTTTACTTAATATACCTTTTTTGTTGGGACAGTACTCATTGTGAATTTGACAAAGGATCAGTACGTGACGCTGAAATGGATGGCCTCGGAGCCGTTTAATACATCAGTGAGATTGGTACTGCAAAAGAACTTGACTTGAAAGACCGTCCGTGGATCGGGAATTCACTATACAGTACATATTATTTATTAATGAAAGGGGAAAGTTTTAGGAGGAGGAAGGTGGGTAGGGAATACAGATGAATGGGGGGGGGGGTAGAGAGAGCTGGAGTTTGGTGTGTCTTCAATAATTCTATCTATCATCTATCCTGTCCCGTAACCCGGAGGTTGTAGGGGCACCACAGATGATCGTTTAACCAGCATACTCCATCTTTCTCTGTCCTCAGCAGCCCTGATGGCTTCGCTCAGTGTCAAACCAGTCCATTCTCGAATGTTGTCCTCCCACCTCTTTTTCGGTCTCCCTCTTCTTCTATACCTCCTTGCACTGTGCCTTGCAGAATAGTCTTTGCAAGACCTGATGATCTGGTGACGTGACCATACCGTCGGAGTTTCCGTTTCTCCACCACTGTGAGCAGGTCATCGTGTTGTCCAATGGCTTGTGTGATGGTCTGTCGGACTTCGTCGTTGAACCAACGACGAAGTTCAATAATTCGGTTGAACTGAATTCGACTCAACAACTGTTTATTACCTTTAAAGGAATTATGTTCAACCATTTATGTCCCCTTTGAGTAAATAAAAACTTGCCCAACAAACGACAGTTGTTTAAAAATGGACACTTACACGTACATGAACAAATATTAATTGTATAGATTCATTCTTTAGTTTTTTACCCACACAAACTTTGCACCCTTCTGTCGCATTCGTATTCCATGATAAAATACACAAAAAGCAAGTTCGCTATTAATATATTCATTAAAATACAATATCATGAAGGCAGTAACCATTGCACAACAAAGTATTAAAATGATAGGAGTTATTAAAATTTCACTATCAATCACATTGTTACGTTGAAACGCGAACGAAAGTATGTCGGAAGCGTGTACGATAGATCTAATCGTTTCGATTTGCAAAGTATTCAATAATGGAGTTTATTTACCTTTGATTTGAGTTTGCATTGTTGTTAGGAGAGGCTTTGTATAACGTTGATAATTTTCGTTAGTCGATATTGTTGGAGAATCTTCTGGATCCGTTTGTTTACTAACGATCGAAGCTTCTTGATGGACGTAGATAATGGAGAACATTCTTTTGACATGTATGACGTAAGTCAGTGATGACGATCTTTTATTCGATTGGTGGCAGTGCGTCATTTCTACCGTATTCGAAATTCTTCCGGAAGAGAGAGAGGTTATTTAATCGTGTGCCGAGTTGCTGTTGAGAGATAGTAAAGTTGTTGATAGTGATTTGGAAAGTTGCTGTGAAAGTTGTTGAGTTGAGTTGAGAATTGTATGCAGTTGTTGATGTGTGCTGAATAAAAGTGGAAAGCTTCATACGTCGACTTTGTGATTTGTATGCTGATTGAGCAGGCTGTGTGAATAAACGAATCTGAGTTACACCTTATCAGGACTTCAGCATCGGGGCTGAATCAAATACTGATAAAGAAAAACACCATCATCAAACCGAGTGTAACATTTTGGGGGTCAAGCCGCGATTCACGCCATAGCCAAGGGTTCAACTGCTACAACAAGCGAGTCAACGTTACGAGAGGCAGTCATCGAGGGTAGCCGCCAACGAGTTGCGTCGAGAGGGGCCAACATACTGGGACTACATCCGATAGATTCGGGTTGACTGCAAGGGCGTGTAGTCGCCGAAGAGTTGCTTCGTGAGCGAACAACAGAGCGGGACTACGTGGCTGCCGCAGGACTACGTCGAGGGACAGTCTCGGAGCTACATCGCCAGTATTAGAGCGACGAGCGGACGTCGCGTCTACTTCAGCACAGGAGCGTATACATCAACACCAGCGTGGTGCAGCGTCGCATACGACGAGGACAGCGGGGCCTGCGTCAGCGAAGGCGACTAGTGACAAGCATCAGCGCTACTGCAGAAAGCGTGCTGTTCTAGAACAGTCTAGTAAGGTACAGCACAGTCAAGAACTTTCCAGAAAAGAACTTTCCAGAATAGAACTTTCCAGAAGCATCAAGATGGCCGACTTCTGGCAGAAAGGGATTCAACTGAATCTAAAAGGGAAACAGTTGACGGAGTACGTCAAATCCCAGGAGAGAATACAAGAACGAGAATTAGAAGAGCAGCGTCGCCGTGAAGAAAGAGAATTGGAAGAGAAGCGTCTAGAAAAAGAAATAGAACTAGAACAGAAGCGTCTAGAGATTGAACAGCAGCGGCAAGAAAAAGAAGAGCAAAGACGTCGTGAAGAAAGAGAATTTGAACTGAAGCGTCTGGAAATTGAACAGCAGCAGCAAGAAAGAGATCGTCAGTACCAGCTAGAGTTGGCGCGTATCCAAAACAATCAGCATGCGCCACAAGTCACCAACGACCATACGGCTCCAAAATTGCCAGCTTTCGTCGACGGGAAGGACCAGATCGACAGCTATCTGGCGAGATTCGAAAGGTTCGCCGAAAGCTCCAATTGGCAACCTCGAGACTGGGCGATTCGACTGAGTGCACTTCTGACGGGGCAAGCTCTCGAAGTTTACACCAGACTGTCGAACGATGACGCCAAAAACTACGACGTCTTGAAAGAGGCCCTGTTGCAGTGCTACAACTTTACAGAGAAGGGCTACCGTAAACGCTTCCGTGAATGCCGGCCTAAGTCAGACGAGACGCCAAAGCAGTTTGTGGAGCGCCTGTCGTCATATCTACACAAGTGGGTGGAGTTATCAGGCGAAATGAAGTCTTACGATAGTCTCCATGACCTGATTGTGAAAGAACAATTTCTCAATGCCTGTCACAAGGACCTAGCGACCCACTTAGAAGAACAAAAGCTGCAGACGCTTAAAGATGTGACTGAGGCTGCTGAAAGATATCTCATCGCTCATGGGAAAACCCTGGGGCCACCCAGCGCGACGAAACATTTTCAGAAGACTGGAAACCATGGGAACCAGATCCAGGGAAGCCAGACGAACCAGAAACAGACGGACTCCACGCCTCCTCCCAGGTAAGGGCATTCAAGAGGCTGTTTCATCTGCAACGCTACAGACCACAGAGCTGCCAGCTGCCCTCAAAGCAGAAATAGCGTACAGCGGAGCAGTACGGACAATGCAGCGGTGGGCAACCGACAGAGACGTTTCTCCAATCAACGGCAAACCAGTAGATCTGACCATCAGGTGTGCGGCGGGAGCGTCATTCTTCCGAGCGAGACCGAGCGCACAGTTACCCCTGCGGACGTGCAAGAGTGCATAACCGATGGCCAACTTCTCCTTGCCAACGGAAAATGCATTCCCGTCGTCGCCAGCGCAGCTGTGACCGTCCAGAACATGCCTGTTTCAAAGGGACGCGTCGGAAATCATGAAGTGACTGTTTTAAGAGACTCTGGCTGCAGTGGGGTCATCGTCAGAGAAGACCTAATCGCTAAAGAACAGTTCACTGGCGATTCAAAGTGGACACTCATGGCCGACAGCAAATGTGTGAGAGCGCCAGTCGCGAAGATTCATGTCAACACCCCTTTCTACATAGGCGAAGTAGAAGCGGTTTGCCTGAAGAAGCCGCTGTATGATTTGATGATCGGGAACATCGATGGCGCGAGACGACCCGACGACCCCGATCGCAAACTTGTTTTTTCCAACCTAGTTCCAGTCATTCGCCCAAAAAGGCAATCACCGAAGTCGAACGAAGCTCTCCGATGTGTTACGAAATGATGCTTGCATGACTACGACTAGTTGACATTAAAAGTGATCGTTATTGCTTCTAATTATGTTCGATTTAAACAGATTAGCATTTCGCAACGGTATACTTTATTAATATGAGCATAATTATTATCGACCACATTTAATAGCTGCGTTCCTTGATTTGCCATTTGTTAGTTCTCAGCAGAAGCCTTCCCCATTTCCTGCCTAGAACCAAGTAGACACTGGTATACATTATACAAAGGCTAAATCTACATTATATATTATAAGTCAGTCTCCGCGCAGCGAAGAAGCTCACTAGCTGAATATAATTATTAGACCTGTATTGTTTGTTTTATACGTAAATAAATGTATAAAAAATATCTATTCTAATTAATAATATTTAGGCCTATACTTTATAATATTCGAATCTTTACATTTCCGGAGGAGGACGAGTAGGCTAAGCGAATTTTTTTTTAATAACTCGAGATCAGAGTTAAATTCATAGTTAGTTAGTTATTCATTGCTTACAGGGTCCAGCGGACTGCAAAGAGCCGAATCAGGACCACAAAATCAAGACCACAACTTCGCTAGTAGTAGTAGTAGTAGTAGCAGTAGTAGTAGTAGTAGTAGTAGTAGTAGTAGTAGTAGTAGTAGTAGTAGCAGTAGTAGTAAAATCTTTAATTTATTTATTTGTTTTTTATTATTATTCTTATTATTATTATTATTATTATTATTATTATTATTATTATTATTAGTTGGTTTGTTATTATTATTATTATTATTATTATTATTATTATTATTATTATTATTATTATTATTATTATTATTATTATTATTATTATTCCTACTTTTAAAAAAAAACACGAATAGTGTGCTGCTGTGCGTGCTCAATGGTGTAAATATGGTCAGTGACGTTTTGTTTGTTTTTGCTGAAGTTGAGTGTAACCCGAAATATTCAGATGGTGTTACTGGGTTTTTTTTCTTATAGATTTACCAAAGTTTTCAGATGATTTATGGAAATTTCCGCCTGCCACGCAACATTTTTTTATACGTGTTTCTCATTAAAATACATATCATTGAAAAACATATAACAAATTTATTGTATCAATTAAAAAGAATAATATTAGTTAAATAAATAATTGCTTTGGTGCTTGCAATAAAAATGTCACTGGTTTTTGAGACCATTGTAAACTTGCTTTGCCTTGTGCTGAAGGGACATCAACGTATCCATAGCGCTTTGAAGTTTTGTCATGGTTTTATTGTTGATATAGATGTGAAATCGTTGTATGTGTGCATTATGTGTTATGTATTGCTTTTACTCTTTATTACTAATTGTGTCAGTATATTAATCATCATAAAATAATAATAATACTAACTGCTTCAAAATTCGAATCTCGACTTGACTTACAGCTTGAAGCTTTGCAGATCGAAACAGAATTAGATCTAGAAGCAACAGCGGCTATTTTAATGCACGAATGTTTCACCACAGGCTCTGAAGTCTTTTTTGTTTTGTCTTTGTAAACTCGTGGGCCTCCTACATACGTACGTAGTATAGTATGTAATTGAAGCCTACGAAAGACGAGACTTCCCAGCCTGTGGTTTCAAGTAGTCCTGCCAGCATTCGTTGTAAAACATCGGATAGCTTCGCTCGACTCGGAGAGCTTCGTTCGACTTCGGTAATTGCCTTTTTCGGCGAATGACTGGAACTAGGTTGGAAAAAACAAGTTCGCACCCCGATCCAGAATGGAGTCCTGCCTCAACCCAACACGTCGAAGTTGTGGAGGAGGATCCATTGCCGTTTCCCGATGGAGACCTTACAGAGCTGCTACGGGACAATGTGGTTACTCCGGCTCAGCCCTGCCGACCAGAGATCGTCGGTGCTGTCACAACCAGGGCCCAGGCCAAGAGAGACAAGACGTGTACGCCACTGAAGGTCGCCGACAACTCTAAAGCTGCCATCGTGGACAGAGATAAGCTGATTCAGCTCCAGGAAGCTGATAGCACTTTAAACAAGTACAGGAACCGCCAAGATCACGTGACCAAACGCAGTGGCACGGTCTATTTTGAGGTGAAGGCCAAGATCCTGTACCGAATCTTCCAGCACCCGAGGGTCAACGGAGGGAAACCACTACGTCAAGTCTTGGTACCGTTACCTCTAAGGCGCCAGGTGATGGAAGTAGCGCATGACTCAATCATGGGAGGTCACCTGGGTATCAAGAAGACGTCGGATAGAATCCAGGCGGTGTTCTACTGGCCAGGACTTCATGCGGACGTCAGCCGTTTCTGCCGATCATGTGACATTTGCCAGAAGACCATACCTCGAGGAAGGGTCCCGAAAGTGCCTATGCAGAGGATGCCTCTGATCGACCGACCTTTCAAGAGGGTGGCCTTAGACTTAATCGGCGAAATAAGACCTCCGAGTGAAGAAGGTCATCGATGGGTACTGACTTTAGTGGACTATGCGACTCGGTACCCAGAAGCAGTGCCACTGAAGAAGATTGACACTGAAACTGTAGCAGAGGCACTGGTGGACATCTTCAGTAGGCTTGGAGTGCCTGAAGAAATTCTGACAGACCTCGGGACGCAGTTCGTCTCTGACTGCATGAAGGAGGTCAACAGACTGCTGAGCATCCGGCATTTGACTACGACACCCTACCATCCGATGTGCAACGGGCTTGTCGAAAAGTTCAATGCTACGTTGAAGTCCACCCTGAAGAAACTGTGCAGCGAGCAGCCCAGACAATGGCATCGCTACATCAACGCCTTACTTTTCGCCTACAGAGAAGTGCCGCAGGAGTCCACCGGCTTTTCTCCGTTCGAGCTGCTGTACGGAAGAACCATCCGAGGGCCGATGCACATCCTAAAAGAACTGTGGACGAAAGAAGTAGACACCCCAGAGGTGAAGAACAGCTACCAGTACGTGTTTGAGCTACGGGAGAAGCTGGAGAAGACTCTCGAGATAGCCAGAGAAAACCTGAAGAAGTCCCAAGACTGTGGAAAGCACTACTATGACCGTAGGGCTGTGAACAGGAAGTTCAAACCTGGCAACAAAGTGCTGGTGCTGCTACCTACCGATCATAATAAGTTGCTGATGCAGTGGAGAGGCCCGTACGAAGTGGAGACCGTGGTGGGGATCAACGACTATAAGGTGAAGGTCGGCCAGCATTCCAAGATATACCACGCCAACCTCCTTAAGCTGTACGTGGAAAGGCCATCAGAGACTGTGCACGCAGCCACAGCAGCTGTGACCGACAACAGCTTTGACAGCGAGGAACTGTTGGAACTGGGAGACTTCCACAGCAAAGAAGGCATCGATGATGTTAAGCTAGGACCAGGCTTGACGGAAGGTCAAAAGTTGGAGCTCAAGGACCTTATGGGCGAATTTCCCCATAGCTTCAGTGATGTCCCAGGCTCTACGACTTTGGTCGAACATGAAGTCCACACCCAGACCTGGAAGGAGCATCTGCAGACCTTGAGGGAGCTGTTCCACCGTCCCGCAGAAGCCAACCTG
The DNA here is from genome assembly GCA_036898135.1 of Oncomelania hupensis. Lineage (NCBI taxonomy): Eukaryota > Metazoa > Mollusca > Gastropoda > Littorinimorpha > Pomatiopsidae > Oncomelania > Oncomelania hupensis. The sequence continues at coordinate 133,353,295 of CM072512.1, forward strand.
ACCGTGAGACCCAGCGAATGCATTCTGGGAGCTGACAACGTCGACTGCGTCGGACATCCGACGGAAGAGGAAGACAACGGAGGATGCACTGACTCCAGGAAAGCCCATGAGATCACTGTCTTTGACCCTGGGCCGATGACGACCGCAACTAACGAGGGCGTCGTCTCCTTGAAGATGAAAAACATTGACTGTGTATATAAACTGAGAACATTGACAGTACCCAGAAGGACTTGCAGATGAGAAACATTGATTCTGTGTGAATGAACTGTGAACCTCGACAATATCCAGATAGACTTGAAGATGAAAACCATTGACTCTGTGTAGATAAGCTGAGCGCAATCACAGTATCCAGAAAGTCTTAAATTAGTTTCAGTTGTGGACTTTGTTTGTGCATTACGTTTCAACGTTGTTGAAAGAAATTGGGTAAATTTCTTCTTGAGTGGGGGGTTATGTTACGTTGAAACGCGAACGAAAGTATGTCGGAAGCGTGTACGATAGATCTAATCGTTTCGATTTGCAAAGTATTCAATAATGGAGTTTATTTACCTTTGATTTGAGTTTGCATTGTTGTTAGGAGAGGCTTTGTATAACGTTGATAATTTTCGTTAGTCGATATTGTTGGAGAATCTTCTGGATCCGTTTGTTTACTAACGATCGAAGCTTCTTGATGGACGTAGATAATAATGGAGAACATTCTTTTGACATGTATGACGTAAGTCAGTGATGACGATCTTTTATTCGATTGGTGGCAGTGCGTCATTTCTACCGTATTCGAAATTCTTCCGGAAGAGAGAGAGGTTATTTAATCGTGTGCCGAGTTGCTGTTGAGAGATAGTAAAGTTGTTGATAGTGATTTGGAAAGTTGCTGTGAAAGTTGTTGAGTTGAGTTGAGAATTGTATGCAGTTGTTGATGTGTGCTGAATAAAAGTGGAAAGCTTCATACGTCGACTTTGTGATTTGTATGCTGATTGAGCAGGCTGTGTGAATAAACGAATCTGAGTTACACCTTATCAGGACTTCAGCATCGGGGCTGAATCAAATACTGATAAAGAAAAACACCATCATCAAACCGAGTGTAACACACATCGAAGGCAAACAATTCCGTTATAATGTTTACATTTAGTTTGTTGGCGCTTGCCTGAATAAGGACGCTGAAATTAATTAATTAATTAATTAATTAATTAATTAATTAATTAATTAATTAATTGATAAATATACTTTCACTAACATGACAACATATTTCTTCCTGCTCATTGCTATTATAGAATACGTTTTTTAACACTGGATGAACACCAAGAAAAAGGAATGTTAGCTCAATGTTTTCATTGGAAACACTGTTATCTTTCCTGTTACTACCTAGACTACGTATAACTAGTATAAAGAGAGCATTCCTAAAACTCACCTATTTCAATTACAAGGGTGGAAGAAGAAAAAAAACACACCAGCTATATTAGGTCACGGTGTGGTGAAGAAAGTTTTTAGTTTGTTTGATTGAGGGATCAGGTTAGTATAGTCTCTGGTCATATTAGTTCATGACTTCGGAGCATAATAATAATAATAATAATAATAATAATAATAATAATAATAATAATAATAATAATAATAATAATAATAATAATTGCAGAGAGAGAGAGAGAGAGAGAGAGAGTTTTAAGTTGAAGGACCAAGCAGTTGGAAGGATCGACAGCCTGCATAGGAGAGCTTGTAGCGGGGTATTGGTAGAATGAGGGTGTCAAAGAAAGAACGAAGATCTCTAGACGGCTTGTAGAAGTGAATGTTCTGGGTGAGACAGGAAGGGGTTAATCCATGGACACACTTGTAACAGAAAATACAGATTTTATAGGTAGCATTAGATTTGTTTTCTTTAATTCTTTTTTTTTTTCTTTCAAATTTATAGTTCTATTGTTTTCTACCTCATTATTTCTCTCTGTTTTGTTGTTTTGTTTCTCATTTTACCTTTTTTGTAAATGTAGCTGCTGTTTTATTTTTTGGATAGGATCAAAAATAGGGTATTGCCATGCAGAAAGGTTGCATGCACATCTGCAGTGATCCAATGCATGGGGCATGCGCATCTGTAGTTATACAACTATCATTATATAGGCACCATCGCAGATCGTAAGACATGGTTCATATGCTTCTACAGAGACTTCATACTTTGATAAAATGTCATCATCATAAGATTATAAGTTACAAATAGAATTAGAAAGGCGGGAAGGTGTAATCAGGAACGAAAGATATTGTAGGGTCTGTATTATGGGTTCTATTGGGGATGACGTTCACTTTATTTTTGAGTGTCCAAAACACAAGCACATTCGACAAATGTTTATTTCCAGGAAATAGTCTTCGTGCAAGTCAGTGTTTAACTTGTGTCATTTGTTTCGGGGAAGAAAACAGGTGTTACGAAAATTGAGTACATTTATAAAATTAGGAAAGGGTGTACACTAATAATATTAACAATATTGGCAGAATGTTATTGCTTTGAATATTAAAGTTGGAATGTTAGTAATGTTACTGGTATTTTTACAACTGAATTATGATTGCTATGCTTATGTTTTTATATCCTCCACACCCCCAAAAGAGGCGAGTAATGGACTATCTCTCGGCTGCAGGAAGGATATGGAGATTGCATGCATTATTTGTGTTTTTCTTTCCATGGTCATCAGAGGCCAGTCAGTCTGGCAGTCAGTCCAGTTAGTCAGTCTGGCTTGTTGGGCACTGTATGTGTTGTGTGACCTAAGTTTGAGTTCACCTTCACAAATAAGTTCTTTTGGGATTTGCTCACCGTATCTATATTTACTGAGGTTTACTTTTGAAGTTTAGACAGTAACTGAGGACGGCGTTATAAAAAATCTCCATCGTCGTGATTGTTTGCTCTCCACGCAATTTAGGAAACACATGCCCACCCTTTCGGGGATACGAGCAAGCCGTCATGTGATCCGAAACGTAAATAGCCTCTCTTGGGGCTGGTAAAACAAAACCACTGTCTGCTTTTGGTTGCCCGTTGTAAATTGTGAATTACACAAAGAGGTTTTATAATAATCCAAACAATCTAACTCGTGCTTTCACGCCTAGCAACCTAGAGTTACAAATAAGTTCTTTTGGGATTTGCTCACCGTATCTATATTTACTGAGGTTTACTTTTGTACAAAAATCTCCATCGTCGTGATTGTTTGCTCTCCACGCAATTTAGGAAACACATGCCCACCCTTTCGGGGATGCGAGCAAGCCGTCATGTGATCCGAAACGTAAATAGCCTCTCTTGGGGCTGGTAAAACAAAACCACTGTCTGCTTTTGGTTGACCGTTGTAAATTGTGAATTACACAAAGAGGTTTTATAATAATCCAAACACTCTAACTCGTGCTTTCACGCCTAACAACCTAAAGTGCTCCTGAAGTTTTGAATTTCCAAACTTATCTCGAAGTACTTTGAAACAGTCGTGTAGAATCACAACGAGCCAAACTGTCGGTCGGTTGTCCATCGGTCCGTTGAAAGTCATATCTCAGGAACCAATGGAATCATTTTTACCAAACTTCATAGGATAACATTACCTAGTTTATTGCCCTGCCTTCCGTGCCATTATGTTTGATCTTCCGTAAAGGTCAAGGTCACTGAAATCTATTTATTGCTAAGTACGCTTTGCTCAGTATTTTTAGTTGTCGGTCAGCTGGTCGGTTCGTCGCTCCGAATTTTACTGGTTGTTCGTTCAAAACTCACTTGTTGCCTTATCTCCAGACTAACTGAACTGAAATTCATTGCTTTTACTTTTTACTGCTAAGTCTGTTATAGTAGTCGTATTTGTACTTTCACAAAGGTCAAGGTCATTGCGATTCATCATTTTCTAAAGGCGTTTTGGGCTGTATCTAAACATTAGCTGTGCCGGTTTTGGCTACTACCTTTCCTGGCAGATAGTTGAGATAGTGACCTATCATTCCATAGTTCAGATAGGGGCCTATCATTGCATAGTTGAGATAATGGCCTATCATTGCATAGTTGAGATAATGGCCTATCATTGCATAGTTGAGATAATGGCCTATCATTGCATAGTTGAGATAAGGGCCTATCATTGCATAGTTGAGATAATGGCCTATCATTGCATAGTTGAGATAATGGCCTATCATTGCATAGTTCAGATAGTGGCCTATCATTGCATAGTTGAGATAATGGCCTATCATTCCATAGTTCAGATAGGGGCCTATCATTCCATAGTTCAGATAGGGACCTATCATTCCATAGTTCAGATAGGGGCCTATCATTCCATAGTTCAGATAATGGCCTATCATTCCATAGTTCAGATAGTGACCTATCATTCCATAGTTCAGATAGGGGCCTATCATTCCATAGTTCAGATAGGGGCCTATCATTCCATAGTTCAGATAATGACCTATCATTCCATAGTTCAGATAGGGGCCTATCATTCCATAGTTCAGATAATGGCCTATCATTCCATAGTTCAGATAGTGACCTATCATTCCATAGTTCAGATAGGGGCCTATCATTCCATAGTTCAGATAGTGACCTATCATTCATTGTTCAGATAGTGACCTATCATTCCATAGTTCAGATAATGGCCTATCATTCCATAGTTCAGATAGTGACCTATCATTCATAGTTCAGATAGGGGCCTATCATTCCATACTTCAGATAATGGCCTATCATTCCATAGTTCAGATAGGGACCTATCATTCCATACTTCAGATAATGGCCTATCATTCCATAGTTCAGTGTCGCAAAACTGGGTGTTACTGGGTGATCACTACTGATGAAGGACTTCCTTGACTTTCATGACTTACCCCAGAACGTGGTTTTATTTCAATAAAAAAAAACTAAGGTACACCATTTCTTTCCAACACTTCACAAACACATAACACGTTTTTCCAAGTTTGATTATTTTATTATATTCTGTTATTTTTTTCTCGAAATCGGAACGATAATTTGGCGATACTTTCCGTCGTGGTTACCGAAATAAAGTTCACTTTTTTATTTATTAACTTATCTCAATTTTTCGTCCTCGTTGAAATCGTTGGCAAATGAAGAAATCCGGGTTTAGATGAGTTGGTGGAAAAGTTCATAAGAGCTGGAACTTGACGTCGATGTCGCCGTTAGATCTAATGGCTGTCCGTGACCCACCAGTGACTTCTGTAGCCCTCGTTACAGTTCCATCGCAGAATCAGTCACCCCGATCATGAGCAAGACGTCAGAGAAGAATCCAGTGCCAGTCTCGAAGATGACATCGTCACGTAAATCCAAGACGAATAATACCACAAAAATACACCTGCCGAACAAAACTAGTCTTAGATATTTGCATGAAAATTATTTTCATACAAACTTAAACTCCTCCAGGTCCGGCTCTGCTTGGAAAAACATATTATGATTAATCAACACACCAGCCCTCTGAAAACCAACTGCATTCAGATGAACCAACTATCTTTCTCTGGAAAAGAAATGCATTCAAACGAACAAACTATTTTACTCCCCTGGAAAACAAATGCATTCAATGAACAAACTATCTCACTACTCTGGAAAACAAATGCATTCAATGAACAAACTATTTTTCTCCTCTGGAAAATACATATATTCAATGAACAAATTATCACACTTGTCAATCTTCTTGGGAAATTATCTTGAATGAGGAAAAATCTAAATATTTACCCTACGGTGCCAGAATTCAGCTAAAGCTGATCAAACGCTGAGGAACAACTATTTTTCCTGGCCCAACCACATCAGACATCATTCAGCCTCCAGCTAAACTGTCGTTGGCACCCCACAGAATAAGTTGCCTCGGAGCTTGGGTAGAATCCTCCCTGTCCAGTCTAGATCTCTCTCCCAACTGATTCCTCAGTTTTCCTAACCGATTTCGCCTCAATTCCATTTCACCAAGGCTACCATACTTTTATCATTATAACAACCAATGAAAACTTCACAACGCAAAAAAGTAACTATCACTTCAAATATTATATTTTATAAAATTAATAGTTTACAACCTCTTTGCTTTCCCTAAAATTTTATTATTATTTATTGGCATTAATCACAATCTTTCACACAAAAGAATTATCGATAAAAATCGTCCATTTTATTCTTTTCCAGGAATACAAAAAATGGCGATTGACACGCAGCAAAATTGACGTCATACTTCTAAATCTACCACAGGCACTCTACATAACAATTTGCACTTGGAAAATTAAAAAAAAACTCGCGAGCGTTTCGTTTCGCGACATTAAAATAGGGACCTATCATTCCATAGTTCAGATAATGGCCTATCATTCCATAGTTCAGATAGGGGCCTATCATTCCATAGTTCAGATAGGGGCCTATCATTCCATAGTTCAGATAGGGGCCTATTATTATTCCATAGTTCAGATAGGGGCCTATCATTCCATAGCTCAGATAGGGCCTATCATTCCATAGTTCAGATAATGGCCTATCATTCCATAGTTGAGATAATGGCCTATCATTCCATAGTTCAGATAGGGGCCTATCATTCCATAGTTCAGATAGGGGCCTATCATTCCATAGTTCAGATAGGGGCCTATCATTCCATAGTTCAGATAGGGACCTATCATTCCATAGTTCAGATAGGGGCCTATCATTCCATAGTTCAGATAGGGGCCTATCATTCCATAGTTGAGATAATGGCCTATCATTCCATTGTTCAGATAGGGGCCTATCATTCATAGTTCAGATAGGGGCCTATCATTCATAGTTCAGATAGGGGCCTATCATTCCATAGTTCAGATAGGGGCCTATCATTCATAGTTCAGATAGGGGCCTATCATTCATAGTTCAGATAGGGGCCTATCATCCCATAGTTCAGATATGGGCCTATCATTCATAGTTCAGATAGGGGCCTATCATTCATAATTCAGATAGGGGCCTATTATTCATAGTTCAGATAGTGACCTATCATTCATAGTTCAGATAGGGGCCTATCATTCCATAGTTGAGATAATGGCCTATCATTCCATAGTTCAGATAGGGACCTATCATTCCATAGTCCAGATAGGGACCTATCATTCCATAGTCCAGATAGGGACCTATCATTCCATAGTTCAGATAGGGGCCTATCATTCCATAGTTAAGATAGGGACCTATCATTCCGTAGTTCAGATAGGGACCTATCATTCCATAGTTAAGATTAGGACCTATCATTCCATAGTTCAGATAAGGGCCTATCATTGCATAGTTCAGATAGGGGCCTATCATTCCATAGTTCAGATAGGGGCCTATCATTCCATAGTTCAGATAGGGGCCTATCATTCCATAGTTGAGATAATGGCCTATCATTCCATAGTTCAGATAGGGACCTATCATTCCATAGTTCAGATAGGGGCCTATCATTCCATAGTTGAGATAATGGCCTATCATTCCATAGTTCAGATAGTGACCTATCATTCCATAGTTCAGATAAGGGCCTATCATTCCATAGTTGAGATAATGGCCTATCATTGCATAGTTCAGATAGTGACCTATCATTCATAGTTCAGATAGGGGCCTATCATTCCATAGTTGAGATAATGGCCTATCATTGCATAGTTCAGATAGTGACCTATCATTCATAGTTCAGATAGTGACCTATCATTCCATAGTTGAGATAGTGACCTATCATTCATAGTTCAGATAGGGGCCTATCATTCCATAGTTGAGATAGGGGCCTATCATTCCATAGTTCAGATAGGGGCCTATCATTCCATAGTTCAGATAGGGGCCTATCATTCCATAGTTCATATAGTGGCCTATCATTCCATAGTTCAGATAGGGGCCTATCATTCCATAGTTCAGATAGGGACCTATCATTCCATAGTTCAGATAGGGGCCTATCATTCCATAGTTCATATAGGGGCCTATCATTCCATAGTTCAGATAAGGGCCTATCATTCCATAGTTAAGATAGGGACCTATCATTCCATAGTTCAGATAGGGGCCTATCATTGCACGTTTTCCTTATGTTTCGTTAGGATTAAGCCCATTCACAACACCGCCATGAACAACAATACTTTCCAAATGTGTATTTTTCGGCTATGTGTGCGAGTCTCTGGAAATACATTGAAATGGCTTGCCATGTTGATTGTGGGCGTGAAAACACAGGCGTGAGTGAGTAACCCGAAATCAAACGCGCCCAGTCTCCAGTGACCACCTCCCCTCTCCACCCTCTGCCCTTCCCAACAATAAAAAATGTAAATTAAAGGCCACACCGATATTTGATTCGACTCCGAAGATTTTGGCGTGTTTGTCCTCCTTGTCTACTCTTACAGTTAGGAAAATGGTTGAGTCTTGATCTATGCAGTCGTAATTCAGTCACGTTTGGACAGAGAAGAACTCTCTCTCTCTCTCTCTCTCTCTCTCTCTCTCTCTCTCTCTCTCTCTCTCTCTCTCTCTCTCTCTCTCTCTCTCTCTCTCTCTCTCTCTCTCTCTCTCTCTCTCTCTCTCTCTCTCTCTCTCTCTCTCTCTCTCTCTCTCTCTCTCTCTCTCTCTCTCTCTCTCTCTCTCTCTCTCTCTCTCTCTCTCTCTCTCTCTCTCTCTCTCTCTCTCTCTCTCTCTCTCTCTCTCTCTCTCTCTCTCTCTCTCTCTTTTGAATGAATGAATCAATGAATGAGGAATGATTTGTAAAGCGTGTAAATATCTTCACGTCGACGGGCATGATCGCAGCCTTGGTTGGAGGGAGGTGGACACACACACGCGTATATATACACACACACACACACACACACACACAACCGTGTAGAAACGCCGTTGTGATGACTTTAATGAAACTCTTCAAACGTTACTTTGACATTTTTACAAATTTGTCAAATTTTTGAAGCTAACCCTAACCCTAATCCTAACCCTTAACCTAACCCTAAGCCTAACACAGTACTAACCCTAACGGAACACTGTTTTGACGTCAAAATAACGGAGTTAGTCAAAAGAAAGTACGCAGAGGCGTTTCTACCTAGCGACACACACACACACACACACACCTACACACACACACACACACACACACATTGGCGGGGTAGGGGCCTAGAACCTAACTTTAACTTTAACACTTTAACTTCCTCGCTATCGCTCCACTCATTGTAGGCAGACCAGACAGTTAACAATGATACAATCCTTTCACACAGCGGCTTATGCAAATAACATGTGAGACCCGTGACGTCCAGTCAAGACAACAAATCTTCATTACCCAAAATGGACAATTCATACAGCACACGGCGTCTCAGCGAATAACAAAAGAAGAACAGACAAAACTTTTAAAACAAATAGAATAATACATGAAATCATTATCACACGCAATCTCGTCCAGTTGTGTCTTGCTACTAACGCACCTACACCCATATAACATATTTACAGTTCATTTCATTTGGTTGACAGAACCATTCATATCATGCACAGGCAATTAAAATATCGTTCCAGTCATAATAGTTTGATTGTATGAACATAATTTTTTTTTCTTTTTTTACTGATCATATCATGTTTTTATTATGACAGCAATTCCATTTCCAAAGCAAACACGTCACACACACACACACACACACACACACCCATACCCACCCACACACACACACACACACACACACAAATTAATATTACTTAAAGTAAACAATAAATAAATAAATTAATTAATTAATCAATCGAACATAATTGAAATCCTAGCAGTTTGAAGGAACACCTAATAGGCTAGTTAATAATAATAATAATAATAATAATAATAATAATAATAATAATAATAATAATAATAATAATAATAATAATAATAATAATAATATTTTTTTTTTTTGCAAGGCATTCAGATTTATTTTCAGACACCTGTACATATAAATAATTTTTTTTTTAAAACCAACAATGTCTTTATACTTTCTTTATCAGTACAGCATCAGATAATTTAGGACATATGTAATACATTATCTGATTTCATTTAACAATTCCAATTCTTGTAATATTCAAAAACAATTTGAGAGACAAAGACCTGGACCGTGACACTAGTTATTCTTTGCTTACAGGGTCCAGCAGACTGCAAAGATCCGAATCAGGACCACAACTTGACACAGAGGTCATACGTTGACCTTATTATTATTATTATTATTTAAAAAAATGAACATAATATATATTTTGTATTAAATTACTCAGAGGAGAAGCTACGTAATGGAGGACGGTTTATGTTTGTACCAAGAAGTAAGTTATTAAAAATAAACAAAAATTAATTTGTATTCATATTACTGGAGAACTGGATAAAAGATCAATGCCAGGAAACAGAGAACAGTCTGAACAAGAACAACAGCAAGAAGGCCTACCAGACTGTGAAACGGCTGACAAGTGTTAAACAGCCCAAAGTCTCCACGATCCAAAGCAAGTCTGGCATATGCCTTACAGAAGAACAAGAAGTATTGGACAGATGGACAGAGTACTGCTCTGACCTTTACAACCATACACCAAATAGAGACCCATCAGTTCTAGCATGTCCCGAGAACAGAGATGAAGAAGAAATCCTCCCAATTCTCCGGGAAAAAGTTGAGGCAGCAGTGCAATCGCTGAAGAAAGGGAAGTCAGCGGGAGTGGACAACATACCCGCGGAACTGCTACAAGCAGGAGGAGAAGCGATGATTGATGCCCTCACCATTATCTGTAACACGATCTGGCAGAGTGGGGAGTGGCCTACACCATGGACCCAGTCGCTTGTCATCACTCTTCCCAAAAAAGGTAACCTTCAGGAGTGTGAAAATTACCGCACCATCAGCCTAATCAGCCATCCCAGCAAGGTCCTCCTGAAAATAATACTCAACAGGTTGAAACCCCAAACTGAACAAATCACAGCTGAAGAACAAGCAGGATTCAGGGCAGGGCGAAGTACCAATGAACAGATTTTCAATCTCAGAATAATCTGTGAGAAATACCTACAGCACCAACAACATCTATATCATGTGTTCGTAGACTTCAAAAAGGCTTTTGACCGAGTGTAGCATGCATCTCTGTGGGCAACCATGAGAGTGTACAACATCAGCCCTAAAATTACTGAAGTCATCAAGTCATCAAAAGCCTGTATGACAAGGCTACCAGTGCAGACCTCCACAACAGCGCCATCGGAAACTGGTTCAGAACAACAATCGGTGTGCGTCAGGGATGCCTACTCTCTCCAACATTCTTCAACATCTTCCTAGAGCGCATCATGTCAGATGCCCTTGCAGATCACGAAGGCACAGTCAGCATAGGGGAAGAGCAATCTCCATCCTTCGTTTTGCGGATGACATTGATGGATTGGCTGGAGAGGAACAAGAAATTCAACAGCTGGTACAGAGGCTTGACACCACCTCCAGACCCTATGGAATGGAAATAAGTGCACATAGGACCAAAATGATGACCAACAACACCGATGGCATCAAAACGGACATCAAAGTCCAAAGTCAATCCCTCAACACTGTGCATAGCTTCAAATATTTAGGAGCCATTGTATCAGACAATGGGTCCCGACAGGAAGTCTTCTCCGGGATCGCAAAAACAACTGCTGCCCTGGCGAGGTTGAAGCCAGTTTGGAAAGACGGGACCATCAGTCTACATTCCAAGTTAAGATTGCTGCGCTTTCTTGTCATTTCCATCTTCTTATACGCTTGCGAAACATGGACCCTCACAGCAGATTTACAACGAAGAATACAAAGCATGGAAAGGAGGTGCTACAGAAGACTTCTGGGCATGGTGTATGCTGGTTAAACGATCATCTGTGGTGCCCCTACGACCTTCGAGTTACGGGAAAGGATAAGGATAAGTAAAAGAAGGTGTTGTAGTTTTTTTTAAAAAAAACACACTTCAACGTACTTAAAAATGGGGACGAAATATGACCCATTGTCAGCACAACGTATGTGGCGTTTCGGGAAAGTCATGATAATACTGTGTAACATCGGTTGTGCGAGTGTGTGTTTGTGTGTGTGTGGCTAGGTAGAAACGACATTACTCTGACATACACTTGAAACTCTGCGTACTTTCTTTTGACGGCCCCGTTATTTTGACGTCAAAACAGTGTTTCGTTAGGGTTAGGGCTGTGTTAGGCTTAGGGTTAGATGTAAGGTTATGGTTTTGGGTTAGGGGTGAGTTAGGGTTAGCTTCAAAAAATTGAAAATGTCAAAATAATGTCAAAAAATGTGAAGTGTGTCAAAATAATGTATGTAGAGTTTGACGACAGTCATCACAACGTCGTTTCTACAAAAATGTGTGTGTGTGTGTGGGCGTGTGTGTGTGTGGGTGGGTGTGGGCATGTGTGTGTGTTCCTGGCCATAATAGTATTAGTACTGAACGAAAGAACTAGATGAGAGAAGATATGTTAGTGACTAGACAGAACTCATATGTAGATTTAGTACAAACAGCCACTGGATGGTCAGTTGTCGTTTGACTAAGCTGAACGAAGGTTGTTTGTCTCTATTTGATAGATTAGTTCCTAGTTTTGTAACTTTATGTGAGATATAGAAAACGTCATATATTATAGATACCGATGATGATGATCCTGATAAATGAGTGAGAATGAATGGTGCTACAGAAGAATAAAATAATTTTCATATTTGTTATTAATTTGATTGTGTCTTTGTCATGTTGTTCAATTCAAGAGTTGAACTTTGACTACTAACACTGACGGAAAGGTTCTATTTGCTTGAAAGAATTACACTTGTATATAAAATACTATTTTTGTAGAAATACAATAATTGATAAACTGATTGGTTTATGGAATGATGCGCTTGATTAATTGAAGGACGCTCCTATCATTTGCTTTCCCGTGGAAGCCATTTAAATCCTGTGAAATGTCTGTAGTTCTCTTCTGTAGGCAAGAAACCCTTCTGTATCCGAAATCGGTAGGTCTACTACGAGTTATGTGAGTGGACAGTCCCTAAGGACTCACAGCTCGGGTGCCATCACTGCTGAGAGTGACCAATGTTTCTAGTAGATCACGGGCAAGTAAGCTGACCATTTACGTGGGCAGCGTACAGAATGGGGTATTAGGAATTCACCATCTTACTCTGCCTTGTTTTAGAGCCCGGGAGGGTTAAACGTTGTTCTCCGTGCATCAGGACGATAAAGAAAGAGGAGGATGAGGAAGAAGAAGAGGAAGGAGAAGAGGGTGAGAAGGAAGAAAACGAAGACATAGATGGGAAGTTATGGGGGTGGGTGGGTTGAGAGAGAAGGAGGAAGAAGAAGGAGGAGGAGGAAGGAGAATGAGAAGAAGAAGAAGCAGCAGGAGGAGGAAGAAGAAGACGAAGAAGGAGGGACAGGTAGGGGAAGAAAAAGAAGAAGAAGGAAAGAAAAAGGTAGTCCCATAGCCTTGTGGCCGTAGGGGAGCGTGATGCTGGAGATCACACTTATCTTGGGCCAGCGTAATGAGGGGGATGCCCATTTCTCTCCCTCGCTGCTTTACCTTCCCCACCCTTAAGAGAATAAGTACTCAGTCACAGTTGAGTCAACTGGGGGCGTTGTTATTTGTCGCTTCACGTTTTGCGGTCACCCATCCAAGTGCTAACCGCACTGGACGGTGCTTAGCTTGCGACACAGTAGCGAGTGCTCCAACCACTGCGCTATCCGACACCCCTAAGAAGAAGGAAGAAGAATTTAATTTGATTCAACAAATGTTTTAATACCTTCAAAGGAATTACGTAAAGCTATTTGTGTAGCATTTCAAGTTTTAAAAAAACACAACATCATGCACATTAAACGACAGCTCTTAAAAAATGACAAATAACTTAAAAAATATTGGTTTAGATTCATTCCTTTTGATTACCCACACACACGCCTCATAAATCCTCTCCACCTATGTATGCTATAGGTAGGGGTGATGAGAAGAAGGAAGAAAAAGAAGGACTGAGGAGGAGGAGGAGGAGGAGGAGGAGAAGAAGAAGAAGAAGAAGAAGAAGATGATGATGATGATGATGATGATGATGATGATGATGAATGAGTGATGATTGATGATGATGATTACGATGATGATGAGGATGATTAATGAGTGATGATTGATGATGACGATGATGATGATGATGATGATGATGATGATGATGATGATGATGATGATGATGATGATGATGATGATGATGATGATGATGATGATGATGATGATGATGATGATGATGATGATGATGATGATGATGATGATGATGATGATGAACCTTGCGTTTTACAAATACGCACGTTGATAGATCTCTAACAAACTCAGTGGGGCCGTCAATGCCTGTTGATCGACCCATCATGCCAACCAGCTGCGAATGGGGTGCCTGGCTCTGTTTAGAATCGGGCAAGGTAAGACAGTGAAAAAGAGGTCTGGACATGGGCATCCACTCGTGAAGCTGGCCGTGAGAAAGGAGACGTCCGGTTAAGGAAACGCTTTTTTTTCAATGCTTGGTTACAATTGGTTATTTTACTAAATGTCTTCTTCATTGATATGCTATGACGCCTGCAATAATAATAATAATAATAATAATAATAATAATAATAATAATAATAATAATAATAATAATAATAATAATAATAATAATAATAATAATAATAATAATAATAATTATTATTATTATTATTATTATTATTATTATTATTATTATTATTATTATAATACATCGATATAAACCCCTAGGGGTCATGAGCAATCTTGCCACTGTAGATTGTTCAAACCTATAAAGGGAAAAGGGAAAGCCACAGTTGAAAACCTGTCTTTCCTTTATAGGCAAGACAGATTCACTGCGGCAACAGTACCCCCGTTGGAGTGCCGGGGGTTTTCAGTATAAATAGTATCCCCACTTTATGGAAATTTAGTGCTTTAAATTCCCACTGTCGCTGTCTTCGTCATTTACTCTTTCCCATTCCTGCTCTGTCCTTCACTCTGCTATACTATCTTCTTCTTCGCTAGATCAATGACCTACCTTTTTTCTTGAAAACTCTTCCTGGACAAGACTCCTTGTTTGTGTATGAGGTCTGTTGGATCAGCTTGGGAGTGTTGGACGCTTTCTGCCGGGTGGTCACTAGGGCTTCCTATGATTGTACTATTTAGCACTATAGGCATTTTATATGTATGTGTTTTGTTGATGATTTATAATGATGTTTGTATTCTATTTTGTTTTTGTAACCGGGGGTTCGCGTAGTTGAGGTCAACCCTCAGCCGTCCCCCGCGTGGGATGTCTTTATTGTAAAGTGACTGGCCGGTGGAGGGCATTCAATTTTCCCACTGGGGTTGTTTCAGCAGATCTTTTATGCGGATCGGGGGTTGTCCGGTCCTGATTTGGCTCGGAAGAGTCCGCTGGACCTAAAGCAACAATAAATCAATCAATCAATCAACATCGATATAATACTAAAAAAAGAGATATTCAAGCCGCACATACATAAATAATAATTGCCTTGTGTGTGCTTTTGTGTGTAGACCTACGTGTGTGCGTGTGTATGTGTGTGTGTGTGTGTAGGTAGGTGTGTGTGTGTGTGTGTGTGTGGGCATGTAGAAACGACGTTACAGTGACACACTCATGGAACTCCACATGGTTTCTTTTGACTTTTTTGGAAGGGCGCCCTATTTTGACGTCAAAATAGTTCCCTGCTGAGTTAGAGCTGTTTTAGGCCTATGGTTAGGTTAAGGGTTAGGGTTAGGGTTAGGGTTAGGGTTTGGGTTAGGGGTTAGGGTTAGGGTTAGGGATAGGTTCAAAAATTTGAAAATGTCAAAATAATGTCACGAACATGAAAAGTGTGTCAAAATAATCCCTGTTTTTTTTTCACAACAGTCATCAGAATGTCGTTTTTACAAAAATGGGTGTGTGTGGGTGGGTGTGTGTGTGTGTGTGTGTGTGTGTGTGTGTGTGTGTGTGTGTGTGTGTGTGTGTGTGAAACGACGCCCGCTGTTTTGAATGGACCCAGAATAAGCCGTATTGATCATACAGCAGCCCGTTGCAAAGGTCTTAGAGAGCACACTGTATTGAAACTACATTCACAACATTCCATGGATTTAAAGAGTTTGGTGTGTTGGCAAGGGACTACACATACAGTTAAGGCACTACGTATGCCCTATGACGTGTGGTGCTGCAAATAGCGGAAACTTCAAAGACACTTGACCTTTCAGCTGCGCATACTGCATAATAACTAATGGTCTCTCACCACACTTTTCCCTTGCCTTTAGTGGCAGCAAGGAGTGGCAGCTGTTCTCCTATAGCGAAGTTAACAGCTCAAAGAGAGCTGACCGAAGTCAGAACAAACAAAACCCCGACCAAGATACAATCTTATTCCAGGGGTGACGGAGTTTACCCCAAAAAGAAATGATTTTAAGGATTGTCGGTGCGGATCAGCCATGTTTCAATTTGTTGGAACGAACAGCCGTTTCGTTGAAGTGTAAAGTCTGTTCGGATAATCCTCTTTTCCGATTCGAATCAAAGAAGTGCGCGCGCGTTTTGTGTGTGTGTATGTGTGTGTGTGCGCGCGCGCGTATGTGTGTGTGCGTGCATGTGTTCCTAGTAACTGCCTGTAAAAGCTACGGTCAAATTGTACAGTGGACTCGTCCGTGAATGATGCTTCTATACTATCATCAGCAGCTGTGGCCTCAATTCCAGCCTTCTAGATTATTTTGCAGACAAGCAATAGCATTCATATTTAAGCATACACTTATTGAGTATAGCCATTTACACCTACAGGGAGGGGAGATAAATCTTTGATATCGTTCCCTAATTCCTCAGACGGCCACTTTTAATGAAGTGAGGGAGCTCGAGGAAAGGGAGAAAATCTTAAGAAAACCCTCAGTGACATGATACGAGTTGTGTCTTAATCACATGCATTATTCCCCTTTGCGGGGTTCAAACCCGTGACCTTCAACCTAAAAAAATGGCGCCTTACCAACGGAGCCGCCAGGCTACCCTATGTCCCAGATTTGAAAGCGTTTAGTGAGGCCAGCCCAGCTCTTTGCCGTCTGAGCCGTAGCAAGCCCTACTACTGCGATGGAATGGCCAGCCAGCCTTGCTGACCCCGTGATCTCATTAAACTGACCGCTGCATTGACCAGCACGGACACATCGAAGCCCGCCAGCTGTCCTTAGATAATGTCCGATACCCTTTCCGTGTTTTTTTCATCTGACCACTATCTTCACAACCCACCTTCCCAACCCAACTCCGCGCACCCCACACACACACATACCCCACACACATATCTACCCGCTTCTTCCAACCTCACAACGCCTGCACCCCGACATCACTATCTACCGTCTCGTTCATCACTGTCACCTCCAGTTCCCCTTTGTTACGATCCTCTGTGTCCGCTGGACCTAAAGCAACAACCGTGTAATGTAATGTACGATTCTCTGTGTCCGCTGGACCTAAAGCAACAACCATGTAATGTAATGTACGATCCTCTGTGTCCGCTGGACCTAAAGCAACCACCATGTAATGTAATGTACGATCCTCTGTGTCCGCTGGACCTAAAGCAACAACCATGTAATGTAATGTACGATCCTCTGTGTTCGCTGGACCTAAAGCAACCACCATGTAATGTAATGTACGATCCTCTGTGTCCGCTGGACCTAAAGCAACCACCAGGTAATGTAATGTACGATCCTCTGTGTCCGCTGGACCTAAAGCAACAACCATGTAATGTAATGTACGATCCTCTGTGTCCGCTGGACCTAAAGCAACAACCATGTAATGTAATGTACGATCCTCTGTGTCCGCTGGACCTAAAGCAACAACCATGTAATGTAATGTACGATCCTCTGTGTCCGCTGGACCTAAAGCAACAACCATGTAATGTAATGTACGATCCTCTGTGTCCGCTGGACCTAAAGCAACAACCATGTAATGTAATGTACGATCCTCTGTGTTCGCTGGACCTGAAGCAACAACCAAGTAATGTAATGTACTATACTCTGTGTCCGCTGGACCTAAAGCAACAACCATGCAATGTAATGTACGATCTTCTGCCAATATTCAGTCACTCACTTCATTTCCTCAGTATTACCCCGCTTCGCTTTCCTCTAAATTAACATTTTTGTAAAATATAGTTTTCTATCATCCCACCCACTGTGCTACATAATCCACTCCTTCCCTCCTCCCCTCCCCTTATCGTCATCTTACTTTCTCTCTTCCCGTCTGCCTTTGCTATCTCCCAATGCTCACTCCTTAAGGTCAACTCTATTCAGTTTTGTTTAAAAAATTTTTTTTATTATTTATTTATTTATTCAATATTACTATCTGTCTTCCTGCTTCTTCTTCATCTTTTTCTTCTGCTTGTTATCCTTCTTGTTCTCCTTGGTCTTGTTCTTGATCATCTTCTTATTATTCTGCATCATCACCATCATTATCATCATCATCATCATCATCATCTTCTTCTTCTTCTTCTTCTTCTTCTTCTTCTTCTTCTTCTTCTTCTTCTTCTTCTTCTTCTTCTTCTTCTTCTTCTTCTTCTTCTTTGTCTTCTTCTTTCTCTTCATCATCATCATCATCATCATCATCATCATCATCATCATCATCATCATCATCATCATCATTTTATTGTTCTTGTTCTTCTTTTTCTTCTTCATCATCATCCTCATCGTCATCATCCTCATCAACATCCTACCGCTGAAGGTTCACTAGATCCTATAAACATGAAATGAAACCAAATTAAAATCATCATTCTCATCTTTTCCTTCTTGTTCTTATTGTTGTTGTTGTTGTTGTTGTTGTTGTTGTTGTTGTTGTTGTTGTTGTTGTTCTTCTTCTTCTTCTTCTTCTTCTTCTTCTTCTTCTTCTTCTTCTTCTTCTTCTTCTTCTTCTTCTTCTTCTTCTTCTTCTTCTTCTTCTTCAGCTCTTTCTGTGAATAAACAAATCATGGTTAAACAAATCATCAGAGATAAATATTTAGGGTCGATTGTGTTTTGGTGGCAGTGGTGGTGTGTGTGGAGGTGTATAGCATGCCGGGGTGTGGGGTGGTTGATAGGTCATCCCAGAGGTCACCGAAGTGCGCCACAATGGAATAATAGTCCCAATATCTTGTTCTCTCTCCATAAGGCTCTAGTGAACTGCCCCTGTCACTGTTGAACCGTATGGACAGGAATGAAATTATTAAAATCAAATGAAAGTTGCCACAATTTGATTCTGCGCTAAACTGGTTCCGAATATCGGGAGGAGAACTGTAAAGGCAGGGGAGGGAAGGTGGCTGAGGAGAGGTGGACGGAGTGTAGATAGAGGTGGGGGTAGGGGGGAGTAGACTACTGGTGTGAAATCAGAAGCTTAGCGAAAGCGGGGTAAGGAATGGGGGGTGGGGTGCTCGAGGTGGATGATGTTGATGGTGGTGGGGAAGGGGTAGGGGGAGGTTGGAGCAAAAGAAAAAAGAAAGATAGGGAAACAATCAAATAATGTTTATAATTTCATATCGGAAATTTCTTTTATAAAATTGCATTTGCTATTTTCAGGCCACTGGTATTATTTCGAAGAAAGTTGTAGCAAACTTTAATAAAATAGTTAAAATTGCGTTTGTCGGTGTCTTGGATATTAGGATGGTGATGTGTGTGGGTGATGAGTGTGTGAGTGGATGGGGATGAGACAGAGGGGAGGGGGGGGGGGCGCACGCACCTGTTGGTTTCAATTTGTAAATGTCATTGTTTTCAGAGGACGATGCGTTTATCATAATGATCTGTCGCAATGTCTAACTAAAGAGTGTGTCTGTGTGTGTGTCTCTGTGTGTATGTTTGAGAGGGGGAGGGGAGATAACGAGAGAGAGATAAGATAAGATAAGATAAGATAAGATAACAATTTTATTTTGCAAGGGTAAAAGAGTAAGCGCTGGATGCGCTTTTTTACATCTTGCCCTTGGGGCTTGTAACAAGAACTGTTAAATACAACAAATGAATGTTATAACATTAACATCATGGAACAATAACAAATAAACAATATTATCATAGAATAAATATTTTTAAAAAAATTAAACATTAAATCATATTATTGTTGTTAATTTTAACAACAAATAACGTTTATTTAATTTTTAATGTGTTTTAAGAAACGTGTTCTAAATGATGTAATTTTATATTCTGGAGTGCGAAGATCGTCAGGAAAGTTATTCCGCAGAGTTAAACCAGAATAAGCTAGACTAGTTTTGAAATGATCAATTCTTGGCAGTGGAACATTTAATTTTGTGGACGATCTGGTTTTTTGGGAAAAAAGAGAACAAAGATAGGAAGGTGCATTGCAAGAAAGGATCTTGTGCATGAAAACCCCTTTATTAAATTTTAGTCTGTTGGCAAGAGGTAGAATATTAATCCGTTTATAATCATCTGGAGATATTTTTTGTTTAAGAATAATTTGTTTAATTGCACGTTTGTGAACTCTAATTAAAGGCTTCATTGCATTGCCACTAGCAGAATCCCAAATAGTAGAGGAATAATTAATCAATAAATGGTTGAATATGACCAGAATAAAAAAGTTTACGAGAATGAAAATTTAATAAATGTTTAATTCTTGATAACTGATACGTCCTTTTAGAAATGGTTTTACTAACATTTAAAATATGATTGATCCAGGACAAAGTATTGTCTAAAGTTATACCAAGAAGTTTATGAAATTGTACTTTATCAATTGTTTTATTGCAAATTTTTAATGGACGAAGTTTTATAGATAAATTTTGCCTTTTTTGTCTTGTTGTAATTAGCATGGATTTCACTTTGTCTGGGTTGAAGGCCATGTGGTTGGATTCAGTCCATTCTTGCAGTTCAATAGCCCCTTGTTGCCCTATCAAAAATTGTACCAAGGTATTTGTAGGTCTCTACCATTTCAATATTTTCACCATGGATTGTGCTTGCAGCAACATCATCTCTGTCTCTTCTAAAATCAACAATAAGTTCTTTGGTCTTAGAAACATTCATTTCCAAATAATTGTCATCACACCAGTATACAAAAGTAGGCAAAGAATCACCGTGGCCATTCTCCGCTTTATATACAAATTCTGTAGACAAATACGGAATATCTGTCTTGTTTTTAATATTCTTAGAGTGACAAAAGTTTGTTAATTTTTTTAGAGTGTTTTCTTTTGATTTGTCAATAGTAATAATTCTGTCAGACGTTTTAATAAAATGTAAATTCAGAGTATTAGGAGAAATATCTGTAATTACCTTTGATATACTTGATTTGTTTAAGTGATGAATTGCTGTCCAAATCTTTTTAGAACTGTTTTTGGACGATATTAAATTTGTAATAAATGTTTTCATTTTTTTTTCTTTTTAGTGAAGTTACTGCATTTCTTTGTTTCTTATATTCATATTCTTTACCACTTGAGAGAGAGAGAGAGAGAGAGAGAGAGAGAGAGAGAGAGAGAGAGAGAGAGAGACTTCAGAGATTTCTAGAGAGAGAAAGGGTAGGATAAAATACGATATAATTTTATTTTGCAAGAGTAAAAGAGTCAGCGCTGGATGCGCTTTTTTTTACATCTTGCCCCTTGGGGCCTGTAACAATAACAATCAAATACAACAAATTAATGTAATAACGTTAACATCATGGAACAATAACAAATATACATGGTCATCATTAGATAACATCATGTTCAGAGCATCAGGCCGTGCAAAGACCATCCTGCAAGGCACGGTGCAAAGAGGCAGAAGAAGAGGGAGACAGAAAAAGAGGTGGGAGGACAACATTCAAAAATAGACTGGCTTGACACTGAGCGAAGCCATGAATGTTGCTGAGGACAGAGAAAGATGGAGTACGTTGGTTAAGCTAACGACTTTTGAGTTATGGGATAGGATACGATACGATACGATAGAATATTCAAAACTTCAAATCTAGTAAATGTTAATAATACCAAAAACAATTAATGTTTATTTCATTTATAAAGTGTTTAAATGGTCGTGTTCTAAATGATAAAGATTTAGATGCTGGAGTGCGGAGATCTTCAGGAAAGTTATTTCTACACAGTGGAATTGAAATAAGCTGTAATCGATTCTTTGAATTGGAATATTTAATTTTGTGGACGATCTGGCCGTTTGTGGGGGGGGGAGGGGAAGATAAGAAAGATATGAAGGTGCATTGCCAGAAAGGATCTTGTGCATGAAAACCTCTTTATTAAATTTTAGTCTGTCGGCAAGATATAGAATATTGATCTGTTTATAGTCATCCGGAGCTATATTTGGTTTAAGTATAACTTGTTTAATTGCATGTTTGTGAATTTTAGGTAAAGACTTCATAGCATTGCCACTAGCAGAATCCCAAATAGTGGAATAAAGCAATAAATGGTTTAAAATTACCCGAATAAAACAGTTTACGATAATATAAATTTAAGAAACGTTTAAGCCTCGATAATTGATAGTTAGAAATTGTTTTACCAACATTTAAAATATGTTTCATCCAGGATAAATTATTGTCTTAAGTTTCACCAAGACATTTAAGACATTGAATTTCATCAATTATTTTAATGCAAATTTTCAGTGGGGACGGGGGGAGGGAGTTTTATAGATTAAATTGCATGGTATTGGTTTAGGTCCAGCGGACTCTTTTCAGCCAAATCAGGACCAAAGGTTTTATAGATAAAGTTGTCTTTTCCGTCTTGTTGTAGTTAGCATGGATTTTGTTTTGTTTGGATTGAGGGTCATGTTGTTGGATTCAGTCCATTCCTGAAGTTCACTAGCCCCTTGTTGTAATGAGGAGGATAGATTATTCTAGTCTGAAATATGAAAGGGGACATCATTTATGTAGATACAAAACAACAAAGGTCCTAAAACAGATCCTTGCGGTATTCCAGCTGTAAGTTTGAAATTGTGACTTTGGGTTATTTAAACAAAGACGCTGTTCTGTCAGAGATAAACGATTTCAGACATTCAAGAGATTCATTGAATGGCTGCCAGAGAGAGAGAGAGAGAGAGAGAGAGAGGGAGGGAGGGAGGGAGGGAGGGAAGGAGAGAGGGAGAGAGAGAGAGAGAGAGAGAGAGAGAGAGAGAGAGACAGAGACAGAGACAGAGAGAGAGAGAGAGAGAGACAGAGAGAGAGAGAGACAGAGAGAGAGACAGAGAGAGAGAGACAGAGAGAGAGAGAGACAGAGAGAGAGAGACAGAGAGAGAGAGAGAGAGAGAGAGAGAGAGACAGAGACAGAGACAGAGAGAGAGAGAGAGAGAGAGAGACAGAGAGAGAGAGAGAGAGAGAGAGACAGAGAGAGAGAGACAGAGAGAGAGAGACAGAGAGAGAGAGACAGAGAGAGAGACAGAGAGAGAGAGACAGAGAGAGAGAGATGTTTGCACACTTTAGAGTGGACCGAGTCTCTAGAGTGCCACAAAGCTCGAAATAAAGCAGTCCTCTTCACCCTTCAAACATGACACTTGATACCTTAGTGTTGACATCACTACTGAATGAGCACGTAAAGTTCCCGTCACTGCACCCACACAATAGCCTAAGCTTACACACACAAACACACACATATCCTATCCTATCCCGTAACTCGGAGGTCGTAGGGGCACCACAGATGATCGTTTAACCAGCGTACTCCATCTTTCCCTGTCATCAGCAACCCTGATTGTTTCGCTCAGTGTCAAACCAGTCCATTCTCGAATGTTGTCCTCCCACCTCTTTTTCGGTCTCCCTCTTTTTCTACCTCCTTGCACTGTGCCTTGCAGGATGGTCTTTGCAAGACCTGATGATCTGGTGACGTGGCCATACCATCGGAGTTTCCGTGTTTTCATCACTGTGAGCAGGTCATCGTGTTGTCCAATGGCTTGTGTGATGGTCTGTCGGACTTCGCCGTTGGTGATGTTCTGGGTAATGCCCAGAAGTCTTCTGTAGCACGTCATCTCCATGCATTGTATTCTTCGTTGTAGATCTGCTGTGAGGGTCCATGTTTCGCTAGCATACAGGAAGATGGAAATGACAAGGGAGCGCAGCAGCCTTACCTTGGAATGTAGACTGATGGTCATATCTTTCCAAATTGGCTTCAACCTCGCCAGGGTAGCAGTTGTTTGTGCGATCCTGGAGAGGACTTCCTGTCGGGTCCCATTGTCTGATACAATGGCTCCTAACTATTTGAAGTTATGCACTGTGTTGAGGGATTGGCCTTGGACTTTGATGTACGTGTTGATGCCATTGGTGTTGTTGGTCATCATTTTGGTCTTCTCGGTACTTTTTTCCATTCCATAGGCTCTGGAGGTGGTGTCAAGCCTCTGTACCAGCTGTTCAAGTTCTTGTTCCTCTCCAGCCAATCCATCAATGTCATCCGCAAAACGAAGGTTGGAGATTGCTCTTCTCCCTATGATGACTGTGCCTTCGTGATCTGCAAGGGCATCTGAAATGATGCGCTCTAGGAAGATGTTGAAGAGTGTTGGAGAGAGTACGCATGATTGACGCACACCGATTGTTTTTCTGAACCAGTTTCCGATGGCGCTGTTCTGGAGGACTGCACTGGTAGCCTTGTCATACACGCTTTTGATGACTTCAATAATTTTAGGGCTGATGTTGTACACTCTCATGATTGCCCACAGAGCTGCATGCCAGACTCGGTCAAACGCCTTTTTGAAGCCTACGAACACATGATATAGATGTTGTTGGTGCTGTAGGTATTTCTCACGCATTATTCTGAGGTTGAAAATCTGTTCAGTGGTACTTCGCCCTGCCCTGAATCTTGCTTGTTTTTCAGCTATGATTTGTTCAGCTTGAGGTTTCAACCTGATCAGTATTATTTTCAGGAGGACCTTGCTAGGATGGTTGATGAGGCTGATGGTGCGGTAATTTTCACATTCCTGAATGTAACAAACACAAAAGCACACAATAAACCATGCACAAATAGAACAAACACACGCACGCACACTTACACTCTTTCTCTCTATCACACACACACGCAGACGCACACCCACACAGACACGTACACAGATACATACACTCAGCGTCAAAAAAACCTTACACATAATTATATAAACACACGCCCAAACACATTCAGCGGCATCAAACCATACACAAACAGAACCCACTCTCTCTCTTTCTCTGTCCCCCTCTTCTCTCTCTCTCTCTCTTTTTTTTTCTCTTGTTAATGATTGACAAGTGAGCAACGGTAATCAATCAATCAAACAAGCCAGGCAAAGAGTTCCGTTCTTAAGTGGACAGGAAAGGACAAGAGAAAATCAAGCAATGTTCAGCCATTATCTCTCCCCATGGGCTATTTGTAATGGCAATTTTCAAGCCATTTAGGATGGGTTTCCACTGCCAATTAAGGGTGCATTGATTATGCCTGGCTGAGTTGATTGTTTACATTTTTTGTGACCATCTTAAGCCGTGAAAATGGTTTATTTAAAACCCGTTGGGCTCTGTGGGTTCGGGCAAATAGAATAGACCCAACGTTTCCCGGCGTGTCGTAAGAGGCGACTAACAGGGGTGATGTTAGCACGGCATCACTGGGCGAAAGTCTTCTACACAGAAGTCACCGGCCAGGGCGGAGGAACCTCACGTTACTACAGGTTCAACGACCACGTGCTCAGGGCCAAGGCGAGCCACACTGTATTCGTGGATTTCGGCTGTGGCCAACAGCCTGGAGAGGATTGGGCCCTGCCAGGTCTTTTTTGCCCAAGACACACTACATGATGACACAATCCACTAATTCCATACCGGATCGGTCGTCGCCCGGGCCGTCACCCGGCACAAGGACCGCGCCTTCCGTTGGCCACCAGGACGGAGGTGTTAAGTATGCTACTGATGGACAATATAGCAAGATCCGCACGAGAAACAACATCGTCATAGGAACCTGGAACGTCAGGACCCTAACTGCGGAAGGAAAATTAGAAGAACTGGCCCACGAGCTGGACCACTATCGATGGAACGTTCTAGGTATCAGCGAACTGCGCTGGAAAGGCCTAGGTGAAACAACGACTGACAAAGGCCACAAGCTCTATTTCAGCGGTAGAGATGACAGGCACGAACACGGCGTTGGATTCTTGGTCCACAAGAACATTCTAGCCACTGTCATGGGTTGCCGCCCAGTCTCCAGTAGACTCATTACCATCCGTCTGAGAGCAACCCCTTTCAACATTACCATCATCCAGGCCTATGCCCCAACATCAGACTATGAAGACAGCGAAGTGGAGGATTTTTATGAAAATATACAGGCGGTCCTTGACCAAGTGCCGAAGAAGGACATAGTCATAGTGCAAGGCGACTGGAATGCCAAGGTTGGCCAAGATGCGCACCGCAACTGGGGAGACACATGCGGACCCCACTGCAACAACGAGACAAATGACAGGGGTCTGAGGCTATTGGAGTTTGCCAGATACAACAATCTGGTACTGGCAAACACGCTTGGTCTCCACAAAAAATCTAGACGATGGACATGGCACAGTCCCGGCGGGGAACATCACAACCAGATCGACTACATCATGGTCAAGAAACGCTTCAGATCAAGCATCAACATTGGCAGGACACGCACTTTTCCAGGAGCAGACATTGGAAGTGACCACGATCTCGTGATGATGTCTTTCCGGCTCCATTTGAAGAGAGTAAATACAGCAAAGTGCACTAGGCTGAAGTTCGACCTGGACAAACTGCAAGACCCGGAGGTGGCAAAAATATTTCAGGCCACAATTGGAGGGAAATTTGCACCACTGCTTATTTTGGGGGCAGGCGAAGTAGATGTCAACACCATGACCAATACCTTCAACTCAGCTGTAACAGATGCCGCCACTGAGATCCTTGGCAAGCACCGACCAAAGAAGAAGCCGTGGATCACACCTGAACTTTTGGATCTGTGTGATAAACGAAGAGAGTTAAAAAAGAAAAAGAACACCTCACAGGGAGCTGATGTCTACCGAAAAATCAACAATGACATCCGAAAAGGCATGCGCACAGCAAAGGAGAACTGGATAGAAGATCAATGCCAGGAAATAGAGAACAATCTGAACAAGAACAACAGCAAGAAGGCCTACCAGACTGTGAAGCGGCTGACAAGTGTTAAACAGCCCAAAGTCTCCACTATCCAAAGCAAGTCTGGCATTTGCCTTACAGAAGAACAAGAAGTCTTGGACAGATGGACAGAGTACTGCTCTGACCTTTACAACCATACACCAAATGGAGACCCATCAGTTCTAGCATGTCCCGAGAGCAGAGAAGAAGAAGAAATCCTCCCAATTCTCCGGGAAGAAGTTGAGGCAGCAGTGCAATCGCTGAAGAAAGGGAAGTCAGCGGGAGTGGACAACATACCAGCGGAACTGCTACAAGCAGGAGGAGAAGCGATGACTGATGCTCTCACCACTATCTGTAACAAGATCTGGCAGAGTGGGGAATGGCCTACACCATGGACCCAGTCGCTTGTCATCACTCTTCCTAAAAAAGGTAACCTTCAGGAGTGTGAAAATTACCGCACCATCAGCCTCATCAGCCATCCCAGCAAGGTCCTCCTGAAAATAATACTCAACAGGTTGAAACCACAAGCTGAACAAATCATAGCTGAAGAACAAGCAGGATTCATGGCAGGGCGAAGTACCACTGAACAGATTTTCAACCTCAGAATAATCTGCGAGAAATACCTACAGCACCAACAACATCTATATCATGTGTTCATAGACTTCAAGAAGGCATTTGACCGAGTCTGGCATGCAGCTCTATGGGCAACCATGAAAGTGTACAACATCAGCCCTAAAATCATAGAAGTCATCAAAAGCCTGTATGACAAGGCTACCAGTGCAGTCCTCCATAACAGCGTCATCGGGAACTGGTTCAGAACAACAATCGGTGTGCGTCAAGGATGCCTACTCTCTCCAACACTCTTCAACATCTTCCTAGAGCGCATCATGTCAGATGCTCTTGCAGATCACGAAGGCACAGTCAGCATAGGGGGCAGAGCAATCTCCAATCTTCGTTTTGCGGATGATATTGATGGATTGGCTGGAGAGGAACAAGAACTTGAACAGCTTGTACAGAGGCTTGACACCACCTCCAGAGCTTATGGAATGGAAATAAGTGCAGAGAAGACCAAAATGATGACCAACAACACCAATGGCATCAACACGGACATCAAAGTACAAGGCCAATCCCTCAACACAGTGCACAGCTTCAAATATTTAGGAGCCATTGTGTCAGACAATGGGTCTCGACAGGAAGTCCTCTCCAGGATCGCACAAACAACTGCTGCCCTGACAAGGTTGAAGCCCATTTGGAAAGACAGAACCATCAGTCTACATTCCAAAGTAAGACTGCTGCGATCTCTGGTCATCTCCATCTTCCTATATGCTTGCGAAGCATGGACCCTCACAGCAGATCTCCAACGAAGAATACAAAGCATGGAGATGAGGTGCTACAGAAGACTTCTGTGCATTTCCTATACCCAACACATCACCAACGTTGAAGTCCGACAGACCATCACACAAGCCATTGGACAACACGATGACCTGCTCACAGTGGTGAAGAAACGGAAACTCCGATGGTATGGCCACGTCACCAGATCATCAGGCCTTGCAAAGACCATTCTGCAAGGCACAGTGCAAGGAGGTAGAAGAAGGGGGAGACCGAAAAAGAGGTGGGAGGACAACATTCGAGAATGGACTGGTTTGACACTGAGCGAAGCCATGAGGGCTGCTGAGGACAGAGAAAGATGGAGTATGCTGGTTAAGCGATCATCTGTGGTGCCCCTACGACCTTCGGGTTATGGGACAGGATAGGATAGGATAGGGGCTTTGGATAGAGATAAACGATACGAGCCTCTCTTTTTTTCTCAAGGCGTTGACAGACGCTCTCTTTTCTCAGGGCTTGTGGTAAGCTTTGAAAATTAATAGATGAGAGTATAAACCGAGGTTTGCAAACCTGGGCTCGCACGCATTCTGTCGCACGGCCTTTAAACATATGGACCCTCGCATCCGAGACAGGTGAGTACCGGATACACCAATGCACTCCCAGCAGCCAGCAAGCTTTATGTCCATGTTCTCTCTCCTCCCATTCCCGATCAACCAGGATTGTGCTCAGTTGTCAGGAGCGTCTGCCTGAGGCAGCAAGTGGGCGCTTCAGACGGCTCGAGTTAGATCCTGACTGGCAATTGCCGATACAGGATCTCAGGATCTAACTATAAAAGAATGTTTAAATAAATAATACAGATAATGTATAATCTTTTTAACGTTTTGTGGAAGGAGTGATGACAAGGACCTGTCTCTCTTTTCTTTGGGCCAGCTTTATAAAGGCGGTACCCAACTCTTCTTCCGTCATTCTCACTTCAAAAGAGAGCCAGGCGTTCATTCCACACTGACTGCATGCACTTTCGTGATTGATGTGCGTTGTTTGGGTTGGGTTTTCTGCCTTACTAGATGCTGGCGTTGGGCTTCTCAATGTCTATTTCTTCACAATGTTCTTTTGTTGTTGTTGTAATTCTGTGAAAGTCAGCTCAACTACTTTCTCTGTACATCAATTCAACAACTTACACGTTGTTGTTTTTTTACAATAAATAAATAAAACTTTTTGTTTTTTTAATTGTTTTTTTTTAACTGGCGGTGAAACAGAATGAGATGATTGTGTACCGAATGGGTGAGATAAAGCAGCAAAAGAAAACAAATATAATATTTAACCTATATAACCTGTATAACTTATCTAAGTTCCCAGAATTGTTAAAATAAATCTAATTATGTTGGAAAATAAAACAAGAATTGGATCAGAAGTTCTTTATGACAAGCACACACTATATCACAAGCACATCAAAAACTATTATTATATAAAAAGACATTTCTGAGTTTTGTCGCATCGTAGTTAAATTTTGTGGACAAATTCATCCTCTTGATATTATTAATATTTTAGATAACTCAAATATGCATTCAAGTGAGGTTTTGACCAACGAAAAAAAAAAAAAAAAAATATATATATATATATATATATATATATATATATATATATATATATATATATATATATATATATATATATATATATATATATATATATATATATATATATATATATATATATATATATATATATATATATATATATATATATATATATATATATATATATATATATATTATTTTTAACATGTAAATAATATTTGGCATTTATCAATATAAAATTAAAACATTCATCCATTTGAAAGTTTTTTTTACTACCAAATAAGACAATACATTTTGGAAATCTCAGTCTTGGTACATAATCACATTTTTGTTGTAATTATCGTTCTAAAATGAGTCCAACATTTTTAAGAGTGCGGATAACACCATATTTAATTAAAAGTGTCTTTATCGCCTATGCAAAAATAACATTGATTATTTTCCACAATATCCATTTCTTTAAAAAAATTGACTTTGTTACAAGAATTCTAAATACAATTTTAATCTGAAACCATGTAATGTAATTTCTTTTAGTTCATAAATTGCCATAAAGACCTTGTCCCACTTTATTTCTTCCTCGATAATATCTTGCCATTTCTTACATGGATTAGAAGTATTAATTTTAGAAACATATATATCATTTTTTTAAAATCTATAACCTTTAGAGTATGCATTGGTTGCTTCGTTAAAGGATACATTTTAAATTTTCATGTTTGCAGTTTTAAAATATTCCGTAATTGATGCAAGGCAACTGTGAAATTCTAAACGGTTCGTTTTTATATCGTACTTTTATCTGAATAGATACCTCCACTGCGATCCTTGGTAAAGCACCTCCCAAAAAAGAAACCGTAGATCACACCTGAACGTTTGGACCTGTGTGACAAACGAAGAGAGTTGAAAAAGAAAAAGAATACCTCACAGGGAGCTTTTAAGAAATCAACTGTACATAGTTTTTGTTAGATGGCCACATCTTTATCTCTTGTTTCCTCTCCACGAGTGCAATGAGCATGAACCTTGTAATCGTGGATACCTGCGCTATACAAGTCTACATTATCATCATCATCATCATCATCATCATCATCATCATCATCATCATCAAATAGAGAACAGTGTGAACGAGAACAACAGCAAGAAGGTTTGCCAGACTGAAGCGGCTGACAAGTGTTAAACAGCCCAAGGTCTCCACGATCCAAAGCAAGTCTGCCATGTGCCTTACAGAAAAACACGAAGTCTTGATAGATGGACAAAGTACTGTTCTGACCTTTACCACCACGCGCCAAACGGAGACCAAACAGTTCTAGCATGTCCCCAGAACACAGAAGAAGAAGAAATTCTCCCAAATCTCCGAGATGAAGTTGAGGCAGCAGTGCAATCGTTGAAGAAAGTCAACAGGAGTAGACAACATATCCGCAGAATTGCTTCAAGCAGGAGGAGAAGCAATAATTGACGCCCTCACCATTATCTGTAACAAGATCTGGCAGAGTGGGGAGTGGCCTACACCTTGGACCCAGTCGCTTGTCACAACTCTGCCCAAAAAGGGTAACCTTCAGGAGTGTCAAAACTGCCGCAGCATCAGCCTCATCAGCCATCCCAGCAAAGGTTTCCTGAAAATAATACTCAACAGGTTGAAACCCCGAGCTGAACAAATAAATCATAGCGTCCAGAGTTATTTGCAGAATTTTCTCTGAAACTAATGGACGAATTTCTTTCAAACTTGGTATTTAGTTAGGGAATAGTGAACCCTACCAGATTACAAGAAAAGTATGCTTATCGGGTGAAGTCATCATGGTGATGTCATTTTTTTCTGATCCTATTTTCTCCCAAAGTACTGGAGGGATTTGGTTCAAGTTTGGTATATACGTAGACTTTACCTATGTCTCCAAAGTAAAACCAAATTTATGCAAATCGAATAAAGTAATCATGATTACTTTTTCCTTTAAACTTTATATGTAATGAGAGTGGACATACGCGTTGGGCCTTGGTCAAAACTCAGGTATATCGAGTGACGTAATTCGAGGGAATTCTGCACCCATTCGGGTCTAGCACTTGTCTAAATTCATTTCTATTTATATACGTTTCCAGCGCTCGCCTTATTTTTCTTCCAAAAACACAATCTTTTCCCCTCTCTCTCTCACACTCACAATTCCCCCATCTTTCTTCATTATCGCTGCTTGTTTTTGCAAATCTCTACGCTGTTTGCGTACATTTAAAGGCAAGTCAGTTCTTGTCCACGATGTCTTCCCCTTCAGTCTTGTTGCAGATGAGTGTACACTGTCTCTATCTTTCAAGCGGACGAATCGTACAATACCTGTATCGCCACGCAATGGGTGATATTCCGCAATTTCGATCTGCCCCGCATCTTCCAAAACCAGCTCTTCCCGAAAAAAATGAACGGGCTTTCGCTTCACAGTTCAAAGAATTTGCTTGCATACCCAAAAAAGCAAATGGTATTTTCTAGAGATGAATTCTGTGTCTTCAATTCGTTGTTCTAGTACTTCTCTTTGTTTCCTTTACCATCTTGTCAACTGCACAAATCTTGCCCTCCATACTGTCGTTCAGTGCCGAAATCTGTACTTTCACCTCTTGAAACTCGCTGGAAAGTTTCTGAGCCCAAGCTGGTGGGTCCTCATCGTCCTCAGAGTTCCCAGCAATGGACGTGTTTCGGTTGATGGTGTTCGTTTGGCTTTGTGTCTTTTGGGGAGGCATTTTGCACTGGAAGGTTCGACAACACGTGCTTATTCCGCCATTAACTAAACCGGAAGTTCTGGAAATGTTTTCTTTGTACAACTTTTTAAAATCTTGTTCACTTAATTGGAGTACTTTCTTTGTGATTCCGCGTACATCAATGGAGCTATAACTTTCTCACTTTTCAATTTCAAATTTAATTACTAATGAACGTTCTTATCACTGTAATTACAATTTCTGCACGTTATTGAACACTCATCAGAATCCACCTAGTCTACACCAGTCTTCAAAATCTACCATCGAATAGTTGGTCTTTCAAGGGTCTAAAGCTGAAGTCACACAACAATTTGGCTACAATGTTTCAACAACATTGTTCGGAAACTTTCAAAAGTATTTTAACAACGCCATGTAGTCACGCGGTAAAGTAAATATCTGCAACGTCTGCGCAAAAAACAATTGCGCACTCCGCAATCTTCCGAGAGTTGAGTCCTTTTAGCGCGGCTATTTTTTGTGTAAAAACATGGCCGACTCAAACGATAGCGATGATGAGATTATTTTAAAGTGCACCATAGCTTTGATAAAGTTTGATAAAACTGTGGGTGTATGTCGCTGAGAAATTTAACAGTTTTGTCGTTCCTTTTCAGCCCTATTGGCTACTACAGTTCGACTGCACCTGATCCAATGCGCATGGCACAATGCATGCATTCTGATTGGCTATAACAATAGGCCTATCTCTTGCTGCAACACAAACTTAGAGCAGGTGTGACTTCAGCTTAAGACCGGACGCGTTCCCACGTTTGATTCTATTGGGCCTTTGTAATCATCTCAACGATTTCACCATTGTCCGTTATCAATGTTTCAGAGTTCCGGATCAGGCTGCTGGTGGGTCTGGCGTGGACACTGGCGCTGGCATTCTCCATCCCAATGTTGATCATCAACGAGAAACAGATCGTGGCCGGGCAAGTCCAGTGCTGGATCAACTTTCCCAAGCAGTGGTTCTGGATAGTACGTCTTAATACAATTGAATTTCCATTTCATCGATTTTATCGTGTACTGAAATTTAATAGTTAGTTAGTTAGTTAGTTAGTTAGTTAGTTAGTTAGTTAGTTATATAGATTAAAGTCCCACGTCACATTAGCGAATAGGGTACTGGGAAGGGGGGGGGAAGGGGAAAAATTATTTAATAGTTGATTTGACTACAACAATTATAATTTAGTATTATTTGTATTTATTTTTATTATTACTATTATTATTCATATTATTCATATTCATATTAGTAGTAGTAGTAGTAGTAGTAGTAGTAGTAGTAGTAGTAGTAGTAGTAGTAGTAGTAGTAGTAGTAGTAGTATTTTGTTGTTGTTGTTGTCTAAAATCACCTAATTTGTGAAAAGAAATTAAATACACAAATTGAAAACAAAATTCCCCCAAAATTTGTTTACATTTCATCCATTGCTAACATGTAGGGGCTTTCAATAATAAATGTCAAATTGATATTATTTGTTAACAAACACATTTTCCAATATACTTGGTTTTCCGGAAACTTAAACATTTATTTATTACTTAATTTTCACATATGTATATCACGGCTCAATATTTTCGTGTGTTTGATGATGAATAGTCCAATGATAGAGGCTTAATAGAGGCTTAATACATCTTAAGATTTGATAGAGGCTTAATCCATTTTAATGTCATTTCATTTTAATCAATTTGAAATTTTTGAATAGAGCGTAAATTCATTTTATTATTTTTAATAAAACGATCTTATATAGCGCTTTTTTAGCTCAAGAGCTGCTCAAGGCGCTGGCCGATATAGAATCAAACCCAAGACGCCCGAGGCGCCCACCTGCAACCTTTGGGCGCAAAGTCTGACGCCCAGACGACTGAGCACAATCCTGTGCGACCAGGGATGGGGAGAAAGGACCTAGTGCATGCTGGGTGTATTTGTGTTGCCGGCACTCACCCGCCTAGGACATGAGAGTCAGGATCTTTAAAGTCCGTGCGATGGAATGTGTGCGTGCACTGACTAGACCTCGGTTTATACTCTCATCCTAAGTTCATGTGGTTCACTGACATTTTTTGTTGATGTTCTTTTTTCTGTTATTCTCTTTCCGTTTCTTTCTTTTCTTTATCTTTCCTTTTCTTTTCTGTTCTTCCATTTCTTCTCTTTTGTACTTCCACACACATCTGGAAATACATTGAAATTGTCGGGGTTGGATGGGTGTGTGAATCAGAACGAGCCAAATCTGTGGGTCGGTCCGTCCGTCTGTCTGTCGGTCGGTCTGTCTGTCTCTCGTTGTGTTCTGCATGTTGGAAGCAATAGCTCCAGAGCCATTTAATACACTTTGAGCAAATTTCATAGGAATATTACTTAAGTTAAGGGATTAGCTGCCGCGCCATTATATTTGCTTTTTCGCAAAGGTCGAGGTCACTGGAGCCATTGTGTTGCTGAACACGTTTTACTCAACATCTCAAATACGGCTGAAGAGATTTGGTTGAGTTTAGTACACAGGTTTGTACTACAAATCATGGGCCATTCATCAGTATGCCTATCACCCCAGTTGTCGAACAGTTTAGATTTTCACTTTTTTTGTTCATTACACACTGTTGGCTTTGTCTCAAGAATGGCTGAACCGAAATTTATAATTTTTACATTGCGGAGACTTTAGCTACTTTTATACCTACTACTGAGCATGTTACAATATTCTTATTTGTACTGTCTCAAAGGTCAAGGTATTTTGTACTTCACCATTTTCTAAAAACGTTTTGCGTCGTATCTAAGCATTGGTTAAGCCGATTTTTTTAATAAAAATGGTTGGTTTGCTGATAGCTCAGACAGCGGTCTATGATTGCACGTTTTTCTTTTGATACGTTAGGATAACGTCCAGTCACAACACAGCCACACACAAAAAACTTTTGAAAACGGTGATTTATCAGCTATGTGTGTGTCTGGAAACACATTTCAATGTATTGCCATCTCCTTTTTTTTTCCAATATCCGTTTGCTCCATGTTCTGTTGGGGTTATTTCTTTGTATGTGTGTGTGTGTGTGTGTGTGTGTGTGTGTGTGTGTGTGTGTGTGTGTGTGTGTGTGTAAGTGTGTGTGTGTGTAATTATTTACTCCGCAATCCTCTTCTCTCACTCAACTCTCCCCCCTCCCCTTTTCACTTCCATATATTCCTCTGCCGCTACCCTGCTCGCATTTGTAGACTTATTTAAAAACAGTATTATTTACCCGTCGCTCTTTTCCTGTCTTTTTTATTCATTGTCGTCGTTTCTATTGCTTTCTTCTTCATTGTCATGCTTGATATTACTGTCTTTTTTTCCTTTTTGATGTTTAGTTTCTCTCTCAGTTTAGTAATGTATTTATATTTATAACTCCCTTTCCCCATCCGCCTCTTTCTCTATCTTCTTCTTCTTCTTCTTCTTCTTCTTCTTCTTCTTCTTCTTCT
Source organism: Oncomelania hupensis (assembly GCA_036898135.1). Classification (NCBI taxonomy): domain Eukaryota; kingdom Metazoa; phylum Mollusca; class Gastropoda; order Littorinimorpha; family Pomatiopsidae; genus Oncomelania; species Oncomelania hupensis. The sequence goes on from CM072512.1 coordinate 133,389,121, forward strand.
TCTTCTTCTTCTTCTTCTTCTTCTTCTTCTTTCCCTCCTTTCTTTCTCTCTCTCTCTCTCTCTCTCTCTCTCTCTCTCTCTCTCTCTCTCTCTCTCTCTCTCTCTCTCTTTCTTCCCCTACCTCCCTCTCTCACTCTCTCTATCTCTTTCCCCTACCTCCCTCTCTCCATTAAGTTTATTAAAGACTAGCTGTAAGACAGGTCCATAGGACCTAATGCGATTATCCAATTAAAGGATTTGACTTCGACTTTTCTCTCTCTCTCTCTCTCTCTCTCTGTTTGTCTCTCTCTCTTCCCCCTCCCCCTCTCATTCTCTCTCGCTCTCTCGCTCTTTCACTCCCACACACTTTCTCTCTTTCTCCCCTCCCCTCCTCTCTCTCTCTCTCTCTCTCTCTCTCTCTCTCTCTCTCTCTCTCTCTCTCTCTCTCTCTCTGCCGAATACTTTTAACCCGGCTAATTTAAGTGTTTAGAACAGATATAAATTTTTGATGACGGTGTTTTCACTTTTCTTTGTCTCTGTATTTTAAAGACTTCTTCAAACATGTTATGGCTGCGGCTACTGAAATCGGTTGGGCGCCGTAATAAATAACCAAAAATAATATTTATTTTCCAAAGCGGGGGAAGGAAAACAAGTCCAGTTTGTCATAACATGCTTTCCCTGTTTATCTTTAATTACAAAACGCGGTTTGTACCTTCTAATCGCGTTTTTGCATTTTGGCCTTCTGTCACAAAAGGGTTAGAATAAAAAAATAGAGAGGGAAGTATTGCGTGCAGTCATTACAGGTGCCGATGCAGCGGAGTGGTTTGCGAACTGGCTAGGAAATGTTTCACGTTAAGCAACGTCGAGCCCTGTTAGTGCTTGGATGGGTTATCATACTTGGAAAAGCAACCACCGAACGACACAAAAAGAAAGTAACTACCCCACAAAACACACCCTAGGTCACCCAGTTGTGAATGGGATACCTGGCTCTCTTTAGAACCGGGGGAAGTTTAAAGCCACGAGGGAGAGAAGGTGGCACCTAAAGCTGACCCAGAGAAAAAAGAAAGAGCCCAAACGACCGCAAGTTTACGGGAACACCTTATTACCATTTTCATTGTGCTGTCAAATGGTTAAAGAATGAAGAAAACGTTAATACAAACCAAACTTTATCCCTATCCTATCCTATCCCGTAACTCGGAGGTCGTTTAGACACCACAGATGATCGTTTAACCAACGTACTCCATCTTTCTCTGTCCTCGGCAACCCTGATGGCTTCGCTCAGTGTCAAGCCAATCCATTCTCCATCCATATTTCTGCCACCTCCGTGTCTTGTCCAGGTCGATCTTAAGTCTAGCGCACTTTGCTGTGTTTACTCTCTTCCAGTGGAGCCGGAAAGACATCATCACGAGATCGAGGTCACTTCCGATGTCTGTTCCTGGAAAAGTGCGTGTCCTGCCAATGTTGATGCTTGATCTGAAGCGTTTCTTGACCATGATGTAGGCGATCTGGTTGTGATACTCCCCGCCGGGACTGTACCATGTCCATCGTCTGGATTTTTTCTGGAGACCAAGCGTGTTTGCCAGTATCAGATTGTTGTATCTGGCAAACTCCAAGAGTCTCAGACCCCTGTCATTTTGTCTCGTTGTTGCAGTGGGGTCCACGTGTGTCTCCCCAGTTGTGGTGCGCATCTTGGCCAAACTTGGCATTCCAGTCGCCTTGCACTATGACTATGTCCTTCCTCGTCACTTGTTCAAGGACAGCCTGTAAATGTTCATAGAAATCCTCCACTTCGCTGTCGTCATAGTCTGATGTTGGGGCATAGGCTTGGATGATGGTGATGTTGAAAAGGGCTGCTCTCAGACAGATGGTAATGAGTTTACTGGAGACTGGGCGGCAACCCATGACAGTGGCTAGAATATTCTTGTGGACCAAGAATCCAACGCCGTGTTCGTGCCTGTCATCTCTACCGCTGAAATAAAGCTTGTGGCCTTTGCCGGTCGTTGTTTCACCTAGGCCTTTCCAGCGCAGTTTGGTGATACCTAAAATGTTCCATCGATAGTGGTCCAGCTCGTGGGCCAGTTCTTCTAATTTTCCATCCTCAGTTAGGGTCCTGACATTCCAGGTTCCTATGTCTTATGACGATGTTGTTTCTCGTGCGGATCTTGCTACGTTGTCCATCAGTAGCACACTTATCACCTCCGTCGTGATGGCCAACGGAAGGCGCGGTCCTTGGTGACTCGGGCAACGACCGATCCGGTATGGAGTGAATGGCTCTTTTCATCATGCAGTGTGTTTTGGGCAAGAAAGACCTGGCATGGCCCAATCCTCTCCAGGCTGTTGGCCCGATCCGATATCCACGAATACAGTGTGGCTCGCCTTGGCCCTGAGCACGTGGTCGTTGAACCTGTAGTAATATGAGGTTGCTCCGTCCTGGCCGGTGACTTGTGTGTAGAAGACTTTCGCTCTGTGATGCCGTGCTGTTAGTCGCCTCTTACGACACGCCAGGAAACGTTAAGTCTATTCTATTCAGTGCACCAACCAAACTTTACCGAGGGTTGAAAACTCAAAATAAGCCATCTTTGCTTTTTGTCTGCTGATGATGATGATATCATGAGGAAAGTTAGGTGATTTTACCAGCAGAGAAGTTAAAAAAAATATCGTCGAAAACATGTCAGACTGCCTTTTTTAACACTGTGGCCATTCTGAGGCTGCTTCAACAAAAGAAAGAATTAGCCATGTTTTCTCCCAAGTATTTCCAGAGACGTTTGGAACTACAATAATACATTACTTTTTCACACACACACACACACACACACACACACACACACACACACACCCACACACACACACAAACACACACACACACACCACATACACATACACATATCTGTTACACCAACATGTTGTATGAAGGCAGGGATACCGCTATTGGAAAACGGGGAAAACAAATCTAAGTTTAGTTTCAAATTTGATATTGACTGCATCCAATACCGTTATTTACGAGAAGGAGACAATCGGAAAACCCGGAGAAAACCTCAGTGACCTGGATTGTCTTAATGCCTAAATAAAATATTAAGCTCTCCCCTTGCGGGAATCGAACCCGCGACCTTAGGCTTTGGAAAACGGACACTAACCAACTGCGCTACCGTTAGATACATTCCATTTATGCTAGGATAAAACAGTTTTATTGCTTTTATAAAGTAGTTTATTTGTTTATAATAATAATAATAATAATAATAATAATAATAATAATAATAATAATAATAATAATAATAATAATAATAATAATAATATTAATAACAATAATAATAATAATAATAATACTCTTACACTAAACTAACATTAGTGCACTTGTACTGATAGAATCACGATTAAAGTAGCTATATTGCACCGATGCCGTTTGAAATGTTCTACTTATTCAATTAGCTCCCTTTCTGGAGCCCGTTTTAATGACATGCACCCGGAAAATCCTATTTGCAATGGCCATTCAAGATCATCGTAATCTAAGTTTGCAATTTTATATATTTCTTTGTTTGAGCTTCAGCTTTCTTTTTTAAATTCTACAAGATGGCAAACCATTCAAATATTATTTCTAGACACTCACACACATACCTGAAACCCATCCTCTTTCAAAAGCTTTACGTTTTCTGGAGCTGTTGTATCTCGGGTTTACTTTAGAGAAGCAAACTGAAAACATAGAACGATTGGTCACTATCTAAGCTTCTCTGAAAACTAAAATGTATCAAAATCTGTTATAGGGCAGTTTTGAGATACATCGATAAACATTTTTGTTTAAATGTGGACCTCAGTTACCTTGACCTTTCAGAAAGTGCAAATATGAATTATATAGACCTAACAAGCCGGTCAGTAGTTCAACTATTTGCTTTGTAAAACTAATCAAAATCGGTTGTTATTTAAAAGAAGAAGCAGCAGCAAAAAAGCGTTTTTTGAACAAAAGATTGAAATTCCGAACAACGGTGCTACCGATTGACCGACTGCCATGGAATAATTTGTCATTGAAAAAAATATTTGTATACCAAAACTCATTAAAATCGAATCAGCCGTTTTTTTTATATTGATTGATTGATTGATTGATTGATTCTTGCTTTAGGTCCAGCGGACTCCTCCGAGCCAAATCAGGACCGATTTTTTTTTTTATATAAAATAGATCAAAACGTGTTCAGGAAAGAATTAACGCCAGCTACCTTGATCTTTTGAGTTAAGAGTAATACCGAGGCTAGCCACAGACTTCGGTAATATTCCTGTGAAGTTTGGTCAAAATCTGTTCAGTGGGTCTTGAGATGTAGCTTGCTAATGACTGATAGACCGACCCACACATTTTCCCCATTCTGATTCCCGACTGTATCAAAGTATTTCCCGAAATGCATGAAAGGCAATAATGTCAAGTTGATTGATTGATTGATTTATTGTTGCTTTAGGTCCAGCGGACTCTTCCGAGCCAAATCAGGACCGGACAACCCCCGATCCGCATAAAATATCTGCTGAAACAACCCCAGTGGGAAAATTGAACGCCCTCCACCGGCCAGTCACTTTACAATAAAGACATCCCACGCGGGGGACGGCTGAGGGTTGACCTCAACTACGCGAACCCCCGGTTACAAAAACAAAATAGAATACAAACATCATTATAAATCATCAACAAAACACATACATATAAAATGCCTATAGTGCTAAATAGTACAATCATAGGAAGCCCTAGTGACCACCCGGCAGAAAGCGTCCAACACTCCCAAGCTGATCCAACAGACCTCATACACAAACAAGGAGTCTTGTCCAGGAAGAGTTTTCAAGAAAAAAGGTAGGTCATTGATCTAGCGAAGAAGAAGATAGTATAGCAGAGTGAAGGACAGAGCAGGAATAGGAAAGAGTAAATGAGGAAGACAGCGACAGTGGGAATTTAAAGCACTAAATTTCCATAAAGTGGGGATACTATTTATACTGAAAACCCCCGGCACTCCAACGGGGGTACTGTTGCCGCAGTGAATCTGTCTTGCCTATAAAGGAAAGACAGGTTTTCAACTGTGGCTTTCACTGTTCCCTTTATAGGTTTGAACAATCTACAGTGGCAAGATTGCTCATGACCCCAAGGGGTAATGTCAAGTTGAGCAAGTGCACAGTGGCATAATAATAATAATAATAATAATAATAATAATAATAATAATAATAATAATAATAATAATAATAATAATAATAATAATAATAATAATAAAGATTGCTATAGCGCGCCTTTTCTTTCATCGAACTCTGCAGAGATTGCTATTACAGAAAGACAGAAGAAGAAAAATCCATTTTAAAATTTGGAATTTAGATTGACTGTTTCCAATACCATTATTAAAAGCCGGAAGGGAGGAAACCGTAGTACCCGGAGAAAACCCTTGTTGTCCTGAAAAGTCGTCCCTTGCGAGATTCGAACCAGCGAACTTCAGCATAGGAAACTCTATCCACTGTGCTGCTAGGCCACCTCAATAATTTAATGTTAACCTTTCCCTCGGTAATTCCAATAGACAAGCAAACTATTCTTATGATTAGTTTTCCATTATTAACATTCTTTCTTTCTTTTTTCTTTCTGTCTTTGTTTATTTATTTATATATTGATCCACAATTCTCCCTAATTATATATATAAATAATATACTACTCAAAATAATACAAGGGCCACTTGGACATATGGGTCTCTCTTTAAATCAGAAACACGAATTCAATTTATTAGTTCATCATATTTTATTGCAATCATTTCTGCATCAATAACAAAAAAGATTTGAGACATCAGTCGCTTAAAATTCGAGTAAATTCAATTTAACTGGACATACCCCTCATTTACAAAATCAAAACTTTAGAAACCAAAAATCTATAGAGTCAGTATCGTGTGTGGCCACCGTTTGCATCAATGCAGTCTTGGCATCGTTGTCTCATGGACCGTATCAGGTTATGGAGGATGTTTCCTGGGATGGCCAACCACTCTTGCTGGAGAACTTGGGCCAAAACTTCAAGGTTAGCTCCTGGAGGGAGATTTGCCCGTGTCTGTCGACCCAAGACATCCCACAGATGTTCTATGGGGTTCAAATCGGGTGATCGAGCCGGCCAATCGATCCTTATGACGTGCTGTTGCTGCAGGAAGTCATTGACGATACGCGCTCGGTGGGGTCTGGCATTATCGTTCTGTAGTATGGCACCTTCCCCAATGGCCCGCAGGGCGGGGAGAACCCTAGGTTGTAGGACGTCATCCCTGTAGCCAATACCGTTTAAATTGCCATGAATTTGGAGCAGGGGTGTTCTGAAGTTTAATGTGAAGCCACCCCACATCATGACAGATCCACCACCAAAGTGGTCATGCTCGCGCACCGTCGCATCAGCAAAACGCTCCCGTGGACGCCTCCAAACATTCACTCGACGGTAGTTGAAAGACAAGGAGAACCGAGACTCGTCTGTAAAGAGCACCCTTGACCAATGTCTAGTCCACACCAAATGACGCCGAGCCCAGGCCAAACGCGCTGCACGGTGAGCTGGGGTCAGCAAAGGCCGTACTGCTGGTCGTCTTGATCGCAGGTTTGCCTCGTGTAGACGGTTGCGAATTGTCTGGTCGCTGACGTTAACATTGCTGGCTGCGTGAAGCTGTCTTCTGATGGTGTTTGCTGTAGCGGACCTCATCCTCAGAGCTGACAGGGTGATGAAATGGTCTTGTCTTGCAGTGATAACGCGGGGGCGTCCGGACCTTCTTGGTTCTTGGACGCTTCCAGTGTTGTTAAAGCGCTCCAGCAGCCTTTGGACAACGGAGTGGGACACTCCCAGCCGCCTGCCCACTTCTCTCACCCCCACCTCTTCCTGAAGCCATGCAATAGCTCTGCCTCTATCCGCATCAGTCAATCGTCGCCTTGGGGGCATGGTTAGAAAAGCAGCAAAAGCACTGCCATTTATACCCAGGAAAAAGCGCCGATTGTTGAACTAAACTCACAAAATGCAAGCCTTTCGCGTGCAAATCACTTTTTAATGTTGAAAATTTTGCTTTATTAGCAAGACAACAGTAAATTAGGGTCATTTTTTTGGTAAAAATTGGATTTGTTTTTCAACTCAGTGCAGAAAGTTCAAAACTCACACATGTGATTACTTGTCAGAATAAGATTTCTTGAATGTTTCTGTACAGGATAAGTTTTGAAATAAGCAATATAAGCGATATTATTGATAGCAGCAAAAAATAATTAAACTAAATGAAATATGAGAGTAGCCATTAAATTATTTTAAGTTTTTAAATTTTTAAATTTTTATTTTAATTTTTTTTAAATTTTATTATGATTTACATTTTTTGGGTTGTTACGATTTTTAAAAGTTGTTGTTGTTCTCATCCTTAATTTTTATTTTTTTATTTTTATTTTAATTTTGATTCAGGGCTCCCCATTACGCCGAGCTCGGGCGTAATCACGCCTTGGACCCTCCAAATCACGTCTTAGAATCGCCGATCAGGCGAGAGAAGTACGTCTTAAATGTTACAATTGGAGCTGAAAACACCTCTGACAAATCTATCTACGGCGTGAGAAGATATTCGAGGCAAAAAAGCTTTTTTCTCCCGAGCGAGTGTCCAACAAACAGCTGCTTTTTACAAGAGTGTTTACTGTTTCGGGAACAATTGTATCTAAAAAATTAGCATGGCCATACGACTGAAAAGTTAGCTCGATGCTCATTGGTTTACCTTCTGCACAATCAACTAATCGCAAAGCTCCTAATTCGTTGCGCTAAGTTACGTCATAGTTTGATGTGACGTGGGTTTGTGACGCATTATATGCAATGGTTACTTCCCTGGGCGTTTGTCCATCGGTTTTTTTTTCCCTACTCCTTAAAATGTTTAAGAAGGAACGAACAACGTTCTTAAAATTGTGGAATGGAAGTGAGCCCACTCTTTAGATTCCTTGCAAATGGGGAGCCCTGTGATTTATATAATTTAAAGAAACATAGATGATTAATGAGCTTACTTCACTTCTTCCTTTTATTTGTTCCTCTAAGATTAAGTTACAATATCTCGCCCAATCTAAATATAAGTCTATAATTCTAACATACAATTTTTCATCAACACTGCAAGTTCCACAATCCTATCCTATCCTATCCTATCCTATCCTATCCTATCCTATCCCATAACTCGGAAGTCGTTGGGGCACCACAGATGATCGTTTAAGCAGCGTACTCCTGATCATCTGTGGTGCCCTTACGACCTTCGAGTTACGGGATAGAATAGGATAGGATAGAAGGAAGGATTTGGGGGAGTTAATTTAAAAAACGACGAGGTTTTAGAAAACAGAGGTGGACCGCTGCCGAGTATAAAATCAGGAGAGACGCACAAACGGTGGTTTGAATGTGCAGATTTCTAAATTACATTCTATCTTTCTTACTTTCTGTCTTTTTTTTAAATGTCTTTTTGTTGATTTGTTCTTTCTTACATAGTTTCTGTCTTCATTTCTTTGTTTGTGTTGTTTGTTGTTAATAAGTTTGTAGTTGTTGTTGATGTATTTGTTGTTGTTATTGATGTGTTTGTTGTTGTTGCTGTTGTTGTTGTGTGCGTGTGTTTTTTTATTATTATTTTTTTAAATCTGTTTACATGTCTTGGATTTTATCGTTTCTTTCTATCTTCTCCTTGTCTTTTTACCTGTCTTGTCATTCATTCTTTCTTTCTTTCTTTTTGTCTTTTTAAATTTCTTGTCTTTCATTGGTTTCTTTCTATCTTTATCATGTCTTTTTACCTGTTTTTCATTGTTTCTTTCTTTCTTTTATAATGTTTTTTTTAACCTGTCTTGTTTTTTTATTGTTTCTTTCTGTCTGTCTCTTTTCTAACTTTTCCATCCAGACTTTTTTCTTTGAACCAAATTCTTCTTCCTCTTCTATCCCCTTGTCTTCTTATTCGTCCTCTAGATTGTGACGATGGAGAGGGAAGAAGGAGGGGGAGGAAGAGGAAGTGGAAGGAAGATGAGAGGAGGACGAAGAAAAATAAGTTTTTTTTTCATTTCTAATTCTCCTCCTTATTTTATTTATTTCTTTATTTTTATTTTAAAAACTTTATTTTCACCGAGGTGAAATTCGGGCACTTCCATTTTTCGAAAGTATAGCAGCCCCAAGTGAAGCGCTTTTACCCAAGGTACATGCTGGGTGTGTTCTTGTCACCGGCACTCTCCCGTCTAGGACATGAGCGTCAGGATCTTTAAAGTCCGTTATGATGGAATGCATGCGACACAAACTAGACCTCGGTTTATACTCTCCTCCGAAGGAGTAGGACACGGGAGTAAAGTGTCTTTCCCAAGGACAGAACACAATGCCCCGGCCTGGGCTCGAACTCTGGACCTTCAGATCCGCAAGCCAACGCTCTAACCACTCGGCCACCTCACCTTAACCATAATATACCTTCATCTGCACGCCTCGCAACTATACCTATTGCCCGTCCTTACTCCCACACCCGCCTCTCTGTCTCTATCTATCTCTCTGTCTCTATCTCTCTCTCTGTCTCTATCTCTCTCTGTCTCTATCTCTCTCTGTCTCTATCTCTCTCTCTGTCTCTATCTCTCTCTCTGTCTCTATCTCTCTCTCTGTCTCTATCTCTCTCTGTCTCTATCTCTCTCTGTCTCTATCTCTCTCCGTCTCTCTCTCTGTCTCTATCTCTCTCTGTCTCTATCTCTCTCTCTGTCTCTATCTCTCTGCCTCTATTTCTCTCTGCCTCTATCTCTCTCTGTCTCTATCTGTCTATCTCTCTGTCTCTATCTCTCTGTCTCTTTCTCTGTCTCTATCTCTCTCTGTCTCTATCTCTCTCTGTCTCTATCTCTCTCTGTCTCTATCTCTCTGTCTCTCTCTGTCTCTCTTTCTCTCTGTCTCTATCTGTCTCTATCTATCTCTCCCTGTCTCTATCTCTCCCTGTCTCTATCTCTCTCTGTCTCTATCTCTTTCTCTGTCGCTATCTCTATCTGTCTCTGTCTCTCTCTGTCTCTATATCTCTGTCTCTATCTGTCTCTGTCTCTATCTATCTCTCTGTCTCAATCTCTCTCTGTCTCTATCTCTTCCTGTCTCTATCTCTCTGTCTATTTCTCTCTGCCTCTCTCTCTGTCTCTCTTTCTGTCTCTCACTCTGTCTCTATCTCTCTCTCTGTCTCTAGCTCTCTCTGTCTCTATCCCTCTCTGTCTCTATCTCTCTCTGTCTCTATCTCTGTCTGCCTCTATCTCTCTCTGTCTCTATCTCTCTCTGTCTCTATCTCTCTCTGTCTCTATCTCTGTCTCTCTCTGTCTCTGTCTCTATCTCTCTCTACCTCTATCTCTGTCTCTCTCTGTCTCTGTCTCTCTCTCTCTCTGTCTCTATCTCTCTCTGTCTCTATCTCTGTCTGTCTCTATCTCTCTCTACCTCTATCTCTGTCTCTCTCTGTCTCTGTCTCTCTCTCTCTCTGTCTCTATCTCTCTCTGTCTCTATCTCTGTCTCTCTCTGTCTCTGTCTCTATCTCTCTCTACCTCTATCTCTCTCTACCTCTATCTCTCTCTGTCTCTGTCTGTATCTCTGTCTCTATCTCTGTCTGTATCTCTGTCTCTGTCTCTATCTCTGTCTCTATCTCTGTCTGTATCTCTGTCTCTGTCTCTATCTCTCTCTGTCTCTCTCTGTCTCTGTCTCTATCTCTCTCTGTCTCTATCTCTCTCTGTCTCTATCTCTCTCTGTCTCTATCTCTGTCTCTCTCTGTCTCTGTCTCTATCTCTCTCTAACTCTATCTCTCTCTACCTCTATCTCTCTCTGTCTCTATCTCTCTCTGTCTCTATCTCTCTCTACCTCTATCTCTCTCTGTCTCTATCTCTCTCTGTCTCTATCTCTCTCTGTCTCTATCTCTCTCTGTCTCTCTCTGTCTCTGTCTCTATCTCTCTCTGTCTCTATCTCTCTCTGTCTCTATCTCTCTCTGTCGCTATCTCTCTCTGTC
>CM072512.1:133405042-133602542 GCA_036898135.1 Oncomelania hupensis
ATGGCTTGCCATCTTTGTTTTGTTTCCCGTGCATTTTGTTTCAGTTTAAATTAAAGGAATAAAATGAAAAAAGGTGATTTGTGGTGGTGGTGATGACGAAAGAGAAAGTGGTTTTTGATGATGATGATGATGATGATGATCATAATGGTGATGATGATGGTGATGATGATGATGATGATGATGATGATGATGGTGGTGGTGGTGATGATGGAGGTGGTGATGATGGTGATGATTATGATTATGATGATGGTGGTGATGATGACGATGATGATGATGATGGTGATGATGATGGTGATGATGATGATGGTGATAATGATGATGATGATGGTGGTGATGATGGTGATGATGATGGTGATGATGGTGATGGTGATGATGATGATGATGATGATGATGATGATGATGATGATGATGATGATGATGATGATGATGATGATGATAACGGTCTTGAGGACGACGACGACAACGATGGCAGATGAAGCAAGCAATGGTTGATTGGCCAGCAATGGGGGTTAGTTGATGACAGCGCTAGAGGGGTCTGATAGCCATCATTTTGGAAGCGTCACATCCTCACAAAAACTGACCCTTTAATGGCTGCCATGGATTTTTGGAAAAAACCTGCTAGCGCTGAACAACTACCTCTTGTCCAAAGCTCAGATGGGGGTAGGGAGAGAGAGAGAGAGAGAGAGAGAGAGAGAGAGAGAGATTGAGGAGAGAGAGAGAGAGGAGAGAGAGAGAGAGAGGAGAGAGAGAGAGAGAGAGAGAGAAGGAGAGAGAGAGAGAGGGAGAGAGAGAGAGAGAGAGGGAGGGAATTACATGGTTCTATTTGCATTTTTAAAGAAAAAGAAAAAAAAAGAGAAAAGCACTTGAAAAGTGCGTTTCAAAAATAATAATAATAATAATAATAATAATAATAATAATAATAATAATAATAATAATAATAATAATAATAATAATAATAATAATAATAATGTAATAATAATAATAATAATAATAATAATAATAATAATAATAATAACAACAACAACAACAAAAACATCATAAAGTAATACATAAATAGTTAAATATGTGTATACATGAAATAGAATATCTTTATGGGTTTATTATTAAAGCGTACTAACTACTTTGAACGAGGCGAATGTTATCAAAAGGTCTCGTCAGTGGCAGCCGGTTGTGTGTGTTTAGTACATGGAAGTTTCCAGTTTGTTCGTAAGGCTTGACAAATGACAGATGTGCCCATGTTGGGGGGGGGGGAGGACGAGGGAGAGAGTGGGCAGATGAGGTGGGGGGAGACAGGAGGGGGGGGGAGAGAAAGGAGAACGAAACGCGAGCAGATGAGGTGGAGGTAGCTGATTTCTTTTTGGCAAACTTTATCAGCGTTTCAGACAGATTGTCTTCAGATACTGACCCTCTGTACTGGAGCATAAGAAGATGGGTGATGGTGGAGTTGTGGTGGAGGTGGGTTGGGGTGGGGGAGAAGGGTGAAGGGTTTAGAGGTGTCTCCGTCTAGTTCAGTGAAAGGAAGTCCCATTTTTTTGTGGCACGGTATATTATTGGAGATCTGGATTATATACCTCAGTTCGCTTGTAACTCCTGACGAAGCGTTTTAGCCAAATTCATGTATCCTATTCTATCCTATCCCGTAACTTGAATGTCGTTGGGACACCACAGATGATCGTTTAACCAGCGTACTCCATCTTTCTCTGTGCTCAGGAACCCTCATGACTTCGCTCAGGGTCAAGAGAGTCCATCCTCGAATGTTGTCCTCCCACCTCTTTTTCTGTCTCCCTCTTTCTCTGCCTCCTGGAACCGTGCCTTGCAGGATGGTCTTTGCAAGACCTGATGCTCTGGTGACGCTGCCATGTCATCGGAGTTTCCGTTTCTTCACCACTGCGAGCATGTCATGTATAGAGAATCTTAATAATAATAATAATAATAATAATAATAATAATAATAATAATAATAATAATAATAATAATAATAATAATAATAATAATGTATTTTGTAAAACCCAAAACGAAACTAAAAAGCTTGCCCGAAGTTCCTGCACGAATATGCACACACATACACTGGCAACGCTACAGCTTTTGGATAAAATACACACGTTAAGCATGGTAAGAACTAACAACACACATCACACACTTATAACTATAATCTGCCGCGCTTTTCTCTCCTTCAACCTTCCCACACGTCTTCCTGGTATAATAAATATGCAAAGAAAAGACAAGGAAGAGGATAAAAAGTGGGATAGTGTCACAAGAGGCCAGTTTTAACCCAGCACTAAGGCATCATGCCTCAAATAGCTCATTCTTCTTTGGTCTTTGTAACCTTAATTCGAGGTCTAGCAGACGATAAAAGTACGGTTTGTTCTAAGTATGTGTAGTCTAAATCGTCCAGCTGACCTATATCCGTCACCCCCGTGCGATGGCGCTAAGGTATCACGGGATATCGCGCGCTTTAGTTGACCACAGCGTGAAGATACGTCAGTCTGTGTTAGAATCTCACCCGAGAAGGACGCACACGCTGAAAAATCTTTCGCAGAAGACTACGCAGGTGACGGGTGAAATTCATTCATTGCAGTATAGCCATAAGGCCTGATATTGTCATGAAGGTAAATGATCAATCATTTGTTTCACTGCGATTTATTGATATTATTACTGGATTATGCTTGTGAAGTCTTGCCATGTTTTATAATTGTAAATGTTAGTAAAACTTTGCTTGACCATATGGCTGACCCACGCAACCGGTTTTCGAAATCACGAGATAGCCTCTACTGTCCAACTGATGTTTCTCCTATTTGTATTATTGCAGACCAGTGGCTGTGCTGGAGAAAGTGTATATTATTAATTACTTCTCCCTGTGTTTAGTTTAGCCATGATGTATGTATAATGATGTTGGAATTATGTTGGAGATTCCAGTGGATCACGGACTTAGAAGATTGTTCGTCTCTTATCTGTATAAGTGGAGATGATCTCACTGAGGGCTGTTTTTGCCAACAGTGAGATGCTCTGCACACCCTTTGTAAACAAGGCGTTGCGGAAACTCTGTTTTGCAGACGAGCAGGGTTGGTCCGTGCAGGAGATAGGCCCCATTGAGAGTCATCCTGGACACGCGGCCTGCAAAAACGGAGCATCGAGCACTGAGCTCTGATAGCCCAGTAGTCATCAAACAAGACGAGGAGACAACAGCACCGCACCTCAACGATACAGCTAAGTGCTCTAGAAGAAGTGCACGAACACTGATCTATAGGGATTGTGCGATAGTCCACTCTTCCTGAGAAAACGAACATTAGGCAAAACCAGAACAAAGCCCAGTGATAAGACAATAGCAAATATCGAGAACAGTAGCAGAATAGATCTATCAAAGATCTACCCATTCTACAAACCACTCGAAGTGACTTTTGGACTGTTAAGTTAAGCCTATTGAATTAACGTTTTGGACATTTAAGTTCATGTAGAGATTAGAATTAGATGTAGAGTAGAGGAAGTAAATGTGTGATATTTATTGTTAACAGGTGGCTGGACTACCTATGTTTCATAGCTGTGCGAGAGCTAGTTTGTCAGGGAATCTTTTACACGTTTCTCCCTATCTCTGTAACCCTAGCCGCACACAGACCGGACTAAACATATAAATGTATTAAGATTAGTCATAAGGCGATCTATCTAGCCGATCTCCGCAGACAAAAGACGAGTGGGTAATAGCATTTCATTGTGCAGAGCCCAGCAACAATAGAACCCACCGTCACAGATATAGGGGTGGGGGGGGGAAGACGAGGGGGAGATTGGAAAAATACAACACTGCTGCCTTTCTACAAAACTTTGTCAATATTTCAACACCAAAATTGTCCACCTGTGACATGGCTCGATGGGAGGGGGAGGGGGGAGGCGTATGATGGTTGGATACAGGAGAGAGAAGAAAAAATGGAGGGAGAGGGAGGAAGAGAGGGGATGGAAGAAGTCAACGTGTAGTCCACAGTCGTATTCAGTGTAATGTCTTTCTGTGTCTCCGCACGAAGTTTCCTCAACTGTGCGTCTGTTTGTGGCCACGTGGACGCGATCTCAATGACCTAGGCCTCAACATCATCTTGCAGAAGACTGCTAGTGGTAGCCTGTGTCAGTGGACTGTGGGACAAAGTATCTGAAGCGTCCATGTCTTTGCCAGGGACACTACTCGGCCCTGACATTGTAGCGCATCAACCTCATCAAAAGACGTTGACATCTTAGTGGGGTCTTCAGGAGATCTTTGGGGTTCATCAGCGAGACCAAAGGTCTGTGATCTATCTGAGCTGTGAAAGTCTCCAGACCCACCAAGCAGCGGTCAAACGTTTCACACGCCCTAACCTTGACATTGAGGGATTGGCTTTGGACTTTGATGTTAGTGTTGATGCCACTGGTGTTGTTGGTCATCATTGTGGTCTTCTATGCACTTATTTTCATTCCATAGACTCTGGAGGTGGTGTCAAGCCTCTGTACCAGCTGTTCAAGTTCTTGTTCCTCTCCAGCCAATCCGTCAACGTCATCCGAAAAACGGAGGTTGGAGACACGCGCCGCGCGTTTCAGATGGACATCATCATCAGCAGCAGCAGCAGCAGCATCAACTATTTATTATTTTTATTATTATTATTATTATTATTATTATTATTATTATTATTATTATTATTATTATTATTATTATTATTATTATTATTATTATTATTTGTGTATGTGTACTTGTATAACCGCACAACTGGGGATCTTTTTTTAATCATATAAACGTGGTAACAAATGGGGTAGTTGAAATAAATTGGGAAGCAAAAATCTTTCCTATTTTTTAAAAGATATTTTCCACTCGAAAACAATATAGCACAACCGGCCGTAAATATTGAGAAATCGCATCTTCTCAATTTGTCGAGAAATGGAGTAGACAAGTGTGTCAATTATATACACCTGTATAGTAAGCTCCTCTACGAACACAATCAAGTTTAAAGGCCAAATTACCCCTCAATCCTGTACGCCCGTCATAAATCTACTTAATTTTTAGCAAACACAACATTTGATTTGTAAATATCACTGAGCATTGACCATTCACCAATTTAACTTTGTTTTGCTGTTTAACGTAATAACAACAATGCTAATTTCAAGGTAAACCCCTTTTCGCCAACAGTGTTTTTTGTTTTGTTGTTGTTTTTATTTTTTAAAAGCATTCGCCAAAATAGGGGCCCTCTAAATTTGACTTGACCACGGGCGTATTAACGAAGAAGAATGGATTCTCGGAAAAAAAAATAGTAGGTCCTCGACCCGATAGCATAGGTGTAGCAATAGCATGTATCACTTGAAGGATACACTACCCCTATGCTATCGGAGATCCACTAATTCTTTCCCTGGATCCATTCTTCTTGGCTAGTGCGCCTGCGTGGCTTGACATAAGTTTGGAGCCATGAAAACTGCGCAGCTTAACTTAAGCCACAACTTTATTTAGGGATGAGCTGTAAGTATAGCGCAGCTTGTTCAGGTCTGTGTGCGCTCATTTCGCGGTTCGCTAGACTGGAAACTCTGGGTGCTAAAGAGGTAACAGGGCGAGGATCAGCCACCGGCTCGTGAAACAGAATGCGTGAATGACGTGAAGCGATGTGCATGCCGGGAATTATCGCCCCTGTTTACGACCGGAAGCTGGGGTCGTATGGCTGGGGGAAAGGGTGGCGGCAAAATGGCGGCAATGGCGTGTTGTAATTTCGCTCACCCTGTGCGATGAACCGTGGGTGCGGCAAAAAGATGTTGCGACAAGGTGGCCTCTGCTTCAAAAGAATATATTTTCTTTTTATATATATATATATATATATATATATATATATATATATATATATATATATATATATTTTTTTTTTTTTTTTTCTTTCTCACAATTTGAGCTGCATGACAGGTCACGAACGTCTGCTGAAATTCAGGACTCTCTCTTTCTCTCTCTCTCTCTCTCTCTCTCTCTCTCTCTCTCTCTCTCTCTCTCTCGCTCTCTCTCTGTAAGGGAGATCAGCATGATGTTTGGCGTGGTCTAGTAGCACAGTTGGTAGTAAGCTGGCTTCCTAGACTGAAGGTCGCGGGTTCGAACCCCGCGTGGGACGAACTTACTTGACTTAGGTACCGGACCTTTCAGGGTACCGAGGGTTTTCCTCCGGGTACTCCGGCTTCCTACCTCCCTTCATAATAATGGTATTGGATGCAGACAATCAAATTTCAAAACTAAAAATGGATTTCTCTTGCGCCTTCTGTAATAGCGATCACTTGAGATCGCCGCGCTTTTCAGTTCGATTGAAGAAAAAGCACAGCATGATAGCAACCTTTATTGTTGTTATTATTATTATTATTATTATTATTATTATTATTATTATTATTATTATTATTATTATTATTATTATTATTATTTTTTAAAACTATTATTGTTGTTGTTGTTGTTTTAGCAGGATGTCTCAGTGTGTAAGATGTATGGTTTTCAGTGACTAACCAACAGTAGTCTCGCATAGAATGGGACTTGCCACGCACTCACACAGCGACCGCATAGTGTCACGCCACGTACGATTCAGTCATCAGCCATGTTGATTTTGACAGTCATCTTCTCCCTTTTTTTCTTTCATCCTACTCGACATTCACCTCTAATTCCTTCTCGCGCTTCCTTTTTTTTGAGTGGGCGATACTGTGAAAGCTACGAGGTCTTGGCGACATTTCTGTTTAGGGTTAGGAGTGATTATTGGCTGAATAGCTCATAATAGCTCATTCGCGCGCACTAGGCATCGGAAATCTCCGGCAAATGAACACAATCTTTGTCCGGTCTTTTCCGTCTCTCTCTCTCTCTCTCTCTCTCTCTCTCTCTCTCTCTCTCTCTTTCTCTCTCTCTCTCTCTCTCATGGCGTTTGCAAACGTCTTTCATTAGGCAGCAGTCTCTACATCAGCATAGCGGAGTCGATGTCAACAGTTGCTGCATCTGTCATCTTCTCGCCCCCATCAGATTTCTGTACGAAAGGAATTGTAACTTGGTGGCGTTCCCAATGAAGAGTTTAAAATACTGTTTTGGGAATACTGGAAATTTCTTTGTTTTGGGGTGGGTTGAGGATAAGGGGTGGGTGGGATTCTTAAGCTGGAAGAATCTCTAAGGGATGTGAGTCAAGCTAGAAAATTACAAATAATATCCATCTTGAAGAAACACATTTAAAACATTTATTAAAAACAAGGACAACAACATTTGAATTTGGAGAAGCTAATTTATTTCCAAAACCACTTTAAGACCGGAGTTTAATTGATTTGGTTTTAAATTCCAATCTGTGCAAAATGAGGGTATTGACAAGTAATTAAATGACGAAACTAATCCTACTTGGAGTTTTTAGTTCTTCTATCATTTTATCTTTTTTATTCCGGTTCCTCCTCCTCCACCTTCTTCTTCTTCTTCTTCTTCTTCTGTTGGCCATACTACCGTAGCCCAGCGGTAAAGCTTTCGCTTGGCACATCGATGACCCAGGTTCGAAACCCATGATGTGTGCAAGATAAAAGTGGCCCATTTTCGATGCCCATCTTTGCATATGATTGCTATATGGTGGTTGTATTATTTTTACACCATTTAAGAGTAACAGTGTGATCCTTCTATGTTGCAGGTGTACATCACCGTCATCGCCATCATCCTCTTCTTCATCCCCGCCGTCATCATCGCTGTCTGCTATATCATCATAGTCGTCGTCATTTGGAGCAAAGGCCCGCTCAGCATGGGCAGCGAAACGTCCGCCAATAACAAGCGATACATCAAAAATGGTAAGCGTGTCGTCGTTGCTGTCGTTAGCATCATCGTTGATGTCATTATAGTTGACATCGTTATCGTTTGAGATTGTTCTTGGCACCATGCTCGTCATATTAACAGCATCGTCATCGTGATTATCGTCCACAATCGTTATTACAATTGTCGTCGTCGTCGTCGTCATGGTCATCATCATCATCATCATTGTCGTCGTCGTCATCAGTATCATCGCCACAACTCCCACCTCTACTATTATCACCACTACCATCACCCCCACAACCATCATCATCATCCTTATTATCATCATCATCATCATCATCATCATCATCATCATCATTAAAAGCTGGACTAGATAAAAGGGAGGTCTTTAATGCCTCTTTCCCCCCTACAATTGTGATATAGCCAATGGTAGGTGTAGACAGTTAAACTTCAATGTTCCTTCAGATGACAGCAGTTAAGAAGTGGCCACATTAGGCTTACGTTTTATGACTTATGCTTTCGGTCGGAGTTAATGGCGTCCTTTTTTTCACGGCCCGGTGTATCATCGTCAATGTTCCGTGACCCCTTATTTTGGCCGGGCGCCTTTGCGCATGCGCCAGATCATGTCGGACCGGCATTTTCTCTATTTTCTTAGGCGTCGTAACCCTAAACCTAAACCCTAACACTAACCCTAACCCTAATCCTTACTAAGACTACGATAGCATTGTGCGCATGCGTCGAATTTTGTAATGTGTCGACCAATCAGAATGCTCCCAGTCCAAATAAGATACTAGGACCTTTGACGATGTCACACCGGTTCGAATTTATAAACATGCGTAGCTGTATAATTTCACTACAACAAGGCATATTTTCATGACGATGCAATGTACTCTCTCACGATTTGAATATAATATGAAACAACTTTACTAAGATCGACACGCAACCAGTGAATTCAACTGCCTTTAGCTTGCCAAGTCTTATGTAGCAGGCAGCATGTGCTGCGTGTAACCCTGCGTGTGGGAGGAGATTAGGTTGACCTCTAAACTAGTGATGTCACACTCTCGCTTCTGATTGGTCCTCGTAAGCCCGGCTTACGTATTTTTGCAGAAGTAATCAAACATGCGTTATGCTTGTGATAATTTACGTTAGCCAGTACGCAAGAAATACATAAGGAATTGATACGTGTAACACAAGTGTGGCAGGGTGCCACAGGTCAGTGTGATCGGGTTTTCAGGGGAGGTTACCTTTTTTTCCCAAAGCGCCCTGATTGTGTGTGTGTGACTGCAAACTGCGCTAAACAAGAGCAATGCTTTGTTTCAGGAGGTCACGTGTATGTGGCAGCCAACAACCGGCGGTTCAGGGAAAGTGCCGCCAGTGGCCGAGGTTTGATCCCCAAGGCCAAGATCAAGACCATCAAAATGACGCTGGTCATTGTACTGGGTAGGTAGTCGTTAATGCGTTGGTACAGATCGCCGCGCCTTTGTGATTAGACTTCGTTTTGTACACTCATCCGAGGAGTGGGGTCCGGAGTGTCTCGAAATCATGTTATTTTTTTGTTTCGGCACCTCCAGACCTTCAACGGACTTGGAACTACTGCCTGTCTTCTGGCCTAAGCCACGCCACACCAAAACATTACATTGTGTTGTATTGCCATCACAACGACCGTCGGTTGCTGGGTTATCGTGA
The DNA here is from genome assembly GCA_036898135.1 of Oncomelania hupensis. Lineage (NCBI taxonomy): Eukaryota > Metazoa > Mollusca > Gastropoda > Littorinimorpha > Pomatiopsidae > Oncomelania > Oncomelania hupensis. The sequence goes on from CM072512.1 coordinate 133,414,460, forward strand.
GCGCTTGCATACGGCGTGACAAAGGCTAACCGAGGTCTTCTCTCTCTGTGTCTCTCTGTCTCTGTGTCTGTCTGTCTCTCTCTCTCTCTCTCTCTCTCTCTCTCTCTCTCTCTCTCTCTCTCTCTCTCTCAAGTAAGGTGAGTCCTCGCCTAGTTTCAGCAGCGCGGTACGGGGTTCTTGTTGGCGACTTGGGCACCTTGAGCAACTTTGCTAGCTGTGAAGAGCACTATAATACTGCAAGGCCGCAAGTGGACGTCTCTGGCGACTTAAGTTAGATCCTTAATCGGCCATGGCCTTGAGCAGCTCTTGAACTGGAAAAGCGCGAAATAAAAATAATGAAAGAAATAAATATCTTTGAACTGACAGCGGCGGTGTGAGGGGGAAAAAAAAGATAACTTAGTAACCGGATGTACGTAAGAAGACGAATGACAAGGTCTATTTATGGTCTCCAAAACCAAAAGAAGAAGACAAGGGAGATAACTAGTGTTCAACTGTTGTAGAACTGCCGCGGTGGCGCACACTGCAAAGCCATTACAGTTCAGCTTGACAGTCACTGTAACGCGTCTCTATTATTTGCGTTATCTTGTGAGAGTTAATCTAAACTACTTAATTCTAAACTTGTACGGGGAAAGGGCATGACAAACCAAGTTATGATATATAAGACATATAAATAAACCAATCTCACTGCCGTTCACAAAGGGTTTGCCACGCGCTCAAATAAGTCACAATAAACTATAGCTTATCTTCATTTTATCCAGTTTTAATAATCTAACTAGTACATTTCATTCAAGACACATAAGATTCTCATGCACATAAACTCTAACTAACAATACATACGATGTTCAAATAAATTCATTTCATCTTACCTCATTTTCTTCTCTTTTCCACTCTCCTTTCCTCCTTTGGGAAACCACTAATTCTTGCCCTAAAAATCAATCTTCACTCACTAACTAACTCACTGACTACTTACCATCTAATTCTGCACTCACACCAAATTCTAAGCATTGTACATCCTACACTTTATACCCTACATATATTCTACAACTACTATAAATTCTCTCCTGCTCTTAGACACATTATGAATAAAACATTCTAAGGGCTACACCTAGACCAGAGGGAGCAAAGTTGTTCTAGGTCTATCAGAAGCAGGAGCCCAGAGATAAGAGGAAGATTTCTTTGTTCCTCCGGCTTTTATAGCATAACTTCGAAAAGACGTACCTCTCTACATAAGGAGATGCCCTAACTACTACGTCATTGCCCCACCCAAGATTTCTGGGACTTGTACCTATCACGTGGTCAGAACTGACCACGCTCTTTACATACAAGAGACCAATGGTTGCCGACCATAGGACCTGCTGCATGTACATGCACTAAACGTGGCCGTTAGTCATTCTTGCCGGACAAACACAGCTGACCCATCGCACATGTATCGCACGTGCTAGCTAATACTAACACTTCTGCCCCTCTGACTCACTACAATAACCATGTCGAGCTTACAAGTTCTATAATCATCCCTTATCATCATCTTCTTCCCCTGTATAACTTTCCCTCAAAGGTTATAATTGCCGCCGGCCTGCGAAGGAGCGTCCTCGCTCCTTAAAAATTGAGCATGAAAAAAACAAAACAAAATAAAGCAAAGAGGGTACAAAGTGACGATACTAAAGCGATCTGAGGAGGCGAAGTGGCGAAGATGAGGTAAGACTTACAAAATATAAAAATTGCAAAAGTAAGTTGCATGCACCAAATGACATAAATAAGCATAAAACACCGAAAAACCACAATTAAATAAGTCCGACGGCAAATTACTGTAAAGTTTATGTGCCACAAAAAAATTTTAAAGTAGTGCAGGAACACGAAGTGAAGACCGATGGATCCAGGATGAGAAACGACCAAAAGGGCTATGAGGACATTTGGCAATGAGGACACATGAGGACTGTCCCCACAAGCCAAGCAGCACCTTAAGGCGTTTGCGCGTAAGTGAGCAGAAATAAACTGAAGACGGACATGTAGACTTTCTGTGTCGCCTGTTGAAGATTGTGACGTCACCGCACCATGCAAACCTCCGTTGATGGAGAAACCGTGGTTGTAGCGGACCCTGCAACCAGGATTCGACCGTAGATCATGACGAAATACGTAGTGTCTGAAAGAAGTAGTCCCACATGACGAGGCACCCAGGAGTATGCAGCAAGCGAGGGGGATGGGAGTGTGCGTTTAGGTTGAGCACACCAAGGGAATGGGAACGGAGATTACAGAATAGTTGAGGAGAAGAGCTCCAACCTCGTTTAGCGACAGTCTTTGCTCTCCCCCGTCTGTAATAGAGGAACATGGGAGATGACCAAAACTTTGGGAGAAGGTGGTAGAATGTTTGGTCGGGGAATACAAGGAGGGATGTTCTCTGCAACTGGATGAAGTGGGCAAATTGGGGTAGGGGCAAGCAGTCCAAGTGGGTGTAGGTGGGAACGAAGGTTGTGAAGATTTCAGACAATAGGCGAAGGCGGGATCTTTCATCAGGGGTGCTTCGTTAAATGAAGATGAAAGGTCTAATGCAATCGTAGACGGGTATAAAGTTGACGTGAAGAAGGGTCCAAGAAGGCCAAGGCAGGGTAAGGCGATGGCTGAAGAAGGGAGGTACTGCATGGTGTGATGGTGACATCACTTGGAGACGTTGATGTTCGTGAAGGTATGAAGACATCCCGAAGACTAAGGTAGATACGAGACATATTTCTCATAAAGTCAATATGACACGTTGATCACTGTTACGAAAGTTTTGTTGGAAAATGTTTGTTTTTAAAGTATAATTGTCACAACCACTGCAAAGCGTCCAAGGCACTGAATATAAATATTAATTACGACACACCAAAATATGTGACATGGTAACACCGTGACGGACATTCTATAACCTGCAAACAACACTATTGAATTAAAATCACCACAACATCTCAAAGGAACATGAGAAAAATAGAAAAGCAAACAGTTGATAAACTTGGTTGAAAACGGCAAAGACCGATACACAATCAACCATAAATCATTATACCACTAAAATAACAAATATGAACGAGAAGAACATTGAAAATCAACAAGTAAAAATGTAAGCAAAATATGCACAAAAGACATGAAAAAAAACCATTAAAGTGCAGAACAACCAATTTAACAAGTTGTAGAAAAAAAAAATTTTGAAAAAGAGAAAAAAAAATTTACAAAGTAAGGGAGCCATAACGAGGAAGTCATCAATTGATGAGCAAACACTGTGCCATGTCAAGGCAACTTCAAAAAGGCAAAGTGACAACAATAACACTATAACTAACATGTGTAAAATAACAAAAAGTGTAAACCTTAAATAAGACATAGGAGAGATACCGAGATAAACAGAAAAAGTAGAAAGAGGGTAAAATTGCTCACTAGGACGAAACACACAGATGAGGGGAGACAACTGAAGATCAGAGCAGACAGAGGGAATGGAGAGATACGAAAAAGAAGAGAGAGAGAGAGAGAGCTACCATGTAGTCGTGGAGAACGATAATATAACACAGTCTGCGCGCGTGAGTGACGCTAGGAGCTACCAGACCACAAGACTAAGAGGTTAAAAGTTCACATCAATGAATGGAAATTCCTATCATGTGTATACTAGGAATTTCTTAGCGTATGGAAAAGAATGGTGTAAAGAGGAGAAAAGGGGAGAGAACAAATAAATCGACAGACAAGAATGGTACCTGAAAAAAAAACGGCATCACAATAAAATAATAGGGTAAAAACAATTATGCGATAAAAGAGATGTCCAATACAAATCATTATACAATAAAATTCGTAAAGATGATATTTATAGAAAATTAAATAGGAGCATACAATGTGGAGCACAACGAAATATAAGTTATCATTGATCATGAATAAAAAAAACACACACACGAAATAATGCCAATAGAGAGTAATAATTCAAACATGATACATTAACACGAGTGAGTTGCAGTGGCCATAATACACAAACCAATGCAAAAAAAACATGTAACTTTGAGTATACATTAAGTCGAGCATCTGTGAGACTCATGTCTACCAGACGCAATTCAGTAATTAAAAACACAGTCCATTAAATATAAAGTCATAAGCGAAGAACTTGTAAATTACGTTATAGATACGGATACAACATCAATAATATTGCGAGTACAACATCAAGGTTATTAAACACACAACATCAACGTTACTGCACACACATTGTAAGGTTAAAGTGAGAATAAGTGTCAGCAAAATACGTGTACACAAAATCATTGAAAACCCATGGAAAATTCCAATGTCATTAACATGCACATAGAACACACTGAATAAACCCAAATACAATAAAAAGTAAGTGTCATCTCTAGACATTGTAGTAAAGTGATCGACAACGTTGCTGAATAGTGCAACACACTTCAGGGAAATGAACACATGTAACAATTAGAAATTCGAATGAGTGCGTTGCAACATAAATAAATACCACAAGGAATCATAGTAATTGTAAACATTGCATGTTGAATAATAAATGAAAGTACGCAAAGATCAGTAAGGAACATGCACATGAACCAATCCACCATGTGCTGATTCGTAAAAACCCGTAATGAGCACCATTATCAAAAACAAGTAAATATAAGTGTCAACATCATGCACAAAAGGTTGACCCAAGGATTTTATCTCAACAATTGACAAAACTGTTGCCGACTGTTGCGAGAAAATATAAAACACACCAATGAACACTGCATGCAACGGTCATGCGTATCATGCATAGCATTTCCGAGATGGATGATGAATATCGTTACCCGTTCACACAAGAACCGTAGGCAACAATTGAACATAGCATTAATGAAAAGAACTTTAATCAATTTCATCCATTTCGGATTTCCTTTGAATTAGTGGCGGAGAAACCGAAGCCGTCGCCTTTTTCCGTGGCGAATCATGAGAACGAACATCCTGGGTAGAGGATGATTGAGTACCGAATTTATTTTCACGTCTCATACTGTGAGACAAGAATGCGCCGCACGCGGGGAAGATGCACGATTTCTTCCGTTTGTGTATTGTAACATATAACTCAAGCCATGTAATATCGAGATCAGGAGGTGTAACGCATGGAAACCTCCGCAAAGATAACGGAATCATTTATTTATAGTAAAATAATATTGACTAGGACAAGCTGGGAGTGTGACAAAATAAATATTTAGTAAGCGCTGGCCAATAAAAAGTTCTTAGTTAAATTCCGTACGATAAATTGTAGTTTTCAACAAGTAGACCGAATAAGAACAATAAGTAGTAAGGCGAAGTTAAGGAGGAGAACGGAAGAAAAGGAGGTGATGGGCGAGATAGAGTAGAGCATTTGGCGAAGAAAGAGAGGTGGGCGGAAAATAAGGAAGGGGAAAAGCGCCTCGGGAATAGTAGATCCAGCTGTGAGACTAGTGTCCGTCAGCAAGGAAAGGAGGCTGACCAGACAAGATAGCCAAGAAGTCTGGGATGTTGACTAATCGAGCGGCATGAGGCGTTGTGTGATTGATGGGAACTGGTGGCGTGATAACCTGAAAAATTTGAAACAAGTTGTCCTGGAAGAAATGAGCATATTAATGGTTAAATACAAGTCATCACCTTGAAAAGCAACTATATATTCTGTTGTCCATAATAAATTGTAGAATGAAAATGAACAATGTTAAAATTACTTCATGAGCTACACATATCGTGCTCATGTTACCTGAATGTTAAATACAATTTAAGGCTAGGTATTGGCATGACTGTTACGTTAAGTACCATGAAGATATAGGTATATTGCCAATGCTGGATAGTTGTTACCAGATGACCAAGATCTTTGAAGAAGATGCCATCAATCAAGCGAGCTGCATGAGTTGTCACCACTCCAGTGATGAAAGTAAGTAGAAGAAGGGAGGAGAAGAAGAAGCGACTGAAACAATTAAAGAACAGTGAACATGTGAAATAACGTATTCGTGATAAGAAAACGAAAAACAGAGTTACATTTGTAACGTGAGATGAAGAAGTTAGGCCAAAGGAAGATGCTGTCTTCTGCAAGAAAAAGTGTAAAAATACATTATAAATAAGCACAGTAGAAGAAGTTGAAGCTGGTGATCTGAAAGAAGAAGTGTTAAACAATTTAATACAATCTGGCAAATTATAAATAGTAGTAATATGAAAAGTAGTAGTCCGTACTAATCAAACTGGAAATGTACCCCAAGTATGTCTTCTGTCATACGTACGAATTTATTCTTCAACTTAGAACTGAATTCTGTCACATCACAAAAGAATTGGACCCGTAAATAAAATGATGGAACGATACTTATCAATCCGTATCATGACTAACGTCACGAAGTGACGAAAAGCTTGTCGGCCGCCAAACCTTTGCATGAAACGGAGAGGAAGGTATCATCAACATCGGTTCTGCAACTTAAAAACTGAATAAAAGATTAGACACATCATCATACACACCAAGTATGATGTCAATCAATCACACACATCCCCAAAATGTCTAAGTCCAATAGGTCATTAGGCTCGTAAAGCATGCAAAGCCTCCACATCACTGTAAACAAGTGATCATGTTATTATTCCCCAAGCCTCGTACAAGCCTGGATACAGTAAGACTCAATGCAAGTATTGCAGAGTCAATCCCATCTGAATTTAAGGTACACCACATGTACCTTTACCCAGTACAGCATTTGTGTACTTGTTCACTGTAGTGTCCCCGTTTACACTAGAATTCGTACCACCGGTGTACGCAAATTTCGTACCACCTTATGTACGACAGCATCACATCGCATCTCTTAGATCCTCAATAAATTACGTACTTCATCACGTACGTTCAATTTCCATCGTCATGGAACGTCTCATCACTACTCATACTTAGTGATTTCCCCACATTTATTGTACTTATTAGCGCACATTTCAGCTTATGCGCACGAATTGGTACCTTGTATATCAACATCCTCATCGTCATCATCATCATCATCATCATCATCCTCATCATCATCATCATCATCATCATCATCATCATCGGCATCATCATCGGCATCATCATCATCATCATCATCATCATCATCATCATCATCATCATCATCATCATCATCGGCATCATCATCGGCATCATCATCATCATCTTCATCTGTCAAATGAGTGCTTAAGCAGTGCATTCATTTGCTTCATCGTCATCGTAATGAATCAAACACATAGTAAACATTATCAGTGCTTTATCAACAAGGTGTGGGCTCCTAAAATATGACCCTCATTGACTTATATAGTCTGTCATGCAAGACAAGTATTACACCATATGAACCACAATAAAAACAAGTATGTATACTTTGTACAATCCTTAGTGTAATTAGTTTGAACACCGTCCGGGTGTGATCGCACTTTTAAACACCTAGGTAATCACCGTTTGCGATTTCGACGTCTCGTACGCCCTTGCAAAGTTTTATTTACATGAAATTGCTGAATTAACTTTTCAGATATGTTAGTCGCGGGTTCCCACGTAGTGTTCGAGTAGTGTCTAGCACACTCTGATTTACTTGTGCTAATGATTCAACCGCCCTAGGGACCACCCTTGACCGTAAGTGATAAGCGTCCGCCAAATCTAAGGATTCTATTGAACTACTATCAGCGTTAAGTGGCCTTGGAAAAGTGATCGGCACCTGGAGCGTAGCTTTTCGAGCCTTGGACATTGCTAATCCCGTTTAACATCATTAAAACTCTAAACAACTTTTCTTCCTCTTACTATTCTTCTCCCAGACCCATCTACAAAAACTAAAATCTTCTTGCTGTTGTTTTTGTTGTTGTTGTTGTTGTTTTAACAACAATTCTTTCGAACTTCCCTCACACAGAGTCTGTGAAGTTCTTCTATGTAACCTATCGTGTACCAAGCACGGGCTGGGAGACAAGCAAACTTTTCATAGAAGGATTCCTCATGATGAAAACTGTCATAGATATCCCCCGCCACCTCGTCCATGACCACCAGCGTGTTTTCGGAGGGATCGAAAAGTCTATCCAACAGAATGCTTTTGATGGCCTGTATGTCCTCCTCCTCTTCGTTAATTATATATTCCTCCCACAAGGCCTGAGAACTCAAATGCTCAAAAAAAATCCTATGATCCGGCGGACAGGGAATTGTAGTGTCTCTGGGTGGAGAATCCCATTCGTCTCCCATCTTACACACTAAAATTTGCTCACTTGAAATGAATTAATGCAACCAAAATTTTACCCTTAAAATACAAATCCGCAGGTCCGCCAATGTAACGCGTCTCTATTATTTGCGTTATCTTGTGAGAGTTAATCTAAACTACTTAATTCTAAACTTGTACGGGGAAAGGGCATGACAAACCAAGTTATGATATATAAGACATATAAAATAAACCAATCTCACTGCCGTTCACAAAGGGTTTGCCACGCGCTCAAATAAGTCACAATAAACTATAGCTTATCTTCATTTTATCCAGTTTTAATAATCTAACTAGTACATTTCATTCAAGACACATAAGATTCTCATGCACATAAACTCTAACTAACAATACATACGATGTTCAAATAAATTCATTTCATCTTACCTCATTTTCTTCTCTTTTCCACTCTCCTTTCCTCCTTTGGGAAACCACTAATTCTTGCCCTAAAAATCAATCTTCACTCACTAACTAACTCACTGACTACTTACCATCTAATTCTGCACTCACACCAAATTCTAAGCATTGTACATCCTACACTTTATACCCTACATATATTCTACAACTACTATAAATTCTCTCCTGCTCTTAGACACATTATGAATAAAACATTCTAAGGGCTACACCTAGACCAGAGGGAGCAAAGTTGTTCTAGGTCTATCAGAAGCAGGAGCCCAGAGATAAGAGGAAGATTTCTTTGTTCCTCCGGCTTTTATAGCATAACTTCGAAAAGACGTACCTCTCTACATAAGGAGATGCCCTAACTACTACGTCATTGCCCCACCCAAGATTTCTGGGACTTGTACCTATCACGTGGTCAGAACTGACCACGCTCTTTACATACAAGAGACCAATGGTTGCCGACCATAGACCTGCTGCATGTACATGCACTAAACGTGGCCGTTAGTCATTCTTGCCGGACAAACACAGCTGACCCATCGCACATGTATCGCACGTGCTAGCTAATACTAACACTTCTGCCCCTCTGACTCACTACAATAACCATGTCGAGCTTACAAGTTCTATAATCATCCCTTATCATCATCTTCTTCCCCTGTATAACTTTCCCTCAAAGGTTATAGTCACCTTGAACTTGAAATCCTTGGACTGAAAATAAAAGGAGAAAATGGGGGGGGGGGGGGTGAGGGGAGTTCTCGGTCTGTATGTCTGGCTTTCAACCACTCTCTCCTTCCCTCTCGCAACAACAACATCAACAACAAGAGAGAGAGAGAGAGAGAGAGAGAGAGAGAGAGAGAGAGAGAGGGGGGGGGGACTATAGAATAATAGACGAAGTGTTGCGGGACCGGGAACAAAGAGGGAGAAAGAGATGGAACGAGAGTTTGGGGCTAAGGGGAGAGAGGAGGGAGTGGGGCGGGGGGGACAAGGGAGGGAGGAGTGTGGATATTATCCTTTTTTTCTAATTATACATCGCATCGTCTGTGTACAACAGAACCAACAACCCCTAGGCAACAATTATTCGTGTGGGTGTGCGTGTGTGTGTGTGTGTGTGTGAGAGAGAGAGAGAGAGAGAGAGAGAGAGAGAGAGAGAGCGCGGCGCAAAGTGCTCGGGAAAGCTAGAAAGTGCAAAGAAACTCAAACTCTGAAACTTTGTGAATTTTGTCAGAATTTCTGTACATACTACAAATTGAATAATTAGGTGAATCCCAAACAACCGCTGCATTTAATTTGTTTTTTCCTAGCGTGGTGGGATCGGCGTATACTTGCGTCTTTAAACAAAAACCACGGTTTATTCACACACACACACACACACACACACACACACACACACACACACACACACACACATACACACACAAACACACACACACACGTGTGTAGCAAGCTAAGACAGGCAGTGGGCTACAGAAATACAGTTCTAGTGACTATGTTACTATACAACGTTTCAGTCCCGAACTGTTAAGAAAGTCAATGCCATCAGCATACGTGAAAATACTAGGGTACCAGTACTCTTTCATGGTCAAGATAAAAAGATAAAAATAAAAGTCAAACACTCAAACAAGGAGTTTGTTTTAAAAGTCAATATGTCGGTATTAGAACCGTCTTCAAGACAAATTCAGTGATCATAATCAAACATCAGTTGTGTAGTTTCTCGCTTAAGTGCTCCAATACTTTGAGTTTGTTTAAAGATATATAGTCTTACATACAAAACTCAGTATTAGAAACTAGAAATTAAAGGATTGCAACTGTGCTGGGTCAGGCGTTGGGATTGGTCCTGATTTGGCTCGGAAGAGTCCGCTGGACCTAAAGCAATAACCATGTAATGTAATGTAAAAGCGTTGGGAAAGAGGGAACAATGCAGGGGGCACGTGACCGCATTAAGGTGGAGAAGAATAATACATGGGGAAGTGACCGCAAGAGGGGAGGGGGAGAGATTGGGGAGGAAAAGACGGGGTGGAAATGTCCGGGCTTGGGGAGGGGAGGGTGTGGAGACTCGGACGAAGGCGGGGTGGAGGGGAGTGAGGTTGAGGAAGTGACCGTGAATTTTGATGGTAGTGTGCGATACCACTAGTTACTGATGGTGTCTATGTTACGCGATACCACTATTTTAATGATGGTGTCTATGTTTTTGATGATGTTCGTGATGACACTGTGATTCATGTTGACGGTGCTGGCGCTAATGGTAATGATGGTGTGATTGATGAGGCTGGTGGTGGCATAGATAAATATGAACCTGAAAACTCCCTATCTTTTATAGCCTTAAACGTTTGTGGTGTTCGAATTAAGTTGCTGTCCCCCGATATTGTGCAGCTTGTTGCAGGTTATGATATTTTGCTTTTATCAGAAACAAAACTTGACGACGCTGATCATATCTGCATCCGTGGGTATACAATATTTTACAAAAACAGAAGTAAATTCAAGAGGAAGTTCTCTGTGTAAAAGACAACATTTCCCAGTATGTTAGCGTGATTGAATCTAATAATAGACAGGATAAAGTAGACACGTCAGTATTATCTTATTATAAATTTGTTGACTATAAATTGAGTCACGATGTTTTATTTTTCCAGCTAGATAAGGGTTTTATAGGATCAGACCTATTATTTGGTGGTGTCTGTGCTTGCCGAGGAGAATGAACTAACATTCCACGCTCGCCAAACGCCCAGGATTACAAGCAATAATGCACATAACAAATGATGGATAATTGGAAGTCATATTTATTAACATTGGCCTAATACAGAGACAGTCACGCAATAATTAGAGAAATTAAAACTCATCACAGGAGGTATGCATTGCCTTACCTCATAGTAGCCTACATTCTATAATCATATCTGTTACACTCAGTTTGATGTTGGTGTTTTCTATCAGTATCTGATTCAGCCCCGATGCTTGAATTCCTGATAGTTGTGTAACTCAGATTCGTTTATTCACACAGCCCGTCCAAACAGCATACAATTCACAAAGTCGACGTATGAAGTTTTCCACTTTTATTCAGCACACATCAACAACTGCATACAATTCTCAATTCAACTCAACAACTTTCACAGCAACTTTCCAAATCACTATCAACAACTTTACTATCTCAACAACAATCTCGGCACACGATTAAATAACCTCTCTCTTTTCCGGAAAGATTTCGAATACGGTAGAAATGACGTACTGCCACCAATCGAACTAAAGATCGTCATCACTGACTTACGTCAATACACATTTTCTCTACTTCCGGGAACATTCACGACCTTCGATATCCATCGGGAAAATTCTATCAAGAGTAAACACGCATATCCAGAGGATTCTCAAATAATATCGACTAACGCAAATTATCAACGTTATACAAAGCCTCTCCTAACAACAGTGCCAACTCAAATCAAAGGTAAATAAACTCCATTATTGAATACTTTGCAAAACGAAACGATTAGATCTATCGTGCGCGCTTTAGACACACTTTCGTTCGTTTCAACGTAACATAACCCCCCACTCAAGAAGAAATTTACCCAATTTCTTTCAACAACGTTGAAACGTAATGCACAAACAAAGTCCACAATTGAAACTAATTTAAGACTTTCTGAATACTGTAATTGCGCTCAGCTTATCTACACAGAGTCAATGGTTTTCATCTTCAAGTCTATCTGGATATTGTCAATGTTCACAGTTCATCCACACAGTCAATGTTCTTTACTCACACACTCTGCTGAGGAAGTCCGCACCAACATTGTCCGATCCTTTGATAGATTCTACTCGCATGTTAAAGTTCTGCAAGTACATAGCCCATCTCATGATCCGACTGTTCACAAACTTGGCAGAGTTCAAGTAAGTTAGCGGCTTGTGATCAGTCTGTAGCACGAACTTCACTCCTTGAAGGTACAGTTCGAACTTCCGGATTCCCCATATGATGGCAAGGCACTCTTTCTCCATGGTCGAGTAATTTTTCTCAGCCCTGGACAGCTTCTTGCTGGCGTAACTGACCGGAAATAGTTTCCCTTCGTGCTCTTGCATCAGTATGGCGCCGATGCCTTCGTCCGCTGCGTCTGTCCTTAAGACGAATTCCTTGGAAGTATCGGGCAGTCGTAGCACCGGATCCTTCGAAAGGAGGTCGCGCACAGTCTGGTATGCCCTCTCCTGAGACGGTCCCCACTGCACTTGGTTTGGACAGCCTTTCCGCACCAGGTCCGACAAGGGTGCTGTGATGGCGGAGTAGTTTGGTACAAACTCCCTATAATACCCAGCCAATCCCAGGAAAGATCGTACTTGCTTCTTTGTTTGGGGACGTGGAGCGTTCAGAATTTTGGTGACGTTTTCTAGCAGAAGCCCCTTTTGTCCTTCTTTCAGCGAATGGCCGATAAAGTCGACGTTGTCAGTTCCCAGAATGCACTTACTGGGTCTCACGGTCAGGTTAGCTTCTGTTAGACGGTGAAACAGCTCCTTCAAGGTCTGCAGATGCTCTTCCCAGGTGCGGGTGTGGACTAGCAGGTCGTCCCAGTAACACACGACGTTGTCCATCCCTTTGAGCATCTTCCTCATTCCTCTCTTTAGGGTAGCTCCGCTGTTGACCATGCCAAAGGGCATCCTTAGGCACTCGTACGTCCCATCAGGAGTTATGAAGGCAGTCTTTGGTATGTCCTGTTGACGCACGGGGACTTGCCAATAACCCTTGCTGAGGTCAATCTTTGAAAAGATTCTACTCCCCGATAATTGGCGGAAGAGGTCTGCTGCGGTAGGCATCGGCTCAGGGTCAAAGACGGTGATCTTATTAACCTTCCTGTAGTCGATGCATACTCTGTTGCTGCCGTCCTTCTTCTTCACGACCACGACAGGGGACGCGTAGGGGGAACTGGACTCCCTGATGATGCCCATCCTCAGCATCTCATCGATGTCTTTCTTCAAGGATTCGCGGGCCTTGAAAGGGATCGGGAAGGGCTTGGATCGAACAGGGATATTCGAAGTGAGGTGGACTTCGTGTTCGACCAAAGTTGTAGAGCCAGGGACATCGCTGAAGTTGTGGGGAAACTCGCCCATAAGGTCCTTGAGCTCCATCTTTTGACCCTCCGTCAAGCTTGGTCCTAGCTTAACATCATCGATGCCTTCTTTGCTGTGGAAGTCTCCCAGTTCCAACAGTTCTTCGCTGTCAAAGCTGTCGTCGGTCACAGCTGCTGTGGCTGCGTGCACAGTCTCTGATGGCCTTTCCACGTACAGCTTAAGGAGGTTGGCGTGGTATATCTTGGAATGCTGGCCGACCTTCACCTTATAGTCGTTGATCCCCACCACGGTCTCCACTTCATACGGGCCTTTCCACTGCATCAGCAACTTATTGTGATCAGTAGGTAGCAGCACCAGCACTTTGTTGCCAGGTTTAAACTTCCTGTTCACAGCCCTACGATCATAGTAGTGCTTTCCACAGTCTTGGGACTTCTTCAGGTTTTCTCTGGCTATATCGAGAGTCTGCTCCAGCTTCTCCCGTAGCTCAAACACGTACTGGTAGCTGTTCTTCACCTCTGGGGTGTCTACTTCTTTCGTCCACAGTTCTTTTAGGATGTGCATCGGCCCTCGGATGGTTCTTCCGTACAGCAGCTCGAACGGAGAAAAGCCGGTGGACTCCTGCGGTACTTCTCTGTAGGCGAAAAGTAAGGCGTTAATGTAGCGATGCCATTGTCTGGGCTGCTCGCTGCACAGTTTCTTCAGGGTAGACTTCAGCGTAGCATTGAACTTCTCGACAAGCCCGTTGCACATCGGATGGTAGGGTGTCGTAGTCAAATGCCGGATGCTCAGCAGTCTGTTGACCTCCTTCATGCAGTCAGAGACGAACTGCGTCCCGAGGTCTGTCAGAATTTCTTCAGGCACTCCAAGCCTACTGAACATGTCCACCAGTGCCTCTGCTACAGTTTCAGTGTCAATCTTCTTCAGTGGCACTGCTTCTGGGTACCGAGTCGCATAGTCCACTAAAGTCAGTACCCACCGATGACCTTCTTCACTCGGCGGTCTTATTTCGCCGATTAAGTCTAAGGCCACCCTCTTGAAAGGTCGGTCGATCAGAGGCATCCTCTGCATAGGCACTTTCGGGACCCTTCCTCGAGGTATGGTCTTCTGGCAAATGTCACATGATCGGCAGAAACGGCTGACGTCCGCATGAAGCCCTGGCCAGTAGAACACCGCCTGGATTCTGTCTGACGTCTTCCTGATGCCTAGGTGACCTCCCATAATTGAGTCATGCGCTACTTCCATCACCTGGCGCCTTAAGGGTAATGGTACCAGTACTTGACGTAGTGGTTTACCTCCGTTGACCCTCGGGTGCTGGAAGATTCTGTACAGGATCTTGGCCTTCACCTCAAAATAGACCGTGCCATTGCCCTTGGTCGCGTGGTCTTGGCGGTTCCTGTACTTGTTTAAAGTGCTATCAGCTTCCTGGAGCTGGATCAGCTTATCTCTGTCCACGATGGCAGCTTTGGAGTTGTCGGCGACCTTCAGTGGCGTAGACATCTTGTCTCTCTTGGCCTGGGCCCTGGTAGTAACAGCACTGACGATCTCTGGTCGGCAGGGCTGAGCCGGAGTAACCACATTGTCCCGTAGCAGCTCTGTAAGGTCTCCATCGGGAAACGGCAATGGATCCTCCTCCACAACTTCGACGCGTTGGGTTGAGGCAGGACTCCACTCTGGATCGGGGTCGTCGGGTCGTCTCGCGCCGTCGATATTCCCGATCATCAAATCATACAGCGGCTTCTTCAGGCAAACCGCTTCGACTTCGCCTATGTAGAAAGGAGTGCTGACTTGAATCTTCGCAACTGGCGCTCTCACACATTTGCTGTCGGCCATGAGTGTCCATTTAAAATCGCCAGTGAACTGTTCTTTAGCGATTAGGTCTTCTTTGACGATGACCCCACTGCAGCCAGAGTCTCTTAAGACAGTCACTTCATGATTTCCGACGCGTCCCTTTGAAACTGGCATGTTCTGGACGGTCACAGCTGCGCTGGCGACGACGGGGATGGATTTTCCGTTGGCAAGGAGAAGTTGGCCATCGGTCATGCACTCTTGCACGTCCGCAGGGGTAGCTGTGCGCTCGGTCTCACTCGGAAGAATGACGCTCCCGCCGCACACTTGATGGTCAGATCTACTGGTTTGCCGTTGATTGGAGAACCGCCTCTGCCGGTTGCCCGCCGCTGAATTGTCCGTACTGCTCCGCTGTCCGCTACTTTTGTTTTGAGGACAGTTAGCCGCTCTGTGGTCTGTAGCGTTGCAGGTGAAACAGCCCCTTGAATGCCCTTCCCTGGGAGGAGGCGTGGAGTCCGTCTGTCTCTGGTTCGTCTGGCTCCCCTGGATCTGGTTCACATGGTTTCCAGTCTTCTGAAAATGTTTCGTCGCGCTGGGTGGCCCCAGGGTTTTCCCATGAGCGATGAGATATCTTTCAGCAGCCTCAGTCACATCTTTAAGCGTCTGCAGCTTTTGTTCTTCTAAGTGGGTCGCTAGGTCCTTGTGACAGGCATTGAGAAATTGTTCCTTCACGATCAGGTCATGGAGACTGTCGTAAGACTTCGTTTCGCCTGATAACTCCACCCACTTGTGTAGATATGACGACAGGCGCTCCACAAACTGCTTTGGCGTCTCGCCTGACTTAGGCCGGCAATCACGGAAGCGTTTACGGTAGCCCTTCTCTGTAAAGTTGTAGCACTGCAATAGGGCCTCTTTCAAGACGTCGTAGTCTTTAGCGTCATCGTCCGACAATCTGGTGTAGACGTCGAGTGCTTCTCCCGTCAGAAGTGCACTTAGTCGAATCGCCCAGTCTTGAGGTTGCCAGTTAGAGCTTTTGGCAAACCTTTCAAATCTCGCCAAATAACTGTCGATCTGGTCCTTCCCGTCGACGAAAGCTGGCAATTTTGGAGCCTTGTTGTCACTGATGACTTGTGGCGCATGCTGATTGTTTTGGATACGCGCCAACTCTAGCTGGTACTGACGCTCAGCCTCTCTTTCCTCTCTTTCTTCTCGGCGCCGCTGTTCTTCTACTTCTCTTTCTTCACGCCTCCGCTGTTCTTCTCTTTCTTGCCGCTGCTCTTCTTTTTCTTCTCGGCGACGCTGTTCTTCCTTTTCTTCTCGGCGTCGCTGCTCTTCTAATTCCAGACGCTTCTGTTCTAATTCTATTTCTTTTTCTAGACGCTTCTCTTCCAATTCTCTTTCTCGTATTCTCTCCTGAGACTTGACGTACTCCGTCAGCTGCTTGCCTTTTAGATTCAGTTCAACCCCTTTCTGCCAGAAGTCAGCCATCTTGATGCTTCTGGAAAGTTCTTTTCTAGAAAGTTCTTTTCTGGAAAGTTATTTTCTGGAAGGTTCTTCTTCTAGAAAGTTCTTGACTGTAGAGTTCTTTTTTTTCTGGAAAGTTCTTGACTGTGCTGTACCTTTCTAGACTGTTCTAGAACAGCACGCTTTCTGCAGTAGCGCTGATGCTTGTCACTAGTCGCTTTCGCTGACGCAGGCCCCGCTGTCCTCGTCGTATGCGACGCTGCACCACGCTGGTGTTGATGTACACGCTCCTGTGCTGAAGTAGACGCGACGTCCGCTCGCCGCTCTCTGTAACACTGGCGATGTAGCTCCGAGACTGTCCCTCGACGTAGTCCTGCGGCAGCCACGTAGTCCCGCTCTGTTGTTCGCTCACGAAGCAACTCTTCGGCGACTACACGCCCTTGCAGTCAACCCGAACCTATCGGTGATGTAGTCCCAGTATGTTGGCCCCTCTCGACGCAACTCGTTGGCGGCTACCCTCGATGACTGCTTCTCGTAACGTTGACTCGCTTGTTGTAGCAGTTGAACCCTTGGCTATGGCGTGAATCGCGGCTTGACCCCCAAAATGTTACACTCAGTTTGATGTTGGTGTTTTCTATCAGTATCTGATTCAGCCCCGATGCTTGAATTCCTGATAGTTGTGTAACTCAGATTCGTTTATTCACACAGCCCGTCCAAACAGCATACAATTCACAAAGTCGACGTATGAAGTTTTCCACTTTTATTCAGCACACATCAACAACTGCATACAATTCTCAATTCAACTCAACAACTTTCACAGCAACTTTCCAAATCACTATCAACAACTTTACTATCTCAACAACAATCTCGGCACACGATTAAATAACCTCTCTCTTTTCCGGAAAGATTTCGAATACGGTAGAAATGACGTACTGCCACCAATCGAACTAAAGATCGTCATCACTGACTTACGTCAATACACATTTTCTCTACTTCCGGGAACATTCACGACCTTCGATATCCATCGGGAAAATTCTATCAAGAGTAAACACGCATATCCAGAGGATTCTCAAATAATATCGACTAACGCAAATTATCAACGTTATACAAAGCCTCTCCTAACAACAGTGCCAACTCAAATCAAAGGTAAATAAACTCCATTATTGAATACTTTGCAAAACGAAACGATTAGATCTATCGTGCGCGCTTTAGACACACTTTCGTTCGTTTCAACGTAACAATATCGAAGCTTCGATCAAACAACCACAACACTTTGACCGACGGAAACAAATAATCATTACATAAGACCCCACCAGCGACGTCAATAGATCAAAGATAATTAAACACTATCAACGCAAGCCTAACACAATAACCACTTGAAATCAAAGTGCCCGTCTCAGTCTTCACAGTGTGATACCACTATTTGATGACGGCGCCTGATACCACTATTTTAAATGACGGCGTGTAATACCACAATTTCATGATGGCGTGTGAGACATTATTTCATGATGACGTAGTATACCACTATTTTTATGATGACGTAGGACACCACTATTTATTGATGACATACCACTATTTGAGGAGTGCTTACGATACCATTATTTAATTATGACATATAATACCACTATGTAATGGTGGCGTATGAAACCATTATTTAATTATGACGTTTAATACCATTATTTAATGATGGCGTATGATGCCATTATTTAATGATGACGTATAATACCATTTTTAATGATGGCGTATAAAACCATTATTTAATGATGGCGTATGATGCCATTATTTAATGATGACGTATAATACCATTATTTAATGATGGCGTATGATGCCATTATTTAATGATGACGTATAATACCATTATTTAATGATGGCGTATGATGCCATTATTTAATGATGACGTATAATACCATTATTTAATGAGGGCGTATGATACCACTATTTAATGATGATGTATAATACCACTATTTTATTGATGACGCGTCGTACCACTATTTAAGACTGTGGGTCGTGTGTTGCAGTGTTCGTGATCTGCTGGAGTCCGTACTTCATCTACGACCTGCTGGACGTGTACCACATTCTGGGCAAGCAGACCCAGGAGACGGTGGCCCTGGCCACCTTCATCCAGAGCCTAGCGCCGCTCAACAGCGCCGCCAACCCCATCATCTACGCTGGCTTTAACACCAACATGTGCATCAACCTCTTTCGCCGCGGCGGCAACCCTATTCGGCAACAGCACTCGCCCTGCAGTTACTCGGCCAGCTACGCGGCCCCCGGGGCCAGAGTCAGCCGCGGCAGCAGCAGGCTGAGCGGAGTTGGCGTGACCATCATGACCAGGACGTCTTAATGCTGACTCCGCGTCGCCACCACTTCCTTCACGGAGACATACTGGCTTAGCGTCACAGGAGGGTGGCCGGGTGGGAATGGTGGACTGGACATTGTGACCGAGTCACCAGGATGTGCCATTGACGGCAGCGTCACTGTGTGTGAGAGAAATACCCTTGTATCATAATTCTGTTGACCGTGGTTCATCATTGAGGGCCGATTAGTGACCGAGTGACGTGAAAGTGAGGTCACCAGGATGTATTTTTGAGGGGTAATTCAGCGTCACCGTGACGTAAAACTCATCGTGAGGAAAGCTCTATCCAGGAGAAGCATCACCAGTGGCCGCATTTTCTCAAGTTAGAAACAACAAGAACGTGTGGCCAGTAAAACGACCTTGGCCTTGACCTGAGAACACAAACCGTCTTCTGCTATGGTAGTCACAACCAACCTCGCACCAACGACAGCAGCTGTTTCTGCTGCACTGTGCATGCTGTGGTAGAGAGGATACTAATGGCCTTTAACATCAACACCCGTTGGACTAGTATCGGCAGTGAGCTAGACAAACAATTAAATAAGAAAGATAAAACGTGACCTTAGGAGGCCGTGATGACGCACATCATCTGGGAAGAAAACAACTTTAAATAGTGTACATAAATTCTGTATAGAAATCTTCTACCATTGACTATGAGGTAAAATGTTGACAGTCAATATCTAGTCATCGGGTTTGATACCATCAGTCTATTATTATTGTTCTTTTTACTTTGATGATGATGATGATGATGATGATGATGATGATGATGATGATGATGATGATGATGATGATGATGATGATAATGATGATGAATTTTTATTATTGTTGTTATATTCTTTCGGATGAGAGTATAAACCGAAACCTCGTCTGTGCAAACGTGCATCCCATCGCGCGGACTTTAAAGATCCGTACGCTCGTGTCCTAGACGGGCGAATGCCAGATATTCAAATACACCCGGCAAGCACTAGGTCCCTTCTCCCCTACACCTGGTCGCACCGGATTGTGCTCAGTTGTCAGGGCGTCAGACTATGCGCCCAAACGTTGCAAGTGGGCGCCTCGGGCGGCTTGAGTTAGACCCTGTATCGGCCAGCGCCTTGAGCAGCTCTTGAGCTGGAAAAGCGCTATATAAGAACGAATAAATTGGTTTTTAAAATAATGCTTGAAAGAGTGACCTCGGTTTAACGGCGCTTGGGAAACAGAGCGTAAGAGAGACGAGAGGTGGAAAGGTCCGGGAAAAGGAAAGTTATCAGACTCGCCAAAAAGATCAGTTGGAGTATTGTACAGTGGTTGAATATTATTTATTTATTTATTTTATTTTATTTCATTTTATTTGTTATTCCGGAAATAAGTGACGCCACTGCTTCCTCAGTTTAGATTGCTTTGAAGTTGCGCAGTTGCCTGAGGGCGTATAAAAATAATAAATAAAATTAATAACACAAGGTTGTTGAAATTCAATGGGGCAGGTGTTGTAAATGTTCATTATCTTAAAAAAAAAGCAAAGTTATTTGTATCTGTTTGTTGTGTGTCTTGTTGTTGTTTTTTTCTCCAAGTAAATCTCACATTCATTTTTTGTTTTACATTAAAGAGAGGCTAACTCCAAGATTAAAAGGTGAAAATTTAACACATTGAAAGGCGAAAAATAAAATTAATCAATATCTAATTCACGCCAGGAGATGGAAAGTGTGAAGATGTTCGCGTAGCTTTAATTGGTCGTTTGGGGAAAAAGGCGTTTGGGATCCCCCTTTTTATCTGGGCCAGCTCAGTGAGGGCGATGTCCATCTCCTTTCCCTCTCTTCCTTACCTTCCCCGGATCAAAACTGCCAGATATTCTTCATTCATTGATTAGACTGGGTTGTGTTGCGCTCTTGTTTCACCTTTGTGTGTGTTTCGTTTGGGGTTTGCCTTCCAAGTACGGTCACCCAATCCAAGGACTAACCGTGCTGTGCCCAAACCTCTACGCCACCCTAAGAGGTGACTATTTGTTATACCACTGCCTGTGGCAATCCCCAAACTTCGTGTTCCTGCCACAAGGGCAGCAACCAAGTATAAAGGGTCCCCGATAGCAAAGCGGTAGTGGATCCTCGGTATCATAGCGTGAATGCCCCTTTGGTTCCCGCTGTAATGTTGAGTGACGGCCCGAGGCAAGCAGCACATGTCTAGTTCTTTGTATGCGCTTATCGATCGGAGAGCGTTCACGTCAATACTGTAAATGAATTAAACTGTTCTATGATCTTGCCATTTAGTATAAAGGTTGTAAAGCAAAATCAGAATCCCGTTTAAAGAAAGGCTGTTCTCTTAAAAACCTACCACCTCAGACGACCGACATTATTAATTATTTTGGATGCTTTGGTGTGGGTGTGGGTGTGGGTGTGGGTGTGTGTGAGTGGGTGTGTGTGTGTGTGTGTGTGTGTGTGTGTGTGTGTGTTGGGAGGGGGATGTAGGGGTTCCCCTCACTCGCCCCTCCATTATGCTTTGGCCCCATGTTTTCCCTTAGGCTAGATGTAAAGGGACACAAAAACGCTGGTTTTGACATTTAATTGTGTTTGTCTCCCTTTCTTTTGTGAGATCAGCATAGCGGCCATGTTTGACCCGTTCTTCTTTCTAATTTTTTTTTCTCCCCTGCTGTTTGTTGTTCGTATTTTTCTAAAGTTAGTCTGAGGTATTTTTTTCAATCTTCAAACTTTTGCGCTAAACAGTATGATCATAGACGTTTGACCCGTTCTTCTTTCTAATTTTTTTTTTCCTCCCCTGCTGTTTGTTGTTCGTATTTTTCTAAAGTTAATCTGAGGTCTTTTTTTTAATCTTCAAACTTTTGCGCTAAACAGTATGATCATAGATTGCTAATCCACAAAATTGAGGTGGTGTGAAAGCTCTCACATAAGCGTATAAACAGATACTTTCCTTGATACCTACACCTCGCGAGTCTAGCAATATGTGTCCTTGATACAGTCATTACGCCTCGCTCAATTCCCCCGTTGGGGTGCCGGGGGTTTCAGTATAAATAGTATCCCCACTTTCTGGAAATTTAGTGCTTTAAATTCCCACTGTGGCTGTCTTTCTCATTTGTTCTTTCTCATTCCTGCTCTGTTCTATCAATCTGCTATACTATCGTCTTCTTCGCTAGACCAGTCTCCTACCTTTTTTCTTCAACACTCTTCCGGGACAAGACTCCTTGTTTGTGTACGAGGTCTGTTGGATCAGCTTGGGAATATTGGACGCTTTCTGCCAGATGGTCACTATGGCTTCCTATGATGTTATTATTTAGCAATGTAGGCATTTTATATGTATGTGTTTTGTTGATAATTTATAATGATGTTTGTATTCTATTTTGTTTTTGTAAACGGGGGTTCGATAAGTTGGGGTGAAGCCTCAGCCGTCCCCTGCGTGGGATGTCTTTATTTTAAAGTGACTGGCTGGTGGAGGGCATTCAGTTTTCCCACTAGGGTTGTTTCGGCAGATCTTTTATGCGGATTGGGGGTTGTCCGGTCCTGATTTGGCTCGGAAGAGTCCGCTGGACCTAAAGCAACAATTATGTAATGTAATGTACCTACACCTCGCGAGTCTAGCAATATGTGTCCTTGATAGGCCTACAGTCATTACGCCTCGCTCAATAATACAGACACACAAAACTCCCAGTTTGGTTACTGCGCACCAATTCCTTGGAACAAGTTCGTCAGAACCCGCGTACCTTTACTATCCCGTCTTTTGGTGTATTGTAGCAAAAGTAATGTTTGATCGAATGCATGTATTTATATGTAATGACTATGTAAAGCGTGGTGAGTCTGGTCATAGGCTGGAGTACCCGCTATATAAAAATCCGTTATTATTATTATTATTATTATTAAATCAGTTTGACGCCTGCGGCTCTATTATATAAGGGAGATCAACTCATTATAGCAGCCAGACGACATGTAGAACGCTCAAAAGCAACGTTTAGATTCAACCTTCGCAAATATCAGACACACATAAAATGTATGAATATACAGACAAATAGTCGTCTCTCACAGTGAAGTAAACATTTTCCGAGTTTTTACGCCACTTTGCTCCAGATCTCAGACGCCCTTCACCGATTAGTCTAACGACTGATTAATTCTAATTCTAATATTGTATTGTTAAGCAGTGTTCGATATTAGACATGGATGTAGAATTGTTGGGGCTAGAAACATCAGGGTTGGTGCCTCCTTACCTGCACAACAGATTTATTTATGACCTCACTCCCTTCCGCTCTCTCTCTCCGCTCCCGATCCCAAATCCCAAACACCCTCTTCCCCCAAACCATATCCACAAACCCAACCAATGAAGGTGATGATGATGATGATGATGATGATGATGATGATGATGATGATGATGATGATGATGATGATGATAATGATGATGATAATGATGATCATCATCGTCATGATGATGATGATGATGACGATGATGATCATCATCATCGTCATCATCATCATCATCATCGTCGTCGTCGTCATTGTCATTATGCGGGGTGCGCAGTTGGCTCAGTGGTGTAAGGTTTGTACCCAAATGTCAGGTGATAACATGGCAGCCTGTATGGCAGTGGTTTAAACCCCGTTGACCACCTTCAGTAAAATAGTACTAATACCAGGAATAAATCCATAAATCACCCCCCCCCCCCCCTTGTGGTGCCGGGGGTTTCTGTATAAATAGTGTAACGCGTCGCTGTGTGCATTAACTTGTGAGAACTTACCTAACGAAACTACTTTCCCACCTGTACGGGGATCGGGTCTTAACTAAAAACAATCATAGTCTATAAAACGCACAAAACAATCTCGCTGCCACCCAAAGACACCACTATTTAAACAAGAAACCAAATTCAATTCCATAATACATTCATTTTGACTGTCTTTTTAATAATCTATACTTAATACATTACAATCATCAAACATAAAATCCGCATGCACATATATCCAACAAAAGAAAGAAAGTTTCAAAAAGTTTTTTTTCTTACCTCATCTTCGAAGCCTTCGTTCATTTCACCTCCTGAAGGATCTACCTTTACAATAAGTCTCAAAATCAAACTTAAGAATTAACATTTAGAACATTGCCAGACTTCTGGCATATTCTCAATTTCGACTTTCTAGGATTGCCTTATCGGCAGGATTCTCGGCTCCCTTATAACCGAACCTACCCTGCTACATTGTCCAATCACATGCTACCAGTGGTCCATGCCTTCTCCACCAAAGGCAATCCACTGAGTCTACTTCACCGACCAGTGTCTCTGTCTAGCAGTTTGCACCTATCCCCTACTTGACAGGCTCAAGGGCAAGCCTTGCTGTGCCAACACCAATGGTCTCCCGTGACCAACAGCCAAAGGTTACCATAGTATCCCCACTTTCTAGAAATGTAGTGCTTTCAATTCCCACTGTCGCTGTCTTTCTCATTAGTTCTTTTTCATTCCTACTCTGTTCTATCAATCTACTATACTATATTCTTCTTCGCTAGACCAGTCACCTATCTTTTTTTTTCTTGAAAACTCTTCCAAAACTCCTCATTTGTGTATGAGATCTGTTGGGTCAGCTTGGGAATATTGGACGCTTTCTGCCAAATGGTCACTAGGGCTTCCTGTAATATTATTATTAAGCAATGTAGGCATTTTGTATGTATGTGTTTTGTAGTTATTTTATAATGTTGTTTATATTCTATTTTATTTTTGTAAACGGGGGTTCGAAAATTAGAGTAAAGCTTCGCCGTCCCCTGCGTGGGATGTCTTTATTGTAAAGTGACCGGCTGGTGGAGTGCCTTCAGTGTTACCACTGGGGTTGTTTCAGCAGATTGTTATACGGATCAGTGGTGAGTCTTCTTTCAACCAAGTTATGGTCTTGGTTTTGTGGTCCTGATTCGGCTCTTTGCAGTCCGCTGGACCATGTAAGCAATGAATAACTAACCAAATAAATCACATTAAAAAAGAAAAATTTTCCCTGAGACACTGCGGTCCTACTTCTTCGGATGAGAGCATAAACCGAGGTCTAGTCTGTGCACATGCGCATTCCATCGCATGGACTTTAAAGATCCTGACGCTCATGTCTTAGAAGTGTGTGTGCCGGCTACACCCATATATCGAGCATGCACTAGGCCCCTTATCCCCATCCCCGGTCGCCCAGGATTGTACTCAGTCTGGGCGTCAGACTATGCGCCCAAACGTTGCAGGTTTGCGCCTCGGGCGGCTTGGATTAGATCCTGTTTCGACAGCGCCTTGAGCAGCTCTTGAGTTGGAAAATCGCGATATAAGACTGGTTAAATTAAATATATGGTTGATGAAATAATAATCATAATGAGCATTATTCTCAACAACTTTATTATTATTATTATTATTATTATTATTATTATTATTATTATTATTATTATTATTATTATTATTATTATTATTATTATTATTATTATTATCATTATCATCATCATCATCATCGTCATCGTCATCATCATCATCATCATCATCATCGATCGTCGTCATCATCATCATCATGCTTTACAGGCGCGATGTAAGATCAGTATTATAGTAGCGTGGTGTTGAATTTCAAGCACTTTGCATTTCGCTTGTCATCAATCATTTAAGAACAATAAAATCCACTCAAACTTGTTTATAAAAATTAAGTTGATGAAAAGCAACGGCCGCACAGACACACTCTGGTTTTATTATTTTGGTGTTGTCCGATTTCTGTAATACTGTATATCATGGTTTTCGTCACCAGTGCGTGCGTACGTGTGTTTCATGTTATTGTTCCTATGTTATGTGAAGTGTTGGTGCCAGTGTAGTTTTCCTCGGAAGGTGTTTATAAAATTATGTTCAGTATTGGTTTGAGAGAGTTTTCCCTAAAGCTGTTGTTACGTTTGTGAAATCTGCTTTGGGATATTTGTGTAAGTATTGCCCATGATTGTTATGCTATATTGATATAGTTTATTACATGTACAGTGTACGTAACACGATAACGGTCCCTCTTTCATGAAATAACTCTTAATATTCTCTGTCATTGACGTAAATAATGTCTCTTCTTGGCTTGGATTGCATCCCTGTGTTCATGTGTGGCCTCATTTTCATCGTCAATTGTTTCCCTTGGTCTTCAATGAGTAGTATCCCTTATTCTTGTGCCCGGCCTTGTTGTTGACTTGTTCCCATTGATCTTGAAATACCTCTACGGGCGAGTTTTGACATTGTTGATTTTTTTTTTCAAATGTGATTTGTTATACATTTGGCTGACTTTTAATTGGATTGACTTGTTGGCATTCTTTTGTCTTTGATGTTGTGGAATAAATTTGCTGGACATTATTAATTTATTTGACTCTCGATTAGCCTGTAGTCTGTCTAATTGTGTCCCCACAAATGTAGCAGAGTGTAAACTTTCGGTTTGAATGAACAGGTACAACGAACGCAACACTGCGTTCTACTCCGTTCTCTCGCCCTGTGCAGCTAACGTTCGTTTTAGCACATGCGCCCCCTACCTGGATGTTAGAGCGTCTATCTCTCTTTATCTGTATTTTGCATAATTACAGAGCGACGCTGTTAGGCTTCGGCATCTCTCACATTCAGGAACGGGTGCCTGTGATATCTAGTAATTGTGTGCTCGACAGATGATGATAGAAGCGTACAGAATTAACGTAGGCTTAGGTCGACACAGTGACAGTAGGCCTGTATGTATATTGACCATGCATTTGCACTATTCGTTGGGATCATACATCTATTTGCTTCCTGTTCGCGGCTTTAATAAACGTATTTGCACACTGGTCATTTGTTCACAACATGTTGTTCACAATTAATAATTATACGTTTTATAATTAATCATCATAATCTTACCTGAACTTTGAAGACAATGACAGTGACTAGTGCTCGGATTAAGCGCATTCACCGAAGTAGGCCTATTATTTTTAAGTGAGTCTGATGTCATTTTTAATCCACCTTAGTGATGTGAAAGTTCTCCGATTCGCGTAAAAAACAACTTAACAAGTCACTATGCATTCAAAGGACATCACGGAGTTTCACTCGCAATTCTGTCCCATTTATGTTGGTGTCATGGTGCAATATTATAAATACAATTTAGAAAAACAAGGACAATTTAAAGAACCCCAACCTTACACATGTCATACTCACAGATTCTTTACAAATGCACAGTAAGTGTTGCCCCACCGAAAATAGAACAGATTACGCCAACACGTAACCTCTGTCAAAAGTACGGTTTTGATATAAATCGATAAATCCGTTTGTTGATGTGCTTAACATACGCACTCACACTCTCTGTCTGTCTGTCTGTCTGTCCGGTTCCCCTCCCTCTCTCCGGCTCACTCTCTCTCTCTCTCTTTCACACACACAATCACACTCTCTCTCACCCTCTCTCTATCTCACACACAAGCACGCATACACATACAAACACGCACACTCACACGCCCTTGCGCACACACACAAACCCACACCCACACTCCTCAAGGTTGATTCTTAAAATAGCACCGCCGGGCAAGTGTGCATATTTAAGTCGCAGTTGTTTCTTTATATAACAGGGAAGAGGTGACTACATTTCCAAACTTAGCGGACGATGTGAGAAACGGCTGTCAACACTATATATATATATATATATATATATATATATATATATATATATATATATATATATATATATATATATATATATATATATATATATATATATATATATATATATATATCCTGTTTTAATATGACCCCAATGCCATTTCCAAAGTAAACTCATTACCACTAACAATACACCAACATCCTCGGTACCATCGACCATCAACAACGTGTGAATGAATTAGAACTTACTGTGCATCAGTGAATAAACCATAAACTTTGTTAAACTGGTATGGTGGGCGCTGGATTTGGTTTAAAAATAAACATATTGAACAAACCAAATAATAGTACGAGCAAAGAGCTTAATGATAGAAAGAGGGGGAACTTGGTACAGAACCGCGAGACGAAATGTACGAATTATGCTCCCTTGTCGACATGCTGAAAATGGCTCGTGGCAGAAAGTCAAAAGGCGACCGAGTGAAACAGGGCGGTGACTTTTACACAGCTATCAATTGCCATAATGCCAGATACAAGAAAAGTTGTGTTGGCAAGTCTTTTTTCAAATTTCCAAGAGACAAAGAAAGGTAAATTGCAATTGAAAAACTTCATTTTTTTGTGTTTATGTAGGCCTAAACTAAGACTGCTGCAGTGTTGTTAGTGTTAAAACAATCGGAGAGCGGCTTGAATGATTCATGTTATACCTATGTGCTAAATCCAAAACAGTTTGCTTGCTGACAGTTTACGTTCAACAGGTCGTTCACTGTTTACGTTATTGCTAGGTTGTTTGACTATATATTTCAAAAGTAGATGTCAGATTGGCAGTTTGGCTTTGTCAAACTGCTTATGTTAACAAGTTAAATTAGACTAAGTCTGTTTTCTCCTCGTGATCAAATACTGTGCAAGATAACCCCTTACCTAGGCATAAAAATGGTCCTTGATCTGTTGTAATCCCTTTTCGTTTGAGTGTAAACGGGGAAAAAAATGTAATGTAGAAACTCAGTCCTTGTTCTGATCTGTGAATTTCTGCGCATTAGATCTATATTGCGTGAAATGTTGTAGTTTAGGTTCTGATTGTTCTGTCTGATTAATTAATTATTTTCCATGAAGTGACTGATGTTATTAAGCCAGTGATGTGGGAGGTGAGAGGGTTGGGGGGTAGGGGGACACCTGATATAAATTAAATTCACACTATTAGTAAAACATTTTGTTATTGTGCTTTATTGTGATTAATTGATTGAATGACAGCTCTCTCTCTCTCTCTCTTTCTCTTTCTCTCTCTCTCTCTCTCTCTCTCTCTCTCTCTCTCTCTCTCTCACGATTACGGATTTACAGTTTCGGATAAATGAAACAGTCTGTCATGCATATTTTAATTTTAAAATATCTGTCGTTGATTAAAGAATAATAAATTCCAGGGCAGAAAACGAACCTATGACATACACACATAAGCAGCATAAAAGCACCTAATAAATGTCAATAAGTAAACATAAACAAAAACACACAAAAAAAGACAGCAGTAGCGGAATGTTAATAATAATGATAGTTAAAAGTTTGGTTTTTGCAAACGTTGCCATAAAAATGTTCTTTTGCAATGGCATAGGCTCAATAAGTTACCACGCACAGATCATTCATATAGCAGATGGTGAAATATAGCCAGCCAGAGCAAAGGGAAATAATCCGTGAGAGCGTCTCGCATTTTTGTATAGGACATAATGGAAGTTCCCCCTCTTTCCGTAATAAGCTCTTTGGTACGAGTCAAAAAACATCAGGACACACAGAAGCACAAGTGTTAAATGAGTGCTACCCAAATAACAAATATTATATATGGACAACGTCACTGGCGGGCGACAGCAAATAGCAAGCAAGGCCTTGATATAATTGCAAAAGAAGAGCAAATGAGAAATAAATAACTAAAATACAAAAAAACAGATAACTGAATAATACAATATACCGGCAACGAGTGACGCTGGATTTAAGATACGCTTTTATTTTAATTTAATTTAATTTAATTTTTTGTATCGAACAAAAATATATTGGTATCACGCATATTATTGTTAAAAAAAATCTGAATTTGAATTTGTGTTGCGCATGTATTTGATGAATTATTTTGTAAATTTGGATGATAACCATACAATTCTCTTTAAACTGATAAAAACAGCTTTTAGGGCATTGGTCAGCATTTTTTCTTGTAGTTGGTTGTTACCCTTGTAGTCTGTATATTATATCCCATTGTTTATATTGTTTTATATGCTGCACACTGTATAATATGAATGATAGAGGATGTGTTTTAAATGTAGTTTTTGAGTGTGCGTGGTTTAAACAGATTTTTTTTTAAAAATATTGTTTCTCTCGGTTCGTGCCTGTACCTATTGCAAACAGAACCAGAAATAAGTTGTACTTATTCTATTTTGTCCAACTAACACTCACCCAGACAGACAGACAAATGGACAGACAGACTGAAACACACGTCCCGCACGCGCACTTGCACACGCACACTCTATTCCTCTCTCTATCCACACAAACACACACTCACACACACATACATATCACGAGGATGGACATTGTTTGTGGAATGGAATAATCATATTGACATTGTCATTGTTGTTAGGCTTTGTCACACTTCAATTCTTCCCATCACTAATTGTGGGGAGAAACACCCAAAAAAAAAAACAACATAACTATTGGATGCAGTTAAGGAACGTCTGGTTTTACTGTGTAATTAGTGTACCGTATACCTTTCACGGTGATCTTCTGTCCAGTACATATAGTGTGTTTGTATGTCAGGTGTACTTTAATTGTATACAGGTGACCCTTATGCTAAAGTTGTCTGTTACTACCGTTCAATATCGCGGTACTAATTTTTATGCGGTACTAATTCTTAAAGCGGATGTTGTTGTTTTGTTTTTTTTTCGGGGCTGATTAAAATTTTTTTAAATTTTAATTGTCAATAAATTGTTCATATTGCTGACCTAGCAACAATGTTTGTTTGTGTGTGTGTGTGTGTGTGTGTGTGTATGTGTGTATGTGGAGTGGGTGTGTGGTGTGCGTCAGCCGTTGTGGTTTTATATGTGTGAGTTGTGTGTGTATAATGTGGGTGTAGGTGTGTGTGTATATGTGTGTGTGTGCGTGTCTGTTGAATGTGCGTGTGTTTTAGAGGCCTAATATAATACAAAACAATACAATACAATATACAATACTATACAATGGACTTGTATCGTCCGTTCGTTTGTTTCTCTGCGCGCGGAACCTCGAACGATTAAAGAGCAAATTAAGCTTACTCCATGTTGTTTTGGCTTGAATGATGAGTTACCTCCCTGGCAACAGCGTCACGTGATTAACGTGATGGATCATGTGGCAAGGAACACTGCAAGGATAAGTCACTTGTCTAGACGCTCTTCGAGTATGGGAGGTTATGGGAAGAGGTGTAGGAGGGGGAAGAGAGAGAGCGAGGAGGGGTATACAAGAAAGTTGGATAATTTCTCCATTAACTCCATTGAGAGAGACGGAGAGAGAGAGAGGGAGAGAGAATCCTGGGAGTTTAGGGAGGGACGGGAGGAGGGGGGGGGGCTGGGTAGTTTTTCTGATCGAAATCAATGAAAAAAATCCGAATTAGTCAAAATGTGCTGCGATTGTGCGATCTAGCTAGTTTCCTGGACAAAGGGAAATTACTGTTGTCACAGTTTTAAAAAAATACCTGCATTTTGCAAGGGGTTGTTCCCCTTACAAAGTTCTAAACTCCATTGCGACTGTCCTGCTTCAGCGAGTCTTCGTGACTACAAGCTGCCACTATTAATATCTTAATCAAGTTGCACTACCCTCACAAAACAAACTCCCCCCCCCCCTCCTCCCCTTCACCTTCATCTCCACCACAAAGAAAGAGTCGTCCTTCTGATGTGAGCATCAACGAGGTGTAGATTGCGCACGCTCGCATTCCGTCGCACAGACTTTAAGGATCCTGACGCTCATGTCCTAGACGGGTAGGCCTAAGTGTCAGCTACATAAATACAAGTACCAGCAAACACTAGGTCCTTCCCACCACCACCACCCCCCACCACGCCCTCCAATCCTTGGTCGCCCAGGATTGTGCTCAGTTGTCTGTAGGGCCAGACAATGTAAGGATAGAGACAACATTGAAAATGTGTTTTCAGTCCAGAGCGAAAGAAAATAGTAGCGCAGAGTTGATGGAAGAGAACTCAAAATTGTACGGACTGAAAAGCAGAATGAGCGTTCGCCAAAAGTTGTTGTTTTTATACTGGGAATACGAAGATGGCGACTGTCAGAGGATGAACGGAGTGATCTTGATGGTGTATAGAAGTGGACTACCTCGCACGCCTGTGCTTTCTTTCACTGGAAAGGACTTTTCAGTGGAGCTACTAGGCTAATTATAGCTGGCAAGCCCTGCAGCCAGCCGGCTAGCCTCATATCATGCCTGCAGTCTCGCTTCCCGCTAACATACTAGACAAAGAAAGGCGTACCACTGACTGGATATCATTCTCTAACTCTGTGCTATAGAACTGATCATATTATGTGAAATATCGTTTGTATTGTGGTAGTAATTTTGCATTTTAGTTACTTTCATATCTGTGTTTTGTATTAGCATAAACTAAATCTCAGAATACCATTTCGTTTGTCTTATATTTTAGTCGATTTGACCGTGTGTACTGATCGGCCCTTCATTGCCTTGCAACGGACCGGTTTTCGATCTAGTGTATATACGCGTTTTAATTACACATTTAAATCCTTTCTACAATGTTCATCATTTGAAGTCACTTAGTACACAGTTTGAACTTTCTGGTGATGTGGTCGACATTATAAAATATTTTCTTGTGTTAGGTTGCAGGCCTCTGTAATTGTAGCGAATTTACGAAAGTCTCGTGGTGCTAATGGTGCAAGCAATAGGCACTCAATTGCATGAAGCGCAGCCGCCCGGCTAGCCCCCTTCCTGGCCCTATACAGAACAGAGCTTGGCGCGCGGTTAAAGTAATTATAAGCTTCCAGGCGAGTGCCAGTTGCATAGCTTGTGCTTTGGGTCGCTGGCCGTCTCTCAGCAGGTTATAAGCAGTCCAGCCTGCGTTAAGGGACCCTACGAGGCGGAACTAAGGGAGTTTTTAGACACAGTCTGAAAGTACTTGAATGACCAAGCGTGCTCGGAGAGATACAATGGACCAGGCAGAGTAATAGCTTTCACGCGAAGGCTTGTAATTTTATATTGTATTGTGCTCTCCACGGGAAGCCAACGCAATGATTTCAAATGAGAAGTGACGTGGTCTATTTTGGAACACGCAATATAAGGCGAGCAGTATTATTTTGTATCGTTTGCAGCTTGTGCAGCAGACATTTAGGGCAACCATAAAAAATGGCTTTACAAAAGTCAAACCAAGACGGGATGAAGGCAGAAACCTATAGTCTGAGCAACACTGACAGAAATGAGATAACGGATGGAGCTTATGCGACGCAATTCAAAGTTCACATTGCGCAGAAGATTGAGAATGTGAGGATGCATAGTGAGATGTGAATCCAGTATTACACCAAAGATTTTGGGCGAGTCAGAGAAAGGAACAAAAGAGGTTCCAGCAAGAAGAGAATCAGGCAGATAGGTAGTTGTTGACATTCGCAGAGAGAAAATGATTATAGCTTCTGAGTTATCATCATTTAGTTTAAGTTTATTTAAAATCAATCAGGGCTTGACATCGCATTATGCCCTCTTGCATGGAACTGATAACAGAGTCAACGTCGGGTTCAGCAGACTTCTGAAGCTGAGTGTCATACGCAAAAGAATAATGAATAACTGAATGGGCTTCAATAATGTCAGAAAGAGGAGTGGTGTATAAGACAAACAAGACAGGACCCAACACCGAACCCTGCGGCACACAATAAAAAACCGAATCGGAGCCGGATCACAGCTGTAGTTGTCAATGTAAACAGTCTGTGTCCTGTCAGAGAGGTAGGAAGTGAACCAATCAAGCGCAGAGCCACGAATGCCAAAAGCGTATTGCAGATGATCGAGAAGAATGCTATGGTCAATTGTGTCAAATGCTGCTGAAAGATCGAGAATGGTGAGGATAGACAGCTTGCCTTAATCAAGAGATAGAAGAAGGTCGTTCATGATTTTTACAAGAGCAGTCTCCGTGCTGTGGCCAGATATATAAGCAGACTGAAGTGGATTGAAGAGAGTGTTTGCAGCAAGATGTTTGTTGAGCTGTGAAAATACAAAAAAGAAAGAAAGGCGATGATTGACGCCCTCACCATTATCTGTAACAAGATATGGCAGAGTGGAGAGTGGCCTACACTATGGACCCAGTCGCGTGTCATTAATCTTCCCAAAAAGGGTAACCTTCAGGAGTGTGAAAATTACCGCACCATCAGCCTCATCAGTCATCCCAGCAAGGTCCTCCTGAAAACAATACTCAACAGGTTGAAACCCCAAGATGAAGAAATCATAGCAAAAGAACAAGCAGGATTCAGGGCATGGCGAAATACCACTGAACAGATTTTCAACCTAAGAATAATCCGCGAGAAATACCTATAGCATCAACAACATCTATACAGCATGTGCTTGTAGGCTTATAGAAAGCCTTTGACCGAGTCTGGCATGCAGCTCTGTGAGCAACCATGAGAGTGTACAACATCAGCCCTAACATTATTCATGTCATCAAAGGCCTTATAACAAGGCTACCAGTGCAGTCCATCAAAACAGCGCCATTGAGAACTAGTTCAGAACAACAATCGGTGTGCGTCAATGATGCCTACTCTCTCCAACACTCTTCAACATCTTCCTAGAGCGCATCATGTCAGAGGCCCTTGCAGATCATGAAGGCACAGTCAGCATAGGGGTAGAGCGATCTCAAACCTCCGTTTTGCGGATGACATTGATGGATTGGCTGGTGAGAAAAAAGAAATTGAACATCTGGTACAGAGGCTTAAAACCACCTCCAGAGCCTATGGAATGAAAATGAGTGCAGAGAAGACCAAAACGATGACTAAAATAACCAAAGGCATCAACATGGAAAACAAAGTCCAAGGCCAATCCCTCAACACAGTGCATAGCTTCAAGTATTTTGGAGCCATTGTAGGCTATCAGACAATGGGTCCCGACAGAAAGACCTCTCCAGAATCGCACAAACAACTGCTGCCTTTGCAAGGTTGAAGCCCATTTGGAAAGACAAGACTATCAGTCTACATTCAGGTAAGGTTGCTGCGCTCCCTTGTCATCTCCTTCCTATACGCTTGCGAAACATGGACCCTTACAGCAGATCTACAACGAAGAATACAAAGCATGGAGATGAGTGCAACAAGAGGCTTCTTGGCATTTCCTATACAAAACACATCATCAACGACAAAGTCCGACAGACCATCACACAAACCATTGAACAACACGATGACCTGCTCACAGTGGTGAAGAAACGGAAACTTTGATAGTATGGCCACGTCACCAGATCATCAGGCCTTGCAAAGATCGTTTAACCAGCGCACTCCATCTTTCTCTGTCCTCAGCATCCCTCATGGCTTCGTCCAATGTGTTACACTCCGTTTGATGTTGGTGTTTTTCTATCAGTTGATTCAGCCCCAATGCTTGAAGTCCTGATAGGTGTAAACTCGGATTCGTTTATCCACGCAACCCGTTCAATCAGCATACAAGTCACAGAGTCGACGTATGAAGTTTTCCACTTTTATTCAGCACACATCAACAACTGCATACAATCGCCTTTTCACTCTCAACTTTTTACTTTCCAACTCACTATCAACAACTTTTTTTGAAACAGTGCGGCACTTATATAGTCTCTTCATACTCCCGAACAATTTAGAACACGGCAGAACGACGCACTACAACCAATCAAATAAAACTTCGTCATCACTGACTTACGTCATACAACATTCTTTCTGTCCAAGAATGTTCTCAAATATCCCGAAACTTCGATCAATAGTAAACAAGCAGATCTAGAGAATTCTCCAATAATATCGACTAACGAAAATTATCAACGTTATACAAAGCTTCTTCTAACAATGCGCAACTCAAATCAAAGGTAAATACACTCTATTATTGAATACTTTGCAAAACGAAACGATTAGATCCATCGTGCGCGCCTCAGACACACCATCCTTCGCGCCCCAACGTAACATAACATCGTGCGCATTTCACACGCACCATCATGCGCGTTTCAACGTAACACAATGTCAAGCCAGTCCATTCTCGAATGTTGTCTTCCCACCTCTTTTTTGGTCTTCCTCTTCTTCTACCTCCTTGCACTGTGCCTTGCAGGATGGTCTTTGCAAGGCCTGATGATCTGGTGACGTGGCCATACCATCGGAGTATCTGATTTTCACCACTGTGAGCATGTCATCGTGTTTGCCAATATACAATACAATACAAGATTGTTGCTTTAGGTCCAGCGGACTCTTCAAAGCAATAATCTTGTATTGTATTGTATATTGGCAAACAGTCCAGCGGACTCTTCAAAGCAATAATCTTGTATTGTATTGTATATTGGCAAACACGATGACATGCTCACAGTATATAGCTCGATCGTTGCTGATGTGCTGGGTATAGGAAATGCCCAGATTCGAAGTTTTCGTAGGCCTGCTGTGAAGGCCCATTATGTTTTGCAAGAGTATATAATGGCAAAGGAGCGCAGCAGCCTTACCTTGGAGTGTGTCGTAAGAGGACTAGTTTTACTCTGCTTATTTTAATATTTAGCTTGGTTAGTCTATGTAATATTAGAATTTCATTGTTAGCCAGCAGCAGACGATGGAAGTAATCAAGCGTAGCAGTAGCATACTGCCGATTACAGTGGTAGCTGACGGTAAGCAAAGGCAATGACATCATCGTAACGCCGTTAGGTAAGTCAGTTATCCGCCAATGAGATCAGTTTAGTCTTTCTCAGTCAGTCACAGAGCCCACCCACAGCCGTGGTCACATCATAGATTGGGTTATGCATAGGCCTCATGATAATGTTGTTAGATCAACTTCAATCACCCAGGAATTAACATCTGATATTTCTGTGTCGTGTGTGCGAAGTAAACGTCGCAGCCCCCCACTCCTCCCCCCATGTTCAGGGAGGCTCGCAGCCTGCGTACTATGGATAGGGATGCCTTCAAGCAAGAGCTTACCGCTAAAGTGACCCCAGAACTGTGCCTCACTGTGGATCAGCTGAATAGTACACTTCATGCGGTGCTTGATCGGCACGCTCCCGTGGCCCAGAAAAAGGTCAAGGCAACACGCTCAGCACCCTGGTACGAGTCTATTAAGGATGAGCTCTCCGAGGCGAAGAAACACCGACGCAAAGCAGAGAAAAAGTGGCTTAAATCAGGTTTAGAAGTCAGCAAGCTGATTTTCACCGCTGCAAAATAACGGGTCACTAAAATAGTCCAGATTGCCAAAACCCGGTACTTTAGCGACAGAATTAGCAGCAGCGAAACTTGTAAACAGTTGTTCGACATTTGCAATCAGCTAAGGGGTAAGAGCAATGCAACATCACTCCCATCCACGCATCCACCATCTCAGCTCCCAGATGTATTTTGTAATTATTTCACACAGAAAGTGGCCTACATAAGGGCCGCTCTTGATAGCCATGAGATCCCACTCATTAACCCATTCTCACCTTCCCTCACTACCGCAAAGTTGGAAGTTTTTCAACCAATAACAGAGCAAGAAGTCAAGAAAGTCATCTTAAGCTCAAAACCAACATCTTGCTCTCTGGACCCCATTCCTACCCCCATGTTGATAGAGAATCTTGACCCTCTACTCCCGACCATTACCCACATTATCAACGAGAGTCTGTCCTCTGGTGTTGTTCCATCTGTGCTCAAAGCGGCTGTCATCAAACCCCTCCTTAAAAAACCAAGTTTAGACAAAAATAATCTAAAGAACTATAGACCTGTTTCAAACCTCTCCTTCCTGTCCAAAGTCATAGAAAAAATTGTTCTCAAACAACTGTTTGCCTACCTATATGATAACGCTTTACTTTGCCCCAACCAGTCTGCCTACCGACCCTTCCACAGCACTGAGACAGCCCTCCTAAAGGTAACCAATGATCTGTTGCTTGCCTTAGATAATGGTAACGTCTCCATTCTCACCTTATTAGACCTCTCAGCCGCCTTTGACACAGTCGACCACCACATTCTCTTTAACACTCTTCAACACTACTTTGGAATCTCTGGCTCGGTCCTGGCTTGGTTCCACTCATATCTTTCTGACAGATCACAAGTATTCACTGTCGATGGCTGTTTCTCCAGCATAGCAGACTTGGTGTGCGGCGTGCCTCAGGGTTCCGTTTTAGGGCCGGTGTTATTCACTCTGTACACCAAGCCACTGCTTCTCCTGCTCGGAAGGCAAGCTGTTGAGAGTCAGTCATTTGCAGATGATACACAACTTTATAAATCCACTGCCCCCTCTCTCATTAATTCCACTGTTCAGACTTTGGAGAACTGCATCACAGACATTAAGTCATGGATGACACTCAACAAGCTTAAGCTTAATGACGATAAAACCGAAGCCATCCTCATTCACAAGCACAACACCTCCTCCTCACTCTCACCTCTCCCAACATCGCTTACAGTAGGGACAACAAACATTCAGTTCTCATCCTCAGCGAGAAATCTCGGCTACATTCTCTCCGACGACCTGTCCCTCAACAACCACATCTCCAACGTCTGTCGCTCTGCATACACGGCCATTCGCCAAATCAACTCCTTTCGCCACTATTTTACAGTCACTGCCACCAAAACCCTAGTCTGCGCTCTCGTCATTTCTCGTCTTGACTATTGCAACTCTCTCCTCGCTGGCTCCCCAAAACACATCATTGACAAACTACAAAAGGTTCAGAACTCAGCAGCTAGACTAGTATTCCGAGCAAAGAAACGCGATCACATCACACCTCTACTACATTCCCTTCACTGGCTTCCTGTGCAAGCACGCGTAGAGTACAAACTCTCTGTTCTCTGTCACAACTTCTTCACAGATTCTTGTCCTGCCTACCTTGCTGATCTACTGTCTGTCTACTCCCCTTCACGCACTTTAAGATCTTCTGCTGACACTCGCGCACTCAAGGTTCCCGTCACCCGCACTTTGACATACGGCCAACGTGCATTCGCTTAATCCGCACCCAAGCAGTGGAATTCCCTTCCCTCCCATATCCGCAACATACAATCAACACAAGCATTCAAAAAGGCTCTCAAAACCCACCTCTTCAAACTGCATTATTCAGACTGATTTGTATCCCGCTGCCATTCTTCTCCTCTTTTGTCTCTGTCTGATCCTTAAGTGTATACAAGGCTGTAAATATTTATACTGATTTTCTTCCTGGGTTTTAGTTTTACCGGGCATATAAATACCTGTGAATAGGTTTTTGCTATTCTATTTCTGTCTTTTTTGTCATTTATGTACATAGTTGTAAATAGTCTATTTCTGTATTTTTTGTCATTTGTGTACATAGTTGTAGCCTAAATAGTTTTTACCTTTACTGTTCCGTCTTTTGGTGTATCGTAGCAAAAGTGATGTTTGATCGAGTCCATGTATTTTTTATGTAATGACTATTTAAAGCGTGGTGAGTCTGGTCATAGGCTGGAGAACCCGCAATATAAAAATCCGTTATTATTATTATTATTATTATTATTATTATTATTATTATTATTATTATTATTATTATTATTATTATTATTATTATTATTGTAATAAACATCATAGGAACATTATTTAATTTAATTTTTAAAACTTATTTTACTTTCTACTAACAAAACTTTTTTTGTTTTAATTATAAATAAATAAGATAATAAATGTGTGTAAAGCACAAGTGGCAAGGCCGGAAACAGGGGGGGTACCTGGGATCCGGAACCCCCCCCCCCCTCCCCCTCCAAACTATATATATATTTAAAAATTGTTTAAAATATATATTTTTTTTTAAACAATTTTTTATGCAAAGAGTTTCAATTTTTTTAACATTGTTTTTAAAACATTGCAGTTTTTAGTCACTTTTGGTCCAAGGTACAAAGAATTATTTATAGACAATTCAACGGAAATCCATTTCAAGGGATCCGTTGAAACGTCCAAAGCGTTTTCCCGTTGAAACGACCAAGTAACCCAACCCCTAAGCCTAAATTAGTAAGTGCAGCCATATTTTCTTGTTCTGGCCGCAAGCCTCTTCCAGCACCTTCACCTTGATACTGCCCTAATCCCCCAAAACGACTTTTTAGAAATATTAATTAAGATGCTAAGTTGATAATTATGACAATTCGTTCTAATGAACATCCGTTGAAACGACCATCGCTGAATCGTCCAAAAACATCGTTGAAATGGATTTCCGTTGAATCGACCAGGTACCCAAAAGAGCTTCAATGCACTTCTTTCCGAGAAAGATCAGTGAAAAGACGTCTGATGGTCAAAAAGCTCAAAGTCCCAGACCATCACAAATGGCTTTGTCAAGGTTCAGATTGCACCAGATTGCACCTCTTTGCATCCTTGAAAAAATTAATTTCCGGGGGGGGGGGATGCCCCCGGACCCCCCTAGAAGTCTCGGCGCTTCGCTGAATCTGTAACCCCTGCCCCCCCCCCCCCCCTCGACTTTTCCCAGGTCCGGCCCTGAGTAGGGGGTGGCACTTTAAAATCGTCCCCTATACGCTTATTGTGTCCGGGGACGTTAATTTTACTCAAAAAAAAAATTAAAATAAAATAGGGGGTGGCTCGCCTACAGGGATGACACTGGAGTTTGTGGATAGAATGTCGGATTTTTTTTGGTTGTTGTTGGCTGCAGTTTATTATCCCTTTATATCGGGAAACTCTGGGCCGCCTCCCCCGGCCGGAGAAGGCGTAGTCGCATCCAGTGGCGCGCCCAAACCCTACCTACCTAACATTATTTGTGATTTTTTTGAAATTTTTGCTGAGGGAGCAAACCGGAGTACCCGGAGAAAACCCCCGAGACGTTGCCCGAGTCGAAAGTAAATAATATTCGGAGAAACATAACGCCCAGGTGCTGGTTCGAACCCACACCTGTCAGGCACCATTGGTTTCTGGCTTGTGGACAAGGCAAGTTAGTCCCGCCTTAGCCCACTTGGCCACAACGCTCGCTATAATCCTTATTAGATATGCTCCTCCGGCCATACGCTCCTCCTCCCTAAGGTCATAAGTCGAACATAAGGGGGGGATAGGAACAATCTCTCTTCTTGTCCCCTATACGCTTATGTGTCCGCGGACGTTAATCTACTTAATGAATGAATGAATGAATCTCTCTCCCCCTCTCTACTGCTAAACACATCTCTCTCTCTCTCTCTCTCTCTCTCTCTCTCTCTCTCTCTCTCTCTCAATTCAACACATCTTTATTACCACAGGAATGGAAGTATTGTACAAGTCTCATCACATTATATTATGGCTCCATATAAAAAAAAGTATCACACATCAAGACAAGTTATAATGAACAATAATAAGACACAGACTGATATAAAAGGTTCAGACAGCATAGGATCCGTACACACATCATCCGTACATAAATTAACTATGCATTGAGTTGAGCGAACGCCTCGTGCAGGTACAAATTATTACAGGTAAGAAGTAGGACTAAAAGAATAGGCACTATTATTTCAGTCATAAAAGCCTCGCGCAATCACAACACACTCACGCACTACATTAGCCCACTCATCGCTACAGCCGTGCACTCACCCACACAGAACACATCATAAACAACTATAATGTAACGAAAGGGGTTTTATCAAGAATTGTGCGTGTATGCGTGCGTGATTGATTTGCGTGTTCGCCCGTCTCACACTTCCTAACTCTCAAAACTTCTTTTGCTGTCACACCCCCTTCTATTACTAGAAAAATAACAAGAATCAACAAAAGTTTACATAAGTACATATAACTCCATCAATAATATGAAAACGTTTAAGTAGTTTTGTACTCACGTACTTGAAGCGATAATCCGTGAAAGCACACTTTCACAAAACCACAAATAAGTCCCATTCAGATAATCCAAATAACACCAGTCACCATAAACACCAATATCGATCTGGTCACCGTCGACAGAGAGAGTTACCAAGAGTC
Source organism: Oncomelania hupensis (assembly GCA_036898135.1). NCBI lineage: Eukaryota > Metazoa > Mollusca > Gastropoda > Littorinimorpha > Pomatiopsidae > Oncomelania > Oncomelania hupensis. Next base: position 133,456,222 of record CM072512.1, read on the forward strand.
TCATGGAGGACAGAATTCGCTGTCTGTCTTTTGTTTCCTTTTAATCCTCTGTCTCTGTCTATATCTATACACTATCTTCCTTCTCCTTATCCTTGGCCTTTCTATCTATCTATCCTGGGTTTTCTCCCCTCTCTATCGTCGCTGTCGCTGCTGCTGTTGTGGCCGCTGTTGCTGCTGCTGCTGAGGTAGCAATGGTTGCTACTGCTGCTGATGTGGTAGCGGCTGCTACTGCTGCGGATGTGGTAGCGGTTGCTGCGGATGTGGTAGCGGTTGATACTGCTGCCGATGTGGTAGCGGTTTCTACTGCTGCGGATGTGGTAGCGGTTGCTCGTCTTCTTCTTCGTCTTCTTCTTTGGCTTCTTCTCTGGCTCCTTCTTTATGCTTCCACCCTTCTTCCTCCTCGGCTACTTCTTCCTCTGCTTACTCTCCTTCTCGTTTTCTTCTTCTTCTTCTTCTTCTTCTTCTTCTTCTTCTTCTTCTTCTTCGTCTACTTCTTCTTCTTCTCCTTCTTCTTCTTCTTCTTCTTCTTCTTCTTCTTCTTCTTCTTCTTCTTCTTCTTCTTCTTCTTTCTTTCTTTCTTTCTCGTTGCCTCGAGGCCCCTCAGCCGGAGACTTCTGAAAACACACAAGTTTTCCCCACTAAATATCTTGATACATAGACTTCTCTGTATTACCACATATACCTTTCTCTCTCTCTGTGACAGGACCAGACCAGCAACATATAATTCAAATCTCATATGTGTAGAACACAGTTCACACATACGCAAAAATTGTAAAACTAATTATAACAACTAATTATTACATTCTTGCCACTAATTACTTTCATTCACAAAAATAAATATAGTGCTATACATTGCAAGTTGATGTTTCAACCTCAAATCAAATACTAATCCAATTTCAATTCGTTACTCAAAAATAATATACAACGATCCACCATCTCCATCACCCCCCTTATCCATCCTTCATACTAATATCAAAATTATCTATTATTAATTCTTATTCCACAATAAGTAGAATATAATCATGGTTAAATTATTATTATGTTCATAATACAATATTTCAATGATAAACAATATATACCTGCAGACGCAGCTGCTAGAAGTACAAACACAACCACTCCGTGGTACATACAAAAGAAGAATGCACACATTTTTTTGAATACATGTAATTGGTGAACCGTCACATGACTAGCTCAACCAATCAGAAATTAGTAATCAATAAAAAAAATATTATAATTTATATCTTCTCACAGGAAGATACTACAACAGTCATCGGACCGAAATATTATAAACCCGGTCCGTGACATATAACAACAAGATAAAAAAAAACAAAAAAAAAAACAAGTCCATCGCACTCTGATGAACACCGCACATTTCCAAAATAAAAACAAGACGACACCGGCCGTTGATAAATAAAGGTAATTCAAAATAAATAAAGGTAATACAAGAACATACCCAGCATTTGGCTGCAGAGTCCTCAATAAGCCGAGGGTGGCAGCCCCCAACGAAAGATGAAGAAAAAAGAAGAATACACTCACACTCACAAACACGATAATTATCAATGGACATGTGGGTAGTGAAGTAAAACATACAATTTTGGTTGTAAAAGCAATTAATCAGATAAAGATAAATGATGGGGTTATTAATTTGAGGGTGGTGCCCCTACGACCTTCGGGTTATGGGACAGGATAGGATAGGATAGGATAGGTGAGGTGTCCTGAGCAGAGCCATCAGCGTTTGTTGGTTGAATTGAAAAGGGTAATTGTAGTAGGGATGAAAGTGGAACTGAAGCGAACTGTTCGGCATTTCATTGTCCTGAGTCGAACCCCGGACGGAAGACACTGAAAGAGGGGGCAGAGGGGGTGGGTGGGGTCTCTCTCTCTCTCTCTCTCTCTCTCGCTCTCTCTCACTCCTACCCCTCCGTCTACTGCCAAACACACGTAGTCCTATACTTTCACCATACTGACTAGGAACTCTTTCTCATTAATACAGCACATTCCGAACGGCTTGGTGAAATCCTATCAGTCGCTGTATCTGCCGCGACCGTCGGTCTCTACGCGAACTTGGCCGCTGAAGAGTGACCTTTGCTCTAAAGTAATAGGGCCACCAAAGGCCACTGTTATGAAATGTAAAGGGTTTGATTATTCAATGTTAATCTGATGCGTGAGAACTGCGCTTTGAACTGAATTCATTAGGAATAAGCGATATATAATAATAGTAATAGTAATAATAATAGTAATAATAGTAATAATAATAATAATAATAATAATAATAATAATAATAATAATAATAATAATAATAATAATAATAATAATAATAATTCTATCTAATAATAATAATAATAATAATAATAATAGCGAACACTGTATAGGGGTGTTACGTTTTCCATTGCTTTGTTACTAGCGAAACCTTAAAACGCGGCGCTAAGCCCATTCTTCATTCTAATCTACACCACGCCTGTGACGGCATTGGCAATAGCTTTTGAGAACTCTGAAGCAGGCCTACTCAAACTAACTAGCACTGCTGACTCACAAAATCGGGTCAAGGAAAACAGTGAGAGGTACTAGGCGAATCTCAGTTACGCTATGTGGGAGAGGGGGAAGTTAACAGCCTTGACACAGTGACTATAGTCAACAAGAGTATCAATTGTGTCGGTTGTATAAAGGCGTCAGCTCATTCCGTAACCGTTGATATAGGTCCCTACCCCTCTTTCCATGGGATAGTTATCCCCAACGGTGGGTGTAACCTTAAACCTCAAAGTTCATTCATTCATTCTTTCGTAACCGTGGCTGGATGAATGAACGACATCGCATGAATATTCAGCAGTATACGTCAAATTCCCGCGAAAACTATTCTGATCATGCGCAGTAAAGGCAAAGTTTCGCGCGGATTTGATCACATGATATACCTCGTAACTAAACTTTGATTTGTGATTGGCTGATAGCATCCCGGCAGCTGCAAAACGCGGTGTGCACAAACTTCAGCTTGTGTTTACATCTTAGGGCATCAAAAAGTTTTGAAGATACCAAAACAATTGATTTTGGGTCAAAATATTTGACATGGCGGACAGCGATTATCATCCAAGACCACGAAGGACACGACAGGATTCTGCTAAGCATTACGACGCGACGAGAAAAGATCTGCAACTATCAGAAGTGTTGGATGTTCTGCAGTGCTATGTGGATTATGGTGGTGGCATCAACTGTTGCGTGTGTGGTAAGCCGCGTCATTTCCTCGAATTTTGTCATTAAAATCGTGTTTTGGGGAACATGAATTGGATGGTTTATGTTACGGATTGTCCGATCTATTTCTAGGTTATAAAATAAACTAATATTTTTTGCATGGTCAAGGTAAACATAAAACATTCGTCTGCAGATACTTCCGCTCGCTTTCCACGGCCACGCACGTTGCAGGTCGCGTGGCATGCTTGTTATTTATGCAAGATTTCTGTCATTTCCCTTATTCGTGATGTGTATTGCTTACATCACAGTGAACTGTAGTTTTGTTTTTTATTGCTTGTATTATTTTGAAGCAGTTGAGTTATTGTCATTGTCATTGTGAAATTTAGTACACAACGTAAAAGACAAAGGAGACCGTTGATTGAAGGAATCTTAGCATGTGATTGTTGAAATGTCACGTGAGAGCGCTCAACCAGAAAACCTCGGTGATCTTTCATTTGGCATGTACTTTGTTTAATTCAAAGTTGATTATTATCCGCTTACGTTTCTTTGCCAATGGTATTATGAACCAAGACCTAAAATAATAACCATAATGGCAAAATAATAATTTGAATACATTGGTAAATGGTTTACAAATTTACATTTGTTTTGGTAAATTCGAATAATAATAGTTAATACTTGTAGTTGTACAAGTTGTAGTTGTACAAGTTGTACTACTTGTAGTTGTAACACACTTGCATTTAATACACACGCACATTTTAGCACACACAACACTTTTAATTTAAAAAAAACAAACTATTTTAGCACACACACTCTTAAGTTATAGCACACGCAGATATGACACAAATAAGGCAACTGCAATGGTGCACAGCTAACAAGTTGCAGTTTTAATTTCAATCTCTTAGTTTGTCAGTCATTCTTTTTAAGTTCAAAATCTTGTTTCTCTGATTTTAAACAAAGACAATAACTAGACACATGCATTGCCGTGGTATAAAGGTTTATAAACTAACTGGTTTTACGACTTTGATCAGTGCTGTGTTAGACTGTTAAACTTAATTCAGAGTTTAGTTGTTTCATTGCATCTTGGAGTTGAAGAGTGCCTGAGCGTATACATTTTTTTAATCTACACTAGCATACTGTTTTATCCAGCATGACCCCCCTCAAAAAAAGTTTGTGTTGTCTTTTTTTGAGTTACAAAAGGTTAAAGTTGGGCATTTTTTCATTGTGATTGTCCATGCCTCAAACTCAAAGCGACCATGAATTTATTAATAAAAGAAAATAACCACTCAAGAAAGGAAAGGGACTCTTTCTTTAGCAGTCGACATTATTTCCGGGTTTTGAATGAAGCTATTTTTAGGGAATACTATGATCAAATAGACACGCCACAGAAGATGAGAGTGGATGAGGTAATGGGAGCTGTGTCACGGCCCTATGAAACTCCGGAGATGGAGTGTTTGTGAACCACACACACGCGTTCAATCCAAACCCATTTTACAAACAGTAAAGACATGGGGTAAAAGATAAAGAATCCATCTTTATTTCTGTAGTTTCCATTTTGAATACTGTGCAAAATGATGGTAACTTTAAAAATTAAAATGTTTGGTGTTTTCAGCGGAGAACTAGCATTTCTGCGTGTCAATAAATAGTGTGACTGCCGCTACCTATTCACTGGCATTAACTTATTGACCTATTATTCATCACTTTAATAATAAGTGCTTTAATTATTATATTTATTGGATCACATATTTTATGTTTAACTTACTGTGGTGTATTTACTTTGGCCTGTTACAGGAAAGCTGTACAAGAGTCGCGTGTGTTTTATCAAACACTTGTGGGAGCACACGGTGTACTGGGACATGTTTGCTGGCGACAAGAACCACATGCGAGTCCTCTCCATCCAAGCTGCCCTCATCCTGTATGGCAGCTGCCAGCCGTCTTTGACCACAGTGCCTGTTGACAGCCTGCTGGTCACCAGTCCCACTACAGAGCACAGCTCAGAGGCTTCCCACAGCACTATGCCCAAGAAAGCTGCCCCGCCCAAACTTCCCACAACTCCTGTCAAGCAAGGAATTTCATCCAGCATTCCTATAACACCAGCAAAGCCCAAGTCTCCATCCGCCACATCTGAGACACCACCAAAGAGGAGCGCGTTTCCACTCAAGCGCAAGGCTCCTCAAAAGTTGGATTTTGGTATGGATGTTGAGCGTCGTCCAAACCATTTCCTGGTGGTCAATGCCCCCCTTGACCCTCTTGACCCTCCACACCCAGTCCACTTGCCAGATCCTGCGGCTGACAATGTAGACGAATCAGGCTTCCACACACCGGAGAGGCAAGGCATCCCGTTCGTCATTCCCAAGGCACCCAGGAAAAGGTGTCGAAGACGTCTCCTTGTTGATGACGATTCTGTGAGCTCCCTGGGATGGAACTGCACCTCTCGACCTCGTGTGAGTCGCTTCCTCGACCTTTCACCTGAGAGCAAATTGGATGAAAAGTGTACATCCACCAAATCAGATGAAAACAATGACACATTGAAATCTGACGAAAATTGCTGGAAGAGTTCAGACAATTCTTGTAAGAGGAAGAGGGCAGAGTGACTTCACAACAGAAGGCCGGTTGACCTGCCTATGAATTGCAGTTTGTAAGCTTGTGTTCTTACTTGAACAGTGGTTGAAGACTTGTAAAAAAAACCAATGATTTGCGTGTAAATGTGGCTGCCATCATGATTCCCTTACATTAGTTTAGGATCAGCTTAATTTTTGTCGCCTTTGTATTTGTTCAGATTCAATTTTCTGGCAGGTATGGACTGATGTGCTTTCATTCAATTGTATTACAAGGTGCTCGTAGATAATTTCTGAGTGAATCATTGTACTTGGTCTCATAAAAAGATGTTTTGTTTGTTGGTTGATGTTGGATATATATGGGCAAGGTTCAGAAAAGGAGTTGAAAAATTGTGACACATATGAAAAGACTTGGCCTAAAAAAAAAAAAGAATGCAGAGTATGAAAATAACAAATAAACTCAAACAGCACAAAGGGTATTTAAACAAACAGACATGTTTAAAGCACCAAAGTTTTGTTAAGTAGATCTGAACTTGTGTGCATAACATTACCTCATGTCACAAACTAAAGCAACTGCAGCACGAATATTGAAATGTAAAACCTAAATGCATGGAAACGGTGAAGCAAGTCCTGTTAGTAATCTACTAACACTTGGAAGTAAATTTGCATAAATCAATTTATTACACGTCAGAATGGTCTTTTGCGTTGCATCTTGTCAGACAGTCAAGTCGCCAAACAAACATTAACCTTAAATAAGGAAAATTTCTACCATGAAAACATTACGATATTCTTACAGGTACAGGAAAATTTTGCAGTTAACTTCAAGACTAGTCAAACATTTGTTTTAAAAAAATGTGAACACAGCCATAATAAAAATAATGTATTCAGAAATTAAGCAATACAGTTAAATGCAATCATATAAATTCATTTGTCTTGGGATAAAAACAAATAGATCTTTAAAAAAAATTAAAAAGCATACAATGCTTGTCAAGGATTCAAGTTTAAGATTTGTTGTACAGTTTATGATTATTGTATAGTTTATTTTTATTTGTATTTATAGTATAATTTTGTTTAGGTACTGTAGTTGTAGTGGATAATAGATATTGTTAAGACTGCGAACAAGGCATGCTTCAGAGGAGGTTCTCTGGAAATTGTCACACTGCCTGCTTACCTTATTATTAATATTGTACTTGTAGGCTCATTTTACAACTTCAGTGGGTCAGTAGGGTTCTTCGGATGCTCTTTACTGCTGTATCGTCTGCAAGTTATAAATATGATAAAGGGCGCAATGCATGACGGACATTGTAGATAAATCGTTAAATGTCAATTAGTTGCTAAGTAGTTTTATTTCCAAATGTTGTCAGTACACTTTAAAATGATTATGAGATCAAAATAAATGTGTAGGTAATCTCTTTTGCCCATAGTATTAATCCCCAGGTGGCCATTGTTTTTCAGTGCCAGCGATAGGGCTAGCTGACTTTTAGACTTCATACCCCAACATTTTTAGATGATTGAGAACTGCTGACAGATTGGATGGTTGTTGAATTGTGGCTGCCTTCTGTGCCTTGCTCTAAATCTAATAATCTGTATACAAAATTAAGACTTTTTTAATTTTTTGAGTTGGTGTTGTTCTGTGATATGTACAAAAATAACCTTTTTGCGTAGTCCATGTACTCACCCCTCCCCTTCTTCCCACAACAGTGTTACCACTAGGGTTGTTTCAGCCCATCTTTTATACGGATCAGAGGTGAATACATTTCTTTCCCCCTCCCCCACCCCCTCCCCTTCCCCAAACAGCCCAAAAAAATCTGGATTTTGGCAAATATGTGAAAAATTGGTCCTAAAATAGTCTAAAATTGGCATTTAAATTTTTTTTTTTTTTAAATTGCCTGTCCATCAGTGTCTGTCCATAAAAAAGTTGCAAATGGATTACTATCTGTCAACTTATTTGGGCTATCACAACTAAACTTGGTAAGATGGTGTAAATGCATGAAGTCTCACAAATGATCAGTGAATGAATGACTTCACTTCAAGGTCAAGGCCACGAGGTTAAAAAAAAAAGTGTCAAAAAATGACAATTTTCCACTAAATGTTACTTGTTTTTATAAATTAATATTGAAGTTGAACTTATGATTCTTCTAATATGAATGATAGATATTAATGAGACTCTCATCCTATGCAACCTCTCTCCTATGTTACTGGAGCTGTCCAAAGTTGGTTAGTGTAGTTACTTTGAAGTTACATTGACCCTAAACTATATGAGATTTACAGTCCAAAGTTGTATTTAAAGATGGTAGATTGATCTTTCATATATTTTCCTTTTTTTTGTTGATCCTGAAGGTCAAGGTCATTTTGGGCCTTGAATAAAACATTTTAAAAACTAGATCATACAGGGGAATGGCTGTATATTTAACCCATAGTATGCAACAACATTGGGTTGTTTGATCATGCTTGAACATGAGAGATCATGTAAAAGTCAAGGTCATCCCATTGTCACTATTTTTATTGTTAATAAATTTTTATTTTATTTTTGTGTGTGTGTGCTTAAATTAATACAGCTTTTGTTGTAATTTATTTAATAGTACACGAGTGTATTTGGATTCAGAGGTCAAGGTCATCTCAATGTCGAGAGCTTAGAAAGATCTAAGTAGGTATTTGCATTTCGAAGCCACCATTTTTTTTCTGGTCTCTCGTGTTCATGTTAAATATTGCAAGTTCCATAAGGAGCATGTGTCATGTGGGCTTTGGTCTTCTAGTTGTTTAATGTGCACATGTCACAGAGCGTGTGCTCATGTTTGGAATCCATTGGTGGCATTGAATTAAAAAGTCAGTTTGTCTTTTCGTTTAAAACGCTTGATCACTCAAAACGTCTTAGCAACTCTTCATGTGTCTTTTGTTTGTAAATGGCGGATGAACGTCTTTTTGTAAGATTCATTGATGTAAATATTGATTGTACTGTACCACTGGTGCTTTTGATTATCATGCGCGATTTGTTTTTTCAATGTTTATGGTTTACTTTACGGAAACTGGATTGATTGGATGACACAGCAAAAACGCTAAAAATGCATAGGTAGTCCTGTTTGGTGGTTAAGATTTAACTTGTCACAAGCTGAAACTGTCATCTTTCAGCATAACATTGCCTGTTTCTGTCTTGGCAGTTAGTAGTTTTTATTTTTTTTTTCATCGACGCATTTATTTGGAATGTAAGGCTTTGTATCAAATTCAAGGTTCCTTCTTTTTCAAAGTCAGTGCTTCGAAGTGTGAATAAGTCAACGTTTTATGTAGGCAGTGACGTTTGATTCTTAGCCATGTAATTTTTGAGGGCCGATCCAAATCTGCTGGTCCGGTGAAGCATTTTCTGGTTGGGAGAGGAGCACAGTTTAGACGACAAAACGTTGAGCTCTTTTTACAATGTGTATATTGTGATGGGTGTTGCCAATAAGAAAAGAGAATGGTCTGTGATGTAAAGTCTGTGACATACATAGTCATAGGAACACTGGTGTGTGTATAGATTACAGTAGGAGATGGCCTTGTAAAAAAAACCAAGATTAGTGTTTAGTTGAAATAATTATCTTGTCTAGGTCATTTATTCATATAGATCCTTCTTTTGGTAAGTTTTTTTTTTTTCCAAATATTTTTCATTTTTTGGGCATGGGCGAGTACAATTTAAGTCCCAGCACTAAAATTTTGTGTATGTCATTGTTAAACATGCTAAAGAGTTATTTTAGTCTGTGATGAATGACATCTGGAACAAGGGAGATAATCAAGAATGATTAGTAACCTTGCATGAGAAATAGGGAGGCAACTCGGAACTGATATTTTTACAGTCATCATTGATGAAGCCTTCGAAGTGATGTTACGCACTGAGCATGCAAAATGTGCTAGCCTTTTATGATTATTTTATTGTTTAAATTTAATGTAAACTTAATTTTTAACCGAAGTTTGTTGGACATTCGCATTCCTGGAGTGTACAGAAGAGTGATGTAAATAGTGTACAAAGTGACGGAGAACAGTATTCAGCAATTTTTATTTGAGATCAGGAACCGAGTTGTGTTCTTTGAAACTAGCGAAGAAATTACAAATTTCATTTTATGCAAATTTAAGAGAGAAAAGAAGGGAAGGGGGAAAAAATCACAATGTTGACGATTTTTGTCCATTGTTGGTACGCAAAATGGCTGATTTATTTTTCCCTGTTTTGCAATTTGATGATGTGTTCAAACATGTTTGGTTGGTACATTGTTAAGATATTTGAGGGTAGCAGAAATTGTTAATGATTGATATAATTTTGATTGACTATGTTTGAGTGATCCTTGGTGTGTATGTGCAGCATATGTTTCTTCCCCTTTACACGTTTTTTTTGTTCACAATGTATTTTTTGGTAGGTTGGTTACCTTATAAATTTCAGAAATACGTATCCAGCTAGTTTATTTTTAGAAAACCAGTACGGGGAGTGTATAATATATATATATATATATATATATATATATATATATATATATATATATATATATATATATATATATATATATATATATATAAAACAGGTACTGGGAATGTCAATTATATAGAAAAGAAAGGGAAGCCATTGCACTTCTGTTGCACTCTAGTTCAAAGACCTGCTTGTGGCAGTGGGTCAAGTTAGGAGCAGAGCCCAGTGGTCAGTTTGGACTTGCCTATTGTACGTTCTCCCCCAGGGTTTCTGTATAAATAAGTATCACCACTTTGTGGAAATTTTAGTGCTTTAAGTTACCACTGTAGCTTTCTTTCTTTCCCCCGTTGGGGTGCCGGGGGTTCCAGTATAAATAGTATCCCCACTTTCTGGAAATTTAGTGCTTTAAATTCCCACTGTCGATGTCGTTCTCATTTGCTCTTTCTGAGTTCTCATTCCTGCTCTGTTCTATCAATCTGCTATACTATCTTCTTCTTCGCTAGACCAGTCTCCTACCTTTTTTCTTGAAAACTCTTCCAGGACAAGACTCCTTATTTGTATATGACTCTTATGAGGTCTGTTGGATCAGCTTGGGAATGTTGGACGCTTTCTGCCAGGTGGTCACTAGGGCTTTCTATGATGTTATTATTTAGCAATGTAGGCATTTTATATGTATGTGTTTTGTTGATAATTTATAATGATGTTTGTATTCTATTTTGTTTTTGTAAACGGGGGTTCGATAAATTAGGGTACAGCCTCAGCATCTTTATTGTAAAGTGACTGGCTGGTGGTGAGCTTTCAGTTTTACCACTAGGGTTGTTTCAGCAGATCTTTTATGCGGATCAGGGGTTGTCTGGTCCTGATTTGGCTCGGAAGAGTCCGCTGGACCTAAAGCAATAATCATGTAATGTAATGTTCTATCAAACTACTATCTTTTTCGCTAGTCCAATTGTCTACCTTTTTTCTTGAAAACTCTCATTATCAGATTATGTTGTGGGGTCTGTTGGCTCATATTTGAGATATTGGACTATTATTTATCAATGTAGGAATTTTATATGTACGTGTGTTTTGTTAATATTTCATAATGATGTTGATATTTATATCCCATTTTATTTTTGTAAACGGGGTTTGATGAATTAGAATACAGCCTCAGCTTCCCCTGCATAGGATGCCTTCATTGTGAAGTGAGCATCTGATGGAGTGCCTTCAGACTGTTACCATTCGTGGGGGTTTCAGTATAAATAGAATCCCCCTTTTCTGGAAATTTAGTGCTTTAAATTCCCACTGTCGCTGTCTTTCTCATTTGTTCTTTCTCATTCCTACTCTTTTCTACCTATGTAGATCTACCTTTGGATCAGCTTGGGAATATTGTCCAGATGCTTTCTCATGGTCACTAAGGCTTCCTTCGATATTAATTATTATTATTTAGCAATGTAGGCATTAATTTTTATATGTATGTATTGTGTTGATATTTTATAATGATGTTTGTGTTCTATTTTGTTTTTGTAAACGGGGGTTCGATAAATTAGAGTATAGCCTCAACGTCCCGTGTGTTGGATGCTTTTATTGTAAAGTGACCGGCTGGTGGAGTGCCTTCAGTGTTGCCCTCAGGGTTGTTTCAGCAGATCTTCTACGCGGATCAGGGATGAGTCCTCTTTCAACGAAAAAAGTGATCTTGATTTTGTTGTCCTGATTCTGCTCTTTGCAGTCCGCTGGGCCCTGTAAACAATGAATAAATAACTTACGTTTTTTTGTGCACAAAACATTAGCCTTTTCTGTTGAAAACGTTAGGGGTGTCAACTTTATCTAGCTTAAATTCAGTGTACGTTTGCTAACGTAATTTGCACGTTTTCTTGTTATCCATGTTATCAAACTCCACATCATGTGTTCTGAATTTTTCGAGCAATACATTTATAGACTTGGATGTACGTTACATACAAATTTATAATTGTTCATAATGAACCCGTAATTAACAGCATTGCATGTACGAAATTGTGCTTGTTTTGGGATATTCTGACGAATTGAGTTTTAAAAATTATATTTGTTTGTGTCTTAAATCAAGTTATCCGTTTTATCAACGACTTGCAGCGTAATTCATATTTTTAACTTGGAAATTATTTTACCTTGTTGTCAATGAGAGGCAGAGAATTGTTTAATTCGGATAAAATTATCGGACTGTGTCGCAGATACGTACACAAATTTAATCAGGTAGAATTTTAATCGTAATGAAACCTAAACTTTGAAATAAATTTGATAAAAATGTGATTGCGATGATTTGGAAAGCCTAGACTAGATGAAGCATTCTCTCCCTCCCTCATCTCGAGAAGGAGAGAGAGGGTCTTGTCTAGTCTTAGCTAGGTTGTATGAGCAGCTCTGTACCTGCTGTATTGAATTGTTTCGACTTTTTTTTTTTTTAAAGATCTGAATGAGGATAGGGGGAGGGGGGGGGGGGGGTTGAGCATGGATTTGGAAATAAATCTGTTAGTTAATAAACTGCTGGTTTTGTATCATTTATTGATGTTTGTGTGTGTGTGTGGCAAATTCAAATTTATTTCTCTTTCCTTCTTTCTTTTGTTTTATTTCTTTCATTCATTTTTTCTATTTTTGTATAATCTTCATCACATTTTTCTTTCTTTCTTCTTCTGGGTGGCTTGAGTGACGTCCCGTATCAGCCAACACCTTGGGCAGCTGTTGAGATGGAAAAGCTGTGCAACTGATTATTAAATTGCGATCTTCTTTCTTTTCTTCTCCCACTTCTTCTTCATCAATCTTTTGCTCAATCATAAAGAATTCGTAAATATCAAATGGGCAGCAACGGGGGGAAGAAAAATAAGTTCTATATGAATGATACAAACCTTAATATTTCTCTTAAGCATTCTCCCCGTGGGGGTGCCGGGGGTTTCTGTATACATAGTATCCCCACTGTCTTTGTCTTTCTCCTTTGTTCTTTCTCATTCCATCCTGTTCTATCAATCTACTATACTCCCTCCCCTTACGTGGGGGTGCCGGGGGTTTCTGTATAAATAGTATCCCCGCTTTCTGGACGTTTAGTGCTTTAAATTCCTCATGTGGTGTGTTTCTCCTTTCGTCTTTCTCATTCCTACTCGGTTCTATCAATCTACTATACCCCTTCCCCCAGTGGGGGTATTGGAGTTTCTGTAGAAACAAAAACCCCACTTTATGGACATTTAGTGCTGTAAATTCCCGCTGTCTCTGTCTTTCTCCATTGTTCGAATGAATGAATGAACATTGAGGTTAAGGAATACAACCACCATTGGCGATATGGCAGACGGGGATAACCATCCCAGAGAAAGAGGGGTAGGGACCTGAATCAACACTGAACCACCAAAGCAATAATACTGCTAAAATGGACAGTGAAAATGGCCACATTTTATATCGCCCACCACGGGATTCGAACCTGGGTCATCGGTGTGCCAGGCGAACAGGCTTTTGATGACTTCAACAATTTTAGGGCTGATGTTGTAGGCCTACACTCTCTTGGTTGCCCACAGTGCTGCATGCCAGACTCGGTCAAACGCTTTCTTGAAGTCTACGAACACATGAATAATAAATGTTGGTGCTGTAGGTATTTCTCGCAGATTATTCTGAGGTTGAAAATCTGTTCAGTGGTACTTCGCCCAGCCCTGAATACTGCTTGAACTTCAGCTATGATGTGCTCAGCTTGGCGTTTCAACCTGTTGAGTATTATTTTGAAAAGGACCTTGCTGGGATGGCTGATGGTGCGGTAATTTTCACACTCCTGAAGGTTACCTTTGTTTGGAAGAGTGATAACAAGCGACTGGGTCCATGATGTAGGCCACTCCCCATTCTGCCAGACCTTGTTACATAATTATAATGGTGAGGGCGTAAATCATCGCTTCTCCTCCTCCTTGAAGCAGTTCCGCGTTTATGTTGTCCACTCCCGCTGACTTCCCTTTCTTCAGCGATTGCACTGCTGCCTCAACTTCATCTCGGAGAATTGGGAGGATTTCTTCTTCTTCTCGGTTTTCGGGACATGCTAGAACTGGTGGGTCTCCGTTTGGTGTGTGGTTGTAAGGTCAGAGCAGTACTCTGTCCATCTGTCCAAGACTTCTTGTTCTTCTGTAAGGCATATGCCAGACTTGCATTGGATCGTGGAGACCTTGGGCTATTTAACACTTGTCAGCCGCTTCACAGTCTGGTAGGCCTTCTTGCTGTTGTTCTTGTTCAGACTGTTCTCTATTTCCTGGCATTGATATTCTATCCAGTTCTCCTTTGCTGTGCGCATGCCTTTTCGGATGTCATTGTTGATTCTTCGGTAGGCATCAACTCCCTCTCTTCATTTACCCCACAGGTACAATTAAAAGTTCAGGTTTGATCCACGGTTTCTTCTTTGGCCTGTACTTGCCAAGGATCTCAGAGGCGGCATCGGTCACAGTTGAGTTGAAGGTGATGGTCATGGTGTTGACATCAACATCGCCAGCTCCCAGAATGAGCAGTGTTGCACATTTCCCTTTTTGTAAACGGGGTTCGATAAATTAGAGTATAGCCTCAGCGTCACCTGCGTGGGATGCCTTTTGTGGTCCTGATTCTGCTCTTTGCAGTCCGCTGGACCCTGTAAGCAATGATCGAATAAGTAACTAACTAACCTCTTTCAAACAAGTTGCGGTCTTGAATCGGCTCTTTGTCGTCTGCGAAATCTTATAAACAATGAATGATTAACTAACTTTTGTAGTGCTAGGGAGGTTGGGGGGGGGGGGGGGTTAAGAAGTTGGTTGAGCATGAGTTTAGAAATAAATCGATTCGTTAATAAAATCCTGGGATTTGGTATCATTTCTTTTTCTTTATGTGTAGCAAATTTTCTTTCATTTTATTTATGTTTTCTTTTCTTCTTTTTTATTTCATTAATTTTTCTATTTTAGTACATTCTTTCAGCCCAATTTTCTATCTTCTTCTAGGTGGCTTGAGTTAGATTCTGTATCGGCCAGCACATGGGACAGCTCTTGAGCTGGAAAAGCGATATATGAGAATGATCACACGCCAAAGATGTGACCACTAAGCCTACAGAAACCAAGAGTGCAAGGGACGTAAGCTAGTACAGACGCGTCGATCCTGTATCTCGTAATGTGGGAGGTTGTTTCCCTTGTACGTTACCGCACGGCTGTCGGCTGGTCCGTTAGTTTAATGCAAAGTTCGTAACACATAATGAGACCTTATGACAGATACAAAATAACATTTCACTTTTGTATTTTCTTGCTACCTCTCCATTAATGATTGGAAATGTTATGTTGTCCTGTTAGAATTTTAAACAACAAACCAACAATCTTTATTCTATCTCTTTATACTTGTCAGGGGTGTCGGATAGCGCAGTGGTTGGAGCACTCGCTACTGTGTCGCAAGTTAAGCACCGTCCAGTGGGGTTAGCACTTGGATGGGTGACCGCAAAAACGTGAAGCGACAAATAACAAGGCCCCCAGTTGACTCAACTGTGACTGAGTACCTACTCTCTTAAGGGTGGGGAAGGTAAAGCAGCGAGGGAGAGAGATGGGCATCACCCTCATTACGCTGGCCCAAGATAAGTGTGATCTCCAACATCACGCTCCCCTACGGCCACAAGGCTAGGGGACTACCTTTACCCTTTTTTTTTTTTTTATACTTGTCATTCTCACTGCTTGTATAATGGACTTCGCTTGCTAAGGTTAACTCACAAATAATATAAAAGTAAAATATGGGTCTTTGAATGGGCGTTAAACTTTGTATGAAAGAAGAGATTTGTTGAATTATTGTACTGTTTCTCTGCCTGGCTCTATGTCTCAGTCCCTGTCTCTGTCTTCCCCAGTAATGTTCAGTTTTCACTACTGTACTTACACAAAAGACATTATTTGCGTTCTTTGCTGCCTGTTGCAATCTAAAGTAGTGACGTAACGCAGAGCGTGAACACAAATGAACGCATGCTTTGAAATGTTTTACTCTATTGTGCAGTATCAGGCCAATCCCTCAACACAGTGCATATCTTCAAATATTTAGGAGCCATTATATCAGACAATGGGTCCCGACAGGAAGTCCTCTCCAGGATCGCACAAACAACTGCTGCCCTGACAAGGTTGAAGCCCATTTGGAAAGACAGGACCAGTCTACATTCCAAAGTAAGACTGCTGCGCTCCCTTGTCATCTCCATCTTCCTATATGCTTGCGCAGCATGGACCCTCACAGCAGATCTACAACGAAAAATACAAAGCATGGAGATGAGGTGCTACAGAAGACTTCTGGGCATTTCCTATACCCAACACATCACCAACGACGAAGTCCGACAGACCATCACACAAGCCATTGGACAACACGATGACCTGCTCACAGTGGTGAAGAAACGGAAACTCCAATGGTATGGCCACGTCACCAGATCATCAGGCCTTGCAAAGACCATTCTGCAAGGCACAATGCAAGGAGGTAGAAGAAGAGGGAGACCGAAAAAGAGGTGGGAGGACAACATTCGAGAATGGACTGGTTTGACACTGAGCGAAGCCATCAGGGCTGCTGAGGACAGAGAAAGATGGAGTATGCTGGTTAAACGATCATCTGTGGTGCCCCTACGACCTCCGGGTTACGGGACAGGATAGGATAGGATGAGATAGGATTGTGCAGTAGTATTTCGACATCGAGGTGCACGCGCTGATTTTCTATTAAGCAACAAGACGAAAACCCCATTCAAATGTATTTGCAGGCATCCGGATAAACAGCTGAAAATCAGCATTTTCAAAGTGTTCATAATTTAACTATCTGAAGTATATATATATATATATATATATATATATATATATATATATATATATATATATATATATATATATATATATATATATATATATATATATATATATATATATATATATATATATATATATATATATATATATATATATATATATATATATATATATATATATATATATGCAAGCCAAAAAATACAAATAAAAATCAGGCAGCGACCGTGACCTTTGAAAAAGAGCAAAGGTTATGCAAACACAAGGATTGGTGGTAAAATTATCTGCATATTAACAATGATCAAAATCGGGCCTTTTTTTTTGGAAAAAATGAAAGTTTTGAACAACGACGTAAAATTGGGAAAGACGATCCGACCAGATGACAACAACCGGAATTGATGGGCCTTTTTTTTTTTTTTTTTTTTTTAAAGTAAGCTGAACTGTGTAAACAAACTGAACAGAATTGCTTCAGCCGTTTCGGAGATGTTGAGCAAAACTTATTTAGCAACAAAAAGACAATACAACACTATACAAGATTACTGCTTTAGGTCCAGCGGACTCTTCCGAGCCAAATCAGGACCAGAACAAAAAGACCCCAACCTTTTCGCAAGAGCAATGGTGATGGTACGAGAGTCTGGCCACTATCTTAGATAATGTTCCTTTAAAGGTTTGGGGAAAATCCGTTCAGTGATTCTTGAGATAAAGCGTCCAACGTACGGAGCGACCACCATTTGACTCCTTTTGATTTCCGACTTTTTTAAAATTTTACTTTATTTATTTATTTATTTATTTATTTTAGCCAAATCTAAGGGCTGATTGATCTGTGTTGCACTGAATGTGCTATATATTATTTAAATCACAGTTATTCCGGGCTAGAGTTTCCTGACTTTGGTCGATTTATCCCATGTCTGCCTGGATCAATGGTAGAGGGATTAGGATTATTAAAAGGTTTCCGTTTGCTCTTTGTAACCCTTGATCCCCTCTTTGCCGGGCTGAGAGCTGTACATCCGAGCCACACATCATATCAAGCGCTTCAACACTTTGAGGGATCAACGGGGGGCCGGCCGGGTAGCTCAGCTGGTAAGAGCGTCTTGCTAGTAACCAAAAGGTCGCTGGTTCGAATCCCGGATTGGTCAACGTGTGATCATATTATTTTCCCCATTACCAACAACTGGCCCGCTGGTGTCAGTATAAATCGGTCCAGTAGTCACCTATATGCGAAAGTGTCGTGTGACTATAATCTACAAACAACATTGAGGGATCAACGGTGGCTATAAAAGTTTACAACAGACCTCCATCTCAAAGGGTTTTTGTCCCCAATATGCCTAAGGTGTTGGGGGACGTAAATTTTAACCAACAACAACAACCATCTCAAAGTAATCCCACCATTGTCCAATCAACAGTGCTCTTTCTCGCTGTACAATCTCTAGTTATTGTTCGATCGGTCTCGTTGGCTCCGCCACACAACCGACTTCAGCTCCATTGCATTTGATTGGTCGGACTGTCGCGCCCGTTCTAAAACTTCACGCAATACTGAAACTAGTTCCGATTTTCACGTCCGCGCGAGCCACGAGCCAGGAGATCGAAGAGTATTCGTGCGCACACGTTTAGCAAGTACGCTTGAACGTGCAAACGGATTGGAATAAGCCGTACACCTCACCCCACCACATACCGTCAGTCGTCTCTCGGGCTCTCTTAGATCACTCAGAGATGTACATATCTCTGGATCACTGAACTAAATAGATCAGTGCTCTTAGATACTAGCCATCGCATTACGGAAGTGACGTTGCGTATCTAAAAATAAGTTTTCACCTCCACGTGAACTTTGCTTTGCTTAGTACCATCAACATGGCCGCTTTTCCGCCTTGTTTCTCGCTTGTACGGCAAACAGAAAATAACATTGTTGGCACTGTCGACAACGAAGAAGATGTGAAGGTGATCCTGGATTTCTTTCAAAGGACCCATAGGGCATCTTTTGTGGAGAGGTAAGATTATCGACTACTGTGTACTCATGTCACATATCTCGCTCATCTTTACGCTTGCTTATTTATATTTAATAATAGGCCTACTCTGTAGCCTACTGGCTTTATAATTAAAATAATAATAATGATATTGCCCCTCCCACGCTTGCTTATTTATATAAGGCCTACTCAGTGACCTAATGGCTCTATAATTATAATAGCAATAATATAATAATATTATTATTATTTGTGGGGTGTCGGATAGTGCAGTGGTTGGAGCACTCGCTACTGTGTCGAAAGTGAAGCACCATCCGGTGCGGTTAGCACTTGGATGGGTGACCGCTAAGGTGTGAAGCGACAAACAACAACGCCCCCAGTTGACTCAACTGTGATTGAGTACCTACTCTCTTGAGGGTGGGGAAGGTAAAGCAGCGAGGGAGAGAGTTGGGCATCACCCTCATTACGCTGGCCCAAGATAAGTGTGATCTCCAACATCACGCTCCCCTACGGCCACAAGGCTATGGGGACTACCTATTATTTGTATATATAATATAATTATTTTATTAGTACATGTATTATTATTTATTATAAATTAATAATATTGGTTCTGGCATTTGTATTTTTAAAACATGGGCCTAACATAAATAATAATATCAATAATAATAATAAATATTTATGATTCACCAGCCACATCATCCCTTGAAAATTGTAACTAACAATAAAACTGTTAAGTGTTATGATTTCAAAGTAAGAAATAGACTAACTCAAATATGTTTCAGAAATTCATTGTGAGGAATAACTAGCCATCAGATTCTATAACTGACAGTTCATTACATTACATTACATGATTGTTGCTTTAGGTCCAGCGGACTCTTCCGAGCCAAATCAGGACCGGACAAACCCCGATCCACATAAAAGATCTGCTGAAACAACCCTAGTGGGAAAACTGAATGCCCTCCACCGGCCAGTCACTTTACAATAAAGACATCCCACGCAGGGGACGGCTGAGGCTTTACCCCAACTAATCGAACCCCCGTTTACAAAAACAAAATAGAATACAAACATCATTATAAATTATCAACAAAACACATACATATAAAATGCCTACATTGATAAATAATAACATCATAGGAAGCCCTAGTGACCACCCGGCAGAAAGCGTCCAATATTCCTAAGCTGATCCAACAGACCTCATACATAAACAAGGAGTCTTGTCCAGGAAGAGTTTTCAAGAAAAAAGGGAGGTCACTGATCTAGCGAAGAAGAAGATAGTATAGCAGATTGATAGGACAGAGCAGGAATGAGAAAGAGCGAATGAGAAAGACAGCGGCAGTGGGAATTTAAAGCACTAAATTTCCAGAAAGTGGGGATACTATTTATACTGAAACCCCCGGCACCCCAACGGGGGTACTGTTGCCGCAGTGAAACGGTCATGCCTACAAAGGAAAGACAGGTTTTCAACTGGGGCTTTAACTTTTCCCTTTATAGGTTAGAACAATCTACAGTGGCAAGATTGCTCATGACCCCAAGGGGTGAACTGACTGTTCATTCAATGTGTTAAAAAACCAAGTGGGCATGAATTTTAGGGATTATATCATGTACTTGTAGCATGTTGATCAAAATACAATATAGAATGAAATTGTCACTAGTCCATGATGCATTAAGCAAGTAAAACATTACAATGATTTTGGTTTGGCATGGCAAAATAAAAAATCCCCCTCCTCTCTGGTAAAACCTGCATATAGTCATTGTTTATTTCAAACACTCAGTTTCCAAGCATTCTGTCTACATCACTCAAGGTTTGATAAACACAAAATTAAGTTAAAAGAAATTAAAAGTAAAAATAACAAAAATTTTGAAATTGTGGATTCAATATAAATCTAAGACTAGTTTCTACAACTATTATACTGTTTATTACAGGACTCAACATCTAAAACCAAATAAGGGTAACGCCCAAGACAGAATTTTATGGAGTGAAGATGTCAACAAGGATTTTATCATTCCATGCCTAATTGAATGGTCACGGTGCAAACCTTGCACCTATGGAGGAAAACCAAGAAAACTATCAAAAGTCAAGAAAACTAGTGAAGTAAGTGCTATATAGTTTGTGAGGATGATGTGTTAATTTTTTTTTTAATTTCCATTACATAACTGACCTATCATTTATTATTTTTATGTTCTAGACTCTTTTGAACAAGTGTAAAAACTTCTAATGTAAACAACTATATAAATTATTCTAGCAACACCAGCAAAGCATAGAAGAGGACTGCCTGTTTAATGGTATGGTGAGAATATGTAAATATTATTTTTATGTTCTAGACTCTTTTGAACTTGTGTAACAACTTCTAATTTAAATAAAAATATAAATTATACTAGCAACACCAGCAAAGCATAGAACAGGACTGCCTGTTTCATGAGATGGTGAGAATATATAAATCAAATGTGTCAGGTAAATGAGATTGTGAGCATAAAACACATGTGTTACATGAGATAATGAGCATAATTATATGTCGGTTACGTGAGATGGTGAGCATTATATAGGTCTGCTTCATGATATATTGCATATAACACAGGTCTGCTACAAGTGATGGTGAGCATATTATATGAAGTACATGGTAAGGACAAAAAATGAAGAATTCTGCAAGAGATTCTGGACTTTAGCCTCAGAAACCTTTAGGCTTCTAGTACAGTAGCTAAATGGCCTAAGCATCTTAAGGCCCTTAAAATTTAATTATTATATGTTATTATTATAATAATCAACAGTGTTACCATAAAATATTTGCTTCATGAGATGGTGATATAATACGCTGGTTAGGTGGGATGGTGAGCACAATATAATTATGTGTGTTACATGAGATAGTGAGCATAAAATATGTCTCTTACATGAGATAGTGACTGAGCATAATAGAAATCAGCTAGAAAGTAAATTTTGTTATCATAATATATTTGCTTCATGATATGGTGTAAATATGGATCTGCTACATGACATGGTGAGCATAAAAATAACTGCTGTATGAGTGAGTAAGCAAAATATAATTATGTCTGCCATGTGAAAAAGTGAGTTTAATATAGGTCTGCTACAGGAGATGTTATTTCATTTATGCATGTTTTCATACTTTGTCTTTCTGTTAAATATAGACTGAACATGATTACCTTCGAAAGACACGCTTTCACAAACAGAAATCCAGGAAAATTGGTTGTACGGCTTCAGTTTCACTTAAAATGCTAGCTCTGTGAGTTGCTTTGTATACATTGATGTATGTATTAAAATTTAAAACTTACTTAACATTTGTTTATTTCATATACTTTTCTTTTTTTAATTGATGTATCTTATACTGTATTTATACTTATATCTCTTTTTTTTTTTACAGAAGCACGTGGAATTTAATAAACCCAATGTGTTGTTTTTTATTTGTTAATGTAGTTTCATTGTTTATATTATTTCATCAGTATAGATTCATTCCTTTGTTGTGTGTTTTTTTTTTATAATTTTTTTACATATAGTAAATAAGGCATACATACATAGGTACTTTTAATAAAAAACATTATTTTCTTTCTTTGCTCTGCACTGTCTACATTTTCGACATGCATGTATGTTTGTGTGTCTGTACTTTGATTTGCAACTCAATGACCAGCACATTTTCGGCATATATATGCACTATACAGTTTTAATTGCTTGATATACCTATGTAGGTTTGATGACTACAAGCTGTCTAAAGCTGCAGACACACGGTATAAAAGAACTACCATGATGACCTTGCTCAAGAAGGACAAAGCTCCGAAGGTGAGAAGGTGTGTTCTGATGGTGATCCCGTTAGCCTGTGCACACACTGGACCAGGACATGTTGTGTCCGTTGAGACTGCCTTCACTCACCGCATTTCAGATGTGGTCAAACAAAAAATATACGAGATTGTCTCCATGGGCATTACCAAAGTTCCAATTGTTCAGAAAATGCTCAGGTTTGTTCACTATTCCAATGCGTTTATTAAATCTGTTAACAAAAACCAACTGAACTTAAACTTCGCAGTATTTAGCCTGTCATGGACTGCAATTAACATTTGTCTGATCCAAAAGGGTTCTTGCTGTTTGTATGTACTAATGTAGGCTATCATGTTGCACTTTGATTATGATGAAGAACGCTCTATAGCATGTCGACAGTGCATACAAAAATATAAAATTATTTAATTTGTTACCTGTCCTATTCAAAGTTCATCTATGATAAGGTGTTTATTAGTGTAACAACCATTATGCCCCAATGGCTATTGCATGTTGCATATTAGTGTTATTAGTATTATTATTTTTTTTTTATTATTATTATTATGTAGGCTTTAGTATTTTTTTCACTGGCCAGATTGCCTCATTTATTTAATACATCTTATAATTTTTACTCCTATTCATTATAGGCAGTTCGTGAAGACATGGCACTGGGATGTGAAACCAATGACACATGATACTGCCTATTACCCAAAGGCTGCCACAATTTACAACCATATTCATGCTGCAATAGCTGCTGGGCAGTATACAAATGTGGATCAGGACAATCTTGCTGAACTCATCCAAACCACAGAGGCATAGTAACCTTATTAATTTTTTGTTTTAAAAGACCACCCTGTTTGTTTGTTTTTGCAGCATTGCAAAAAAACACCTATCACTTCTTTAAATTTTCCCCACTGATTTATGCATTGGCAATCTACATTCCTTAGTTGTTTAGATGACTGAACTTGTTTTCAGAAATTTTTGAGTTCAAATTCAATTTCCTCTACCTTAATTTTGCCACTTACAATGCCATCATACCATTGCTGTCAGCTTAGTCAGTGGTTCATTAAGTAGTTATGATTTTATATTTTCTCTTTGCTATCATGCCACTCCTATTTCTTGTGAAAAAAAAACTCCCAAGCAGCCTTAGGTTTGGTTTGTTTGTTGGTTTTGTTGTTGTTGTTGTTTTTTTTTTTTTTTGTTTTGTTGCTTTATGTCCAATCGCAAACATATTTCAGGGCGCATGAGAATGATTTGCTTAGTCAAGCTATCATGCTGCACACTATGAATATTTGCCCAACATAGGGATTTTCCATCAGGTCACATTATTCTTACACCAAGCCAAGCAGTCCGATGTTTGGCAACAACATTAGGTATTGGCCGATCTAGGTTTAAAAATCCCTCCAAGTATTGCAGAATTCAAATGGGACCTTCCAGCCTGTAATCAAAGACCTTATCCACTTGGCCATGGAGGCTGCTCTACCGTTAGGTGGATAAACAAACAAATGCACCATCTGCTACAGCGTAAGCTGTGATAGCAACCTGTCTCGGTAGACACTCTGAAAACAGTAATAATAATAATAACAGGGACAACAGTACACGTGGTGTAAAGGCAGGAAGATTGCTTATACGAAACTGATGGGAAAATAGATTTTTATTTTTATAAATTAATTTTGATTGATTTATTATTGCTTTAGGTCCAGCGGACTCTTCCGAGCCAAATCAGGACCGGATAAATAAATTAATTTGGCTGCATCTGGTATTATTTTAAAGGGAGGGAGGAAGAGAGAAAACCCTCGGTGACCCGTAAAGTTTTATACCTCAGTCAAAAATTCTTGCCCCATGCGGGTATTGAACCCATGACCCTCGGCATTGGAAACCAGTGTGAACCCACTATGCTACAAGCCACCCTGTCAGTGGACAGACATTGAGACCAAATACCTGTTGTTCATTCCTAGCTATTATGTCTAGATTAAAAGCCCTGCGATGAGCATAATCAAGCATTTTCATACTATATATGTAGTGTACCATAACAAATGTTATTACATTTCATACAGGCAAGGGAACCTGGGAAACACACTTTTTTGCTGAGGAAGTGTGGCGAGACTGCAACTGCAGATCCTCAACAAACACCAATTTGCAAGGTTGCAGGTGCAGATTCTGAACAAAAGCCCCCAAGAGTCCCTCGCATATTCCAACACCTACCTGATGAGGAGTCGGATGACGAAGAAGAGGAAGGCGTGACTTATGTTAAAAAGGATGCTTCTGATACTTTTCTATTCATTCATCAAAATGTAGAAGTGGCAGACACATGTGAGGTCGAGGAGATGCCCCCAAAGCCATCCACCATCCCCAAGCGCAGTCTTCTCAGTGCTCAACAAATCTTTAGAGAGGCTCTGAAAGACCTGCATGACCTTTCTTACCTGTGCACTGATGTGCAGCAGCTGATGGCACAGGCAGACAAACTGCACTCGCTGCGTGATTGTTTGCGCACACAGTGCCCAACTTCCAGTGGCCTGCCTGTCCACCAAGACAGAACTGTCTGTCGTGAGTTGCCTGTCAGGAAAAAGTCCAAGAGAAACTAGACAAGGCGATTGGCAGGTAAAATTATTCCCGAACCTGAATGCTACATTTGATCATGATTTGGCTCGGAAGAGTCCGCTGGACTTAAAGCAATAATCATGTAATGTAATGAATGCTACATTATTTAATAATTAATCAATCATTGCAACTTGGTTAGGAATGGGGTTTACATATTTTTTTCAGGCCATAAATATGATTAGGTCATATTATTTGGCATTGTAGGGACACACCTTGAACAAGATTTTGAAAAAATTGGTGTAAAATACATATATGTGTCTTATCATATATGTTAGGCATATTAATTTTAAAGGTAATTTTGTTACTTTGGTTTTCTGAATAACAGAAAATGCGTATGGACCCTCGCCGAATACCACCAAGACATCTACTCAGGAGACCACCAAGAAATGTACTCACCCTACACCTGGTCAGGTCTTCCATGAGTCTTAGTGTGTGTAGTTGATGTGTGACTGATATTCATCTGTGTGTAAATGTATGCAGTTTATAATATTTTAGCCTGTTGAAATTTAAAATCACGGGCCACTGTCTAATACTTTTACTCTGGTATGAATAAACTAATTTCCATTCAGTGAGAACACACTGGCACTATAATTCAATTTAAATGACACTTGCAAGCTGCAGTCACGTACAATTTTTTTTTAACCTGGTACCAGAGTTATTTTACAAAGAATTTGCTTATTGCATGCTTCTGTATAACTGTCAATATAACCTTTGTTTTTATCTTTAGTAGGTAACGCTGTTTTGAGAAAAAAAGAGAAGGCTGGGCCACACACAATAATTTTATATGAAATACATCATAATAATAATAATTAAAAATACCTAATTTTTACGTACCTCATTTAGTCAGAGCACTTAGTTGCTGTACTAAGGGTTTCTGAGGTTGCAGTCCAGAACCACTTGTAGAAATATTTTTCTCAGCATGTACTTCACATATTTATACTCATGTATCAGTCTTGAGTTATGCTCACCATCTCATGTAACAGAACTATATAGTGATCACCGTCTCATGTAACTGACTTAAATTAAGTTCACGATTTTATGTAACAGACCTATATTATGCTCAAGATCTCATGTTACACATTTATTCTGTTTCCCATCTCATGTAACAGCCATGTATTAT
This sequence comes from Oncomelania hupensis, assembly GCA_036898135.1. Lineage (NCBI taxonomy): Eukaryota > Metazoa > Mollusca > Gastropoda > Littorinimorpha > Pomatiopsidae > Oncomelania > Oncomelania hupensis. Next base: position 133,482,565 of record CM072512.1, read on the forward strand.
GCTCACTGTCTGATGAATTAGACTTGTATTATGTTCACCATTCTCTGTAGCAGACCAATTTTTATGCTCACACATCATGTATCAGACTGGTATTGTACTCGCCATATCATGTAGCAGACCTATAGGCTATAGTGTGCTCACCATCTCATGTAACATACTTATTTTATGTATGCCATCTCATGTAACAGACCATATGCCTACAATATGCTCACCATCATTTTATGTAACAGGCTTATTCTATGTTCCACATTTTACATAACAAACCTTCTGCCTTCTCTCTAAGCAGGTGACCGAGGCTAAAAAGTCTTGAAAAAATCAACAAGTCTATGTAGACTAGAGAGAAAACTCAGAAAAAAAAATAGACAACCTTCCTCAACCTATCCTCAATGCAGCCCATCTACAGTTGAGACTGAATAGTGATCATGTACGGCCATACGGCTGTCGTTATTCTGCGTTCACTCTGGCATTGAGAAGCTGCATATGTGACAGGCCAAAAAGTCGTTAAAAAAATCAACAAGTCTATGTAGACTAGAGAGAAACATCGGAAAATAATAGACAACCTCCCTCAACATATCCTCAATGCAGCCCATCTACAGTTGAGACTGATTTGTGACCATGTACGGCCATATGGCTGTTGTGGTAGCTTCTGCGTAATATATAAATGGATTAAATAAAGTTGTAATATTTAACACTATTTATAATTTGTTTGTGATCCTTTCTGGCTTTAAATTTCCTTATCTCTCTTTCTTTCTCTCTGGCTGTCTCTAATCCATAAATGATTGTGAAAGAAAATTATATTTAGAGATAGTGCAGTTGGCTCATTAAAACACCAGCATTAAAGATAGTGCAGTTGGCTCCTTAAAAACACCAGCGTTAGAGATAGTGCAGTTGGCTCATTAAAAACCCCAGCGTTAGAGATAGTGCAGTTGGCTCATTAAAAAACCCAGCGTTAGAGATAGTGCAGTTGGCTCATTAAAAACACCAGCTCATTAAAAACCCCAGCGTTAGAGATAGTGCAGTTGGCTCATTAAAAACACCAGCGTTAGAGATAGTGCAGTTGGCTCATTAAAAACACCAGCGTTAGAGATAGTGCAGTTGGCTCATTAAAAACACCATCGTTAGAGATAGTGCAGTTGGCTCCTTAAAAACACCAGCGTTAGAGATAGTGCAGTTGGCTCATTAAAAACACCAGCATTAGAGATAGTGCAGTTGGCTCATTAAAAACACCAGCTCATTAAAAACACCAGCGTTAGAGATAGTGCAGTTGGCTCATTAAAACACCAGCGTTAGAGATAGTGCAGTTGGCTCATTAAAAACACCAGCGTTAGAGATAGTGCAGTTGGCTCATTAAAAACACCAGCATTAGAGATAGTGCAGTTGGCTCATTAAAAACACTAGCTTTAGAGATAGTGCAGTTGGCTCATTAAAAACACCAGCGTTAGAGATAGTGCAGTTGGCTCATTAAAAACACCAGCGTTAGAGATAGTGCAGTTGGCTCATTAAAAACACCAGCATTAGAGATAGTGCAGTTGGCTCATTAAAAACACCAGCTCATTAAAAACCCCAGCGTTAGAGATAGTGCAGTTGGCTCATTAAAAACACCAACGTTAGAGATAGTGCAGTTGGCTCATTAAAAACACCAGCGTTAGAGATAGTGCAGTTGGCTCATTAAAAACACCAGCGTTAGAGATAGTGCAGTTGGCTCATTAAAAACACCAGCGTTAGAGATAGTGCAGTTGGCTCATTAAAAACAGTTCAAGATCGCCCGGGTCTTTTAAGTCCGTTTTGTGCAGTGGAATGCATACACGCACGCGCACAAGCTAGCTTTCGGTTTATACTCTCGGTTCTAAATGAAAGGTGGACTGGACAGTCATGCTGTACGTACAAATCGCAGCCTAAAAATCTTCCCGTAATTGTGAACCGCGGCTTTTGAATTCCTTTACAGGTAAAACAGTCATAGTTAAAAAAAAAAAAAAAAAAAAAAGACATTTTGTAATAGTGTGTTATCGATCTTGTGCCTTGATATCGTTTGAGTTTGAGAGAATCACTGTTCTTCCACGGCATAAAATCCTCCAACTGACAAAAGCAATTCCTCAGCGCTCTTCTCTTTTTTTAGTCATTGTTTATAGGGACCAGCGGACTGCAAACAGCCGATTCAGGAGAGAGTCAACTTGGTTGAAAGAGGGCTCACCCCTGATCCGTATAAAAGAACTGCTGAAACAACCCTAATGGTAACACTGAAGGCACTCCATCAGTCGATCACTTTATGACAAAAGCATCCCATGCAGGGGACGCTGAGGCTGTAGGCTACTCTAATTTATTGAAACCCCGTTTACAAAAACAAAATAGAATATAAACGTCATTGTAAAATATTAACAAAACGCATACATATAAAATGCCTAGATTTTTTAAATATTATAATACCATAGAAAGCCTTAGTTACAATTTGGCAGAAAACGTCCAATATTCCCAAGAGACCCCATACACAAATGAGGAGTTTTGAGAGAGTTTTCAAGAAAAAAAAGTTAGGTGACTGGTCTAGCAAAGAAGATTGATAGAACAGATTAGAAACGAGAGAGAGCAAATGAGAATTTAAAGCACTACATTTTCACAAAGTGGGGATACTATTTGTACATAAAACCCCGGCACCCCAACGGGGGTTGTGCTCTTCTTTGATTGAACAATCACTGCTGCACTTCAACACAACGTAGACCACGTTGCTCGGCTCAAATCAATCAATCAGTCTTTCATTAAACGTCTATTCACACATTTAGGTGATATTAGACCATTAAAATTATACTGCTAACACTTAAAAAAACCACTTTAACTATTTAAAAACAAAATGTCGATCAGTCTATACAAGTCTACTAACAGGAGATTTAGCAATAACTTTCACCACTTCTGTAACATTTGGAAGATACAGAACCGCGTCCACAGAATTTTTATATTCAATGTTTTTTTTCTATTCACTCCAAGCATGTCTAATAAAACTCAGCCCCAAAACTTTATTATAGTCTGGGATCCACTTTGGTGACATTTAAATACCAGCTGTTTTCCACCCATTTGCTTCCCTATCCTTTTTAAAAATGTTTTCTTTTTTTTTAAATAGTCGGGAATCAGAATGAGTCAAACTTTGGTCTGTTTATCGGTCTGCCCGTCATGGATGATCAATCCATTGTTCGTCCCAGATCAAAAACCACTTAACAGATTTTGAACAAAACTCCAAAGGAACGCAATCTAGTTTAATGGCAAGCTTCCTGTTGCATTATATTAGCTCTTCCGCAAAGGTCAACGTAGCTGGAGTAACTGTTTTGCTCTACACGATTTGCTCCATATCTCAAAAACGGCTAAACCGATTTTGATGACTTTTGGCATACAGGTGCTTCAACACATGGCCAATCATCCTATGGCAGGCCATTGGTCGGTCAGTCGGTCATTGCGGCAGTCCCAATGCACGTTAATATGAAAACATGTTCTCAACATCAACATTTATTTTCCCCTGGTGTCCGACATGAACATTTAAGCTTATTTAGGACAACCAGCACGCAGTGTGAATAGTTTGTCCATCAATTCAATGTTTATGTTGATGACCAGCGGACACTGTGAAAGCTTTGTCCTTCAAATCAATGTTTATGTTGATGACCAGCGGACACTGTGAAAGCTTTGTCCTTCAATTCAATGTTTATGTTGATGACCAGCGGACACTGTGAAAGCTTTGTCCTTCAATTCAATGTTTATGTTGATGACCAGCGGACCCTGTGAAAGCTTTGTCCTTCAATTCAATGTTTATGTTGATGACCAGCGGACACTGTGAAAGCTTTGTCCATCAATTCAATGTTTATTTTGATGACCAGCTGGCTGTATAAACTCTTGTCCCTGACATCAAGGTTTATCTTAAGCTTTAGAACCACACATTTGCTAAACTATATTTTAAAACTCGTCAGCTACCATTAAGATTTATGCCAGACTGACAACAACGTGAGGTTTAATAGATTACAGTAGATAGTCAATGTGTATACTACTACTACTACTACTACTACTACTACTACTACTACTACTACTACTACTACTACAACTACTACTACTACTACTGTCACGTGGGGTTTATGGGCTCTGCACAATGGAATTATGGACCCTCACGTTTATTCGGTGGGAACTGCTAGTAAGTCACCCTATGAATGACTTTAATAAATTTATTTGTTTAGCTCGTTCTGTGTTAAGGTTGGGGTACAGAAATAGATAGAAAAATGGTAAGAGATTACTGTCACACTAGCTTTCACACGGCTATGAATCATATGTAGACCAGCCACTTGATAACAGTTAAAATCACACATTTATTTCTTCTACTCTATACAAGATTCTCTAAGTACTAATCTAACTTAAAAAGTCTCTTTCAATGCTAATAGTTCGATCGCTGATAGTCTAGGCAGCTGTTATATCTTCCTCGGGCACTTGCGATAATATTTCATGTAGATTTGGACTACTGTGGTCCGTTTTACAGTTTCTGAAGAGTTGGACTACTGTGGTCCTGTTATGATCAGTTTAAGTGCACTTTCGGAGATTACACTTAACTTTCTGATGGTGCGGTCGAAGTCCTTCTGTGAGGTAGCTTCTGGTACACCTTTGTCGTTGTGTAGTTGGGTTCCCTTGCCACGCTGTGGGGTCTGACAGGGAGTTTTCCGGGTAGCTCTTTCCGTCTTGTGCGGTAGAGGATACTCCGCCAACTAGTCGTTTCTGTGGAGTGGTGCGCACAGGATAGCTCGGGATAGCTCGGGATAGCTCGCCTGCTCGTCTGTTATATAAGAGACGAAATTCTGCACAACCCTGAATAATCGGTTTGTGCAGAGCGTCTCACTGAAAGCCAAGTAGCCCTCAGTGATAGCTCCACATCTCTATACATAAGCGACGAACATTCTGCTACTTCCGGGTTCCACTGGAATCTCAACTCTAAATTCCTATACATACATAAATATCAATCGTGTCTAACTATACACATACAGAATTAATAATATTACAAACATTCAGTGGTACAGCCACTGGTCTGCAAACATACATATAAGTTAAACAACAGTGGTTCCGTACGGGATACAACATGGCGGCGCAACCGGTCGTGTTTCGCCTCGTGCTCGGCTCTTCCACGTGGTACGGCAAATTCGGATTAACAATTCACATTTATGCATAGCAAATTCCACAAACATAATTTCAACAATAATATAAATATATCACGATGAAACAGAAGGGTGTTCATCTACCTGTTTGACAAGTTCAGGCCCGTGTTGACTGAATAGAATTCTAAGATTCCTAAGTCCTGCTTCCTGGTCTATGAGTGTAGAGATTTCTCTAGCTGTGGAGATGTTGACTCTACCTCGTCTCACACACGACTGATTCAAACTGTGTTAGGCTCTGACACAGTCAAAACTGCTCTACCCACTGAGCCTGCTTCTGATTGGTTAAAACGGTCCGATTCAAAGCTCAAGTGCTGAGTCACTGCACGGCGTGGGTGGTTCGCTCGCCGTGTGTGGCCTGCTGTGTAATCTTAATTGCTGCTGTGTTATAGTCTAACTTCTAAAGTTACAAGTACTACACATGGCTAAATAGTCAACAAGCAGAGGTAAAACTAGCCAATTCGTGACAGGCTCCCTCAACTGAAAAAAGGCGATGACTACTGGATTCGACCTTTTTCTACTACAGAGCCTAGTTTTAACACTGCACTATCCTCGGGTCCTATTTACAAACTAATTAAGTTGCTCTACCTGAGCTGCAATGCTGTGCCAGGTAGCTATGGACACTAGTGACAGGGTTTTACTGGACGGGGACGAATTCTGGTGCTGTGGCCCTTAGTTGTGATGGGTGGGCGACAGCTGCTGTGTCCTCCACGAGATGGCGACTGAGGTAGTCGGCTCCGTGGTTCTCTTTGCCGGGGATGTACTCGATTTGGAATGAGTATGCCTGAAGGGTGAGTGCCCATCGCATCAGGCGAGAGTTCAAGGATTTGGAGGCTGCCAGGAACGATAGTGGTTGGTGGTCCACCTGAACTGTGAAGTGGGTCCCATACAGGTAGAGTTGAAACTTCTGTATGGCCCAGACTAGTCCAAGGCATTCCTTCTCCGACGTGGCGTAGTGGGTCTCGGCGGGTCTCAATTTCCTGCTGGCGTAGGCGACGGGGAATAGCGTCTCTGCATTCTTGGGGTCGCGCTGTAGCAGTACTGCTCCGAGGCCTAAGTCGCTTGCGTCGGTGCGAAGAACGAATGGCTGAGTCAAATCGGGTAGGTGGAGTACTGGCGCCGATGTCATTCTGTCCTTGAGTGTTTGGAATGCTGTCTCACATTCCGCTGTCCAAACTACTTTGTCCGGGGCGATTTTCCGGGTTCCATTTGTCAGTGGCACGGCGATGCTGTTGTAGTTGGGGATGAACTTCTGGTAGTATCCTTTGCTGAGGTCGATGCGTGAGAAGTACTTCGCTCGCTGTAGCTTGGCAAATAGGTCGGTCTGGTCCGGGAGTGGCTCTGGCTGGAACTGCGTTACCGCATTCAGGAGTCTGAAGTCGATGCACAGTCGATGCTCTCCGTTGGGTTTTCGCAACAATACCGTGCCTGCGCTGTAGGGTGAGGTAGACTCTGAGATGATTCCGGCTGCCAGTAAGGTGTCTATCTCTTCCTTGATGGCTCGCTGCTGAGACAGGGGCATCGGGTAGAGCTTCTGGCGGACGGGTGTTGGGTCGGTCACCGTTAAGGTTACTTCGACGAGGTCTGTCCTCCCTGGTCGGTCTGTGAGCACAGTCTGATGTTGTCGAATGACCTGTAGTACTTGCTGTTGCTGTTTAGCGGCTAGGTCTCCGTTGAGTATCACGTCTTTGTAGGTTTCTTTGGAGTGCAGGGGATACTCTACTGCATTGGTCTCCATGCTTTCTCCTTCTTCCGCGATGGCGATGGCTAACAAGTTGTGAGTGCTGGGGGTCGCTGGTCGGTCCGTATACTTCTTGAGGAGATTGATGTGGTGGTATCGGGCTCTCCCGTTCACTTCTACTTGGTAGACTGTCTTGGATTTAATAATAATAATAATAATAATAATAATAATAATAATAATAATAATAATAATACGGTAGATTTATATAGCGTGGTACCCCAACAAACATGGGCTCGCCACGCTTTACAATGCAATAAAAAAGCAATAGTATTAAAAACAAAACAAAATAAAATATGTAAAACAAAAACATGCCTAGTAAAAAATGCTAAACCACAAGTATGTACCTTAATTAACAGCACACACACAGACACACACACACACAATCACTCACACACAGACGCACGAGCGCCTGGCCAAAGTACATGTCCACAATAAAAGCATTCATTATCACATCATTTAACAAAGCAATACAACTAAAAATATTACACACCTTAAAAACAAAACATATGATTGTAAACATTTCTTAAAACAGTAAAATACAATGAAAAGACATCAATCACAACAGACTCAACTACAACAGATACATTTAACTAAACTAGTAGTATAAAAGAACTTGTAACACATTGGTAAATACTCTTATATAAAATTAATAGATGACTTTCAACACGGACACAATACAAGCATTCACCTCAAGGTAATAGTTTAAAACTGGGCAGTCGACTGGATGTCAGCAGGCAGAAGAATTGTGATGTTCGTTAGTTCAATCAGTGGGAAAGTATTGCTTGAAAAGATGTGTTTTGAGTGCTTTCTTGAAAGTCTGCGTGGATGCAATACAACGAATGTTAGCTGGCAGCGAATTCCATTGTTTAGGGCCACAAAAAGCAAAAGATCTTTCACCGTAGGTTTTTGTGCGTACTCTTTGTGTGGTGAGGACATGAGTGTCTGCGGATGAACGCAACTGTCGGGCAGGTGAGTAAGCAGACAGGAGTTGACTAAGATAGGATGGACAGGTATCAGAGAAGAAACTGTGACAGAGAACTGACAGTTTGTAGTCAATGCGTGCTTGGATAGGAAGCCAGTGAAGGGAAAATAGTAGTGGTGTCACGTGATCGCGTTTTTTTTGCTTTCAGTACGAGCCGTGCTGCAGAATTTTGAACTTTTTGTAGTTTATCGATCAAAGATTTAGGACAGCCAGTGAGTAGGGAGTTACAATAGTCAAGACGAGAGAGAACAAAGGCACACACCAGAGTTTTGGTGGCATATACTGTAAGATACTGACGGATTGAGCTGATTTGGCGAATGGCAGTGTATGCTGAACGACAAACATGTGAAACATGGTTATCAAGGGACATGTCATCAGATATGATGTAACCGAGATTCCTGGCAGAGGATGAGAAAGTAATGTCAGAGTTGCCAACAGAAATAGAAGTAGGAAGGGTAGAGTGTGAGGACAATCTAGGATTATGGAATAACAGCGCTTCTGTTTTGTCATCATTCAATTTAAGTTTGTTGTGAGCCATCCATGACCTTACATCAGAAATGCACTGCTGCACGCTCTGGATCGAAGTAGATTGGATTCTTGGCAGTCACCCGGTACGGTCCTCTCCAAGCGATGTCCAGCTTGTTGGTTCCACTTGGAAGTAAGAGTAGCACTTGATCGCCGACTTGCAGTTCTCTGTCCTTCGCGTGGCGGTTGTAGTACTTCGCCTGACGGGCTCTTGCCTTCTTCAGTGCTTCACCAGCTTTCTTCCACGTTGCTTTGAGGGTTTCCTGCAGGTCTGCGACGTACTTGGTGGCACCTCTTGGTGTGTCGTCTATCTTGGCCTCCGTCCAACTTCTGCGTAGGGCTTCTAGCGGTCCGGCTAGAGGTCTGCCGAATAGCAATGTTGACGGGGTGTAGCCTGTGGCTGCATGGGGCGTTTCTCGGTATGCGAACAGTGCCGCATTCACGTAGGTGTCCCACGCTTCTGGATTGTCGTCGGCGACTTTCCTGAGGATGGTGAGAAGGGTTCCATTCAGTCTTTCTACTTGTCCGTTGCTGGCTGGGTGGTATGGTGGTGTGCGAATGTGATGAACTTGTATCAACTCGAACACGTCTTGCATCAGGCGGCCGGTGAACTGAGATCCGTTGTCCGTTCTAATGCTGTCCGGGAATCCGACTCTGGTAAAGATGGCGATGAGTGCATCTGCGATCTTCTTGGTGTCGATCGCTGGCAACGGGACTGCTTCGCACCACATCGTACATGCGTCGACGAGTGTGAGTAGAAATCTGTTCCGCTTCTTGGTCATGGGCAGTGGTCCTACTATGTCTACTGAGACTTGCTGGAATGGCACGCCGACTACTACTGATGGTCCTAAGGTAACTGGTACGGTGTGATGTCGCGGGGAATATCGTTGACATTGGTGGCAAGATTTCACGTAGCGCTTGACATCCTCCGTGATTCCTGGCCAATAGTAGTGTGCGCTGATTCTCTGCACTGTGGCTCCAATTCCCATGTGTCCGCTGAGTGGCATGCTGTGGCCTAGTTCTAGTACTTGGGCTCGAAGGGTGGCTGGTAGTACTAGTTGGGTGTGATCTCCATCTCCTTGTCGATGTAGAACTCCCTCTTCCATGTAGAAGTCTCCCTTGTGCGGGGGTGTGTGCGCCTTGGGTAGCTTCTGGAAGCACTTCGCTATCGAGGTGTCTTCTTTCTGTGCTGTTTTGATCTCTTCGAGTCCTGGATTCGGAGCGAACTCGGGCTGGGGTGGTTGGGTTTTAGCTTGGGCCCTGGTTTGCACTGCAGCTATCTCTACAGTTTTGGGGGGCGTGCCTAAGAACACATACCTACAACCTAGCACTAGATCATACAGGGGTTTCTGTAAAACAGCTGCTTGGATTCGTCCTGTGACGTACCTACTCTCTACTTCGATCCAAGCTATTGGGCAAGTAGTCGTCGGTTTCGTCAAGTCTGCTCCTTGTAAGTCGACTGTCTTGTCTGTCAAGTCCGCGCGCGATACAAGAGATTCGCTAACTATCGCGTCGTATGATAGACCTGTGTCATACAGACAGTTCGCTTCTTTTCCGTTGACCTTGACCGTGTCTGTCACCGATGGGTGATCTCCGATTGTGTGTGGCTTGTTACCGCTGCTTTGAGTTAGAACTCTGTGCGCTGGCCGGCTTTCGCGCTCTTCCCTACGTTGTGCGGCCAACTTGAAACATTCTGCGGTGGAGTGATTGTTTCTGTTGCAGAACGAACAATACCGTCTCTGTTCTGCGGGACCTCTTTTCCCGAATTCCGCGTTGGGTCCTTTATTTTGCCCAGGTCTGGGGTTATTCGGCTTATTCGCGGTGCGCTCTTCCCGGTTAGGGCTTCGTTTCTGTGCCTCTTTCCCGTTAGGCTTTAGGTCTCGCCTGAAGCTCTTGGCTTCTCCGTGTGTGGCCACGTACCTATCTGCGACCTTGACCAGATCTTCCAGTCTTTCCGCGCCCTGCTCTACTGAGAATGTTCTCAGCTCGGGGGTCATGGTTTCCCGTAGCTGTTCCCATACTAACAGTTCTGTCAGTCCATCATACGTCTTATCCGTGGCTGACTGGCTAATCCACTTATCCAGCATTGTGGACAACCGATCCGCGAACTGCGCATAGCTCTCTCCTTTCACTCTCCGATTGGTGCGGAACTTTTGCCGATAGCATTCTCCTGTTAGTTCGAATCCCGTTAGGAGTGCCTCTTTTACTTTGTGATAGTCAGTCACTCTGTCAGTCGGTAGCTTACTGTAGATGTCATAAGCCTTTCCTCTAAGCCCTTGACTAAGCTTAAAAGACCAATGAGTGGGATCTAGTTTGTACTCTGTTGCTAGACGCTCAAACCTAGTCAGGTAGAGATCTAGACCTTCTTCTCTCTCATTGAATGTTCCCAGTGGAAATGACATTCCTTGTACAGGGTTGGATGCTACCTCTAGCTGATCTGAGTGGGAAGGGGTTGAGGAAGAACTTGACGCTCCTGATCCCAATCTCCTTAGCTCTAACTCATGCTGTCTTTCTTTTTCCTTTTCTTCCCTCTCTTTTTCTTTTTCTGCCCTCTCTTTTTCTTTTTCTGCCCTCTCATACTCCCATCTCCTAACTTCTGCATCTCTCTCTGCTGCTAATGCTGCCTTTTTCTGTTCTCCTTCTAATTCTAATTTCTTCTGTTCTCTTGCTGCTTCTAACTCTGCTTTCTTTTGCTCTGCTTCTAATGCTAGCTTCTTCTGCTCTGCTTCTAATGCTAGCTTCTTCTGCTCTGCTTCTAGTTCTGCTTTTCTCTGTTCTGCTTCGAGTTTCTTCTGTTCTCTCTCGGCTGCTCTCTCTGCCTTAGCCTCATGTTTCTCTACCTCTGCATTGATATACGCAATAAGATCTCCCCCTGCTAAGTGTAAAGCTTCCCCTAATTCCTTGAAGCGCAATCTCAAGGCCACTGGGTCCGACATTGCCAAACGTGTCTATGAACAACCTCTGAATCACGTGGAATACCAAAACACTAGCAATATTGCAAACCAATAACAACAATGCAATTACCATAAAATTCGTAATCAATAATAGAATAAAACAAGAGTCAAATGGCATACAACAGTTACTTAAGCAAAACCTGCAAAAGAACAATGCAACATACAGACACAAAAATAATTGAAGCAAAAAAGTTTTTAACTAAAGAATAGTGCACCCAAACTGAGTCAATGTTATCCCTTACACTATTCTAAGTTATTCTACTACTACTGTTATCTAATTTTATTGTACTTAGGTCCGGTTATACCCAATTCCTATTATACACAGATCCTAGCTAGGCTCGCCAATTATAGTGTCACGTGGGGTTTATGGGCTCTGCACAATGGAATTATGGACCCTCACGTTTATTCGGTGGGAACTGCTAGTAAGTCACCCTATGAATGACTTTAATAAATTTATTTGTTTAGCTCGTTCTGTGTTAAGGTTGGGGTACAGAAATAGATAGAAAAATGGTAAGAGATTACTGTCACACTAGCTTTCACACGGCTATGAATCATATGTAGACCAGCCACTTGATAACAGTTAAAATCACACATTTATTTCTTCTACTCTATACAAGATTCTCTAAGTACTAATCTAACTTAAAAAGTCTCTTTCAATGCTAATAGTTCGATCGCTGATAGTCTAGGCAGCTGTTATATCTTCCTCGGGCACTTGCGATAATATTTCATGTAGATTTGGACTACTGTGGTCCGTTTTACAGTTTCTGAAGAGTTGGACTACTGTGGTCCTGTTATGATCAGTTTAAGTGCACTTTCGGAGATTACACTTAACTTTCTGATGGTGCGGTCGAAGTCCTTCTGTGAGGTAGCTTCTGGTACACCTTTGTCGTTGTGTAGTTGGGTTCCCTTGCCACGCTGTGGGGTCTGACAGGGAGTTTTCCGGGTAGCTCTTTCCGTCTTGTGCGGTAGAGGATACTCCGCCAACTAGTCGTTTCTGTGGAGTGGTGCGCACAGGATAGCTCGGGATAGCTCGGGATAGCTCGGGATAGCTCGCCTGCTCGTCTGTAATATAAGACGAAATTCTGCACAACCCTGAATAATCGGTTTGTGCAGAGCGTCTCACTGAAAGCCAAGTAGCCCTCAGTGATAGCTCCACATCTCTATACATAAGCGACGAACATTCTGCTACTTCCGGGTTCCACTGGAATCTCAACTCTAAATTCCTATACATACATAAATATCAATCGTGTCTAACTATACACATACAGAATTAATAATATTACAAACATTCAGTGGTACAGCCACTGGTCTGCAAACATACATATAAGTTAAACAACAGTGGTTCCGTACGGGATACAACATGGCGGCGCAACCGGTCGTGTTTCGCCTCGTGCTCGGCTCTTCCACGTGGTACGGCAAATTCGGATTAACAATTCACATTTATGCATAGCAAATTCCACAAACATAATTTCAACAATAATATAAATATATCACGATGAAACAGAAGGGTGTTCATCTACCTGTTTGACAAGTTCAGGCCCGTGTTGACTGAATAGAATTCTAAGATTCCTAAGTCCTGCTTCCTGGTCTATGAGTGTAGAGATTTCTCTAGCTGTGGAGATGTTGACTCTACCTCGTCTCACACACGACTGATTCAAACTGTGTTAGGCTCTGACACAGTCAAAACTGCTCTACCCACTGAGCCTGCTTCTGATTGGTTAAAACGGTCCGATTCAAAGCTCAAGTGCTGAGTCACTGCACGGCGTGGGTGGTTCGCTCGCCGTGTGTGGCCTGCTGTGTAATCTTAATTGCTGCTGTGTTATAGTCTAACTTCTAAAGTTACAAGTACTACACATGGCTAAATAGTCAACAAGCAGAGTTAAAACTAGCCAATTCGTGACAACTACAAATAATAATAATAATAATAATAATAATAATGATAATAATAATAATAATAATAATAATAATAATAATAATAATAATAATAATAATAATAATAATAATAATGCAGAATGCTATCACGCTCTTTTTCTTTAATGGAACTCAAAGCGCGGCGATCTGAAGAGATGGCTTTTACAGAAGGTGGAAGAGAAATCAAGTTTTTTTGTTTTTTTTTTAAAAATTGTAATTGACTGCATTTTATATCAGTTTAGACGTTCCCGTCTGTAACGGTGTCAGTTCTGTCAATAACGCTCTGAGTGGCACATCCATTACATATATCGTGGCTACAGTTTCCTTGCCATCTGCTGCTGCTGGCTACGGGGTTCTTGACTTCCCACTGCTACTTGCTGCTACAGGGGTACTGAGAGCCAGTTCACAAGCGTTATAACTGTTGACTGCAGCACTGACGGTGGAATCTGACTTGATACTTCTACTGGTACAAGTAGCATTTTGGTTTGTGGTGGTGTGGTCTTCGGAGAGTTTACGGGAGGTGGTGGTGTTTTGGGCTATGGCTAAGGTGGCGTGGTCCGTTGGGAGTTTACTAGAGCTGGTGTTTTGGGCTGTGGCTAAGGTGGACTGGTCCGTGGGGAGTTTACTAGAGCTGGTGTTTTGGGCTGTGGCTAAGGTGGAGTGGTCCGTGGGGAGTTTACTAGAGCTGGTGTTTTGGGCTGTGGCTTAGGTGGCGCGGTCCGTGGGGAGTTTACTGGTGGTGGTGTTTTGGGCTGTGGCTAAGGTGGAGTGGTCTGTGGGGAGTTTACTAGAGCTGGTGTTTTGGGCTGTGGCTAAGGTGGCGCGGTCCGTGGGGAGTTTACTGGTGGTGGTGTTTTGGGCTGTGGCTAAGGTGACATGGTCCGTGGGGAGTCTATTGGTGGTGGTGTTTTGGGCTGTGGCTAAGGTGACATTGTCCGTGGGGAGTTTACTGGTGGTGGTGGTGTTTTGGGCTGTGGCTAAGGTGACATTGCCCGTGGGGAGTTTACTGGTGGTGGTGTTTTGGGCTGTGGCTAAGGTGGCGTGGTCTGTGGGGAGTCTATTGGTGGTGGTGTTTTGGGCTGTGGCTAAGGTGACATTGTCCGTGGGGAGTTTACTGGTGGTGGTGGTGTTTTGGGCTGTGGCTAAGGTGGCGTGGTCCGTGGGGAGTTTACTGGTGGTGGTGTTTTGGGCTGTGGCTAAGGTGGCGTGGTCCATGGGGAGTTTACTGGTGGTGGGGTTTTGGGCTGTGGCTAAGGTGACATGGTCCGTGGGGAGTTTACTGGTGGTGGTGTTTTGGGCTATGGCTAAGGTGGCGTGGTCCATGGGGAGTTTACTGGTGGTGCTGTTTTGGGCTATGGCTAAGGTGGCGTGGTCCGTGGGGAGTTTACTAGTGGTGGTGTTTTGGGCTATGGCTAAGGTGGCGTGGTCCGTGGGGAGTTTACTGGTGGTGGTGTTTAAGGTGGCATTGTCCGTGGGGAGTCTATTGGTGGTGGTGTTTTGGGCTGTGGCTAAGGTGGCGTGGTCTGTGGGGAGTTTACTGGTGGTGGTGTTTTGGGCTATGGCTAAGGTGGCGTGGTCTGTGGGGAGTTTACTGGTGGTGGTGTTTTGGGCTGTGGCTAAGGTGGCGTGGTCTATGGGGAGTTTACTGGTGGTGGTGTTTTGGGCTATGGCTAAGGTGGCGTGGTCTGTGGGGAGTTTACTGGTGGTGGTGTTTTGGGCTGTGGCTAAGGTGGCGTGGTCTATGGGGAGTTTACTGGTGGTGGTGTTTTGGGCTGTGGCTAAGGTGGCGTGGTCCGTGGGGAGTTTATTGGTGGTGGTGTTTTGGGCTATGGCTAAGGTGGCGTGGTCCGTGGGGAGTTTACTAGAGCTGGTGGTGAGTGAAGTGCTTTTGCTGGCTCTCTCTCCACGCTGGCATCTCCTCTTCCCTCTCCTGCACGCACGGAGTCGGTTGGTCCACAGCTGGAAAACGCGGCGGTTGGCGGTGTAGCTGGCGGCGAGATGAAGACCCTGCAGGCCGTTGACGGCAGCTGAGATGTAGCCCAGCCACCAACAGCCTGGCAGCTCCGCCAAAATTCCCACGATCCAAGTCAGCCCCGTCAGCGACGATAGTCTGTACAGGTAAAAAGCAAAGGAAAGAGCAAGTCTATAATAATACTAATATAAATATGTAACTGTTTAGAATTATGCACATCTCTGTTCTTTTGCACACGTACGCAAATACATACGCACGAACACACACACTCACACACACAAACCACATACACACACACGCGCAGACACAGAGGATTGCCTTCGCTGCTACAGTCGCTGTCAGTCTGGGCAGGAGTAAGGAGGGAGGGTGCCAACAGCAGTTACCTGGCGTAGATGCGGATGTTGCTCGGATCGCCAGAATTGTGGCCGAAGCACGGCACGCGCTTTGCCCGTGAGAGAACGCGTGCGGTGAAGGCTAGCTGCAGGAGGTTGAAAGCACAGCCCACAGTAATGGGCAGGACAGAGGCCACCAGGCGACGCATGATGCTGTTCAGGTAGCACACGTGGCCGCCATAGCCAATCTCTCTCCAGCCGCTTTCAGCCTGAAAAAACACAGCAACAGTGTCTGTCACCTGCTAACACAATCTCTCTCTCTCTCTCTCTCTCTCTCTCTCTCTCTCTCTCTCTCTCTCTCTCTCTCTCTCTCTCTCTCTCTCTCTCTCTCTCTCTCTCTCTCTCTCTCTCTCTCTCTCTCTCTCTCTTGTATCTTGTCAGTTGATGATTTAGACGCACCAGTCATAGGTTCATAGCTATGTTGAGGTATAATACGATTTCAAACTAACCTTACAAAATATGTCTGACGTCGCTTTTATTAGTATCAGTATTGCTTCTTCGTCGTGTCTTCACTGTTGTTGCCATCATCATCATCATCAATCTCATCATCATCGTCGTCGTCGTCGACGCCATCGTCGTCATGCATCATAATCATTATAAACGTCGTCATCTTCATCATTATAACCGTCGTCGTCGTTGCCGTAGTCATTCATAGTCATCGTCATCATCGTCGTCATCGTCGTCGACGCCATCGTCGTCATCATCATCATTATAAACGTCGTCATCTTCATCATTATAACCGTCGTCGTCGTTGCCATAGTCATTCATAGTCATCGTCATCATCATCATCATCATCAACATCACCATCATCTTATTCTTCACCTTCATCATCTCATACTCTCCTCCTCCTTCTCTTCTTCTTTCACTGTTATTATCTCCTCCTTCGCAATCACTCACCTCAGAGACGACGACGACGGCGGCGACGACAAGTGCCGGCGCAGTGTGCCCAATGACGACGTACCTCCTGACGTACCAGAGGCGCGAGTGCGGCGCGTGCAGCATGTGACGCTGCGTGACGAAGACGTGGTACATGTGGAAGGAGCAGATGCAGGACCAGGTCAGCGCGGCCAGCCAGCTGTAGTGGAGCCACATTCCCAGCGCCATGCATATCTCCCTACCCCACTCGCTTCTGCAAGCACACCACTCGCCATGGTCAGCTGGCAAACTTCGTCATCATTACAGTGAGGAACGTGATGGTTACACTAACACAAATTCAACCACCACAAACAAGATGCCAAGCCATTCAAATGTATTTCCACACACTCGCGCGCACCGCTAAAAGCACCTTTTCAAAAGCCTTAATTTTTGCCCGGTGTAACGTTCCAGAAGTGCAGCCCTTTTCAAAACTACTCCTATGAGTAGTACTTTTTATTTAATGTTTATTTATGTATCGTTCCGTGTTTTCACAAGGGGGAGTACTTCTAGGATATCCCAGAAGTGGTCTCCCTTTGCAATGTTTATTTATGTATAATCCGTGTTTTTACAAAGAGGAGGACTTTTGGGTTATCTCAGATATACTCTACCTTTCTCACTTACATCTCGCTTAAAGGGGAATTTTTATTATAAACACTCTCCCTCCACCATTTCGCCCCATTTGCTTCTCACATCTTTCTGCCCGTTAGCCTGTTCTTCAGTCTTCATCATTCTACTTCAAATCTCTCTCTCTCTCTCTCTCTCTCTCTCTCTCTCTCTCTCTCTCTCTCTCTCTCTGTCTCTGTCTCTCTCTGTCTCTCTCTCTCTCTCTCTCTCTCTCTCTCTATCTCTCTCTCTCTTTCTCTCTGACCGTTTGCTTCATTTCGCTTTCAAACTTTTCTTACACGTGTAACAAACAGCATAAACACAAAACAAACGAAACAGTCAACACAGGTTGCCCATCCTTCCCACCTTAACCTATCCACCTTAACCTACTCACCTTTACCTACCCACCTTAACCTGTCCACCTTAACCTACCCACTTTAACTTATCCGCCTTAACCTATTCACCCTAATTTGAGGACCATGCTACCGTACTCAAAAGAGCTCGCTGTGTCATACCCAAGGAGTTTGAATGTAACTGGAGAGGGCGTGACGTCATTTTCCCTACTAGGCAAGTGAAGCCGCTTCGATGCGCGTCGTAGCCACACACCTTAATTGCAAAACAGGGGTTTTGTGTTATCGTCATGTAATTTGTTGGTCAGTTTTTACTTTAAATAAAACATTTTGTTCGCATACAATTTTTGTTTACAGTGTTTATTGTATCGCTGTGCAATAAGTGTGGGGAGTACTTTAAGATATGTCACAGTACACACACCATTCCGGGACAGCCAGGCTGAACCAGAAGTACTCGCCCTTCTAGGTTTGAGAAGAGGGGGAGGGAAGTACTTCTGGGATGATCCAAAACTACTCCAAAGAGTAAATCTAGGTCACACAAGAAGTACTCAATGGGAGTATTTTTTTACCAAGGGGCGAATAATTCTGAGATGTCCCAAACAGCAGTCACTTCTGACTATCCTATTCTATTCTATCCAATAACTCGAAAACTTGAAAGTCCTTTAGTCATCACAGTTGATCTTTAACCAGTGTAAGCTAACTTTTGTCGTCTGCTAGGTCTCGAATTTAAGTTACAAAGGCCAAAGAAGGATGAACGTTTAGAGGCGTGAAGCCTTACTGCAGTGTCCAAACTAGCCTCTTGTGACATCTGGGTATTATCTGTATATACAAAAAGAAGAAAATGTAGTAGCAGTAGTAATAGTAGTAGTAGAGGTAGAAGGAGGAAGAGTAGTAGTAGTAGAAGTAGTAGTAGTATTAGAAGTAGTAGTAGTAGTAGAAGTAGTAGTAGTCGTAGAAGTAGTAATAGTAGCAGTAGTCGTACCTGTCAGGCACAATGAGCAGTAGGAGCTGGGCAGTCAACAGCCAAGCGGCCAGGAAGATATTATTGGTGCCGGGCAGTGTCCGCAATTCAGGGAAGGTCCAGTAGGTGGTCAGCAGGAAGACCAGACTGACGATGGACACAGCCAGACAACAGGTAAACAACAGCGACTGACCGACACCCCAGTAAGGA
This sequence comes from Oncomelania hupensis, assembly GCA_036898135.1. Classification (NCBI taxonomy): domain Eukaryota; kingdom Metazoa; phylum Mollusca; class Gastropoda; order Littorinimorpha; family Pomatiopsidae; genus Oncomelania; species Oncomelania hupensis. The sequence continues at coordinate 133,501,246 of CM072512.1, forward strand.
TTGTAGCGTGTCTGGAATGAAAACAAGATGGCAAGCCACTCAAATGTATTTCCAGACACACACTTAGACGAAAAAACAAAAAAGGCAAATTGGAAAGTGTTGTGACTGGGTTTTATTCTGACGAAGCAAACGGAAAACATGGAGTGATAGGCCACTATCTGATTTATACGCAAACAAAACATTATAAAAATCGGTTCAGCACATCTTTAGATACAGCGAAAATTGGTTCAGCCGTTTTAGAGATATTGAACTAAACGTGTTAGGCAACTAAATGACTCCAGTGATTTTGACCTTTGAGGTAAGGCAAATATGATTGCACGCGCGGTAGGACCCAAACGTAGGTAATGTACCTATGAAGTTTGGTCAAACGTTGGTAATGTACCTATGAAGTTTGGTCAAACGTAGGTAATGTACCTATGAAGTTTGGTCAAACGTAGGTAATGTACCTATGAAGTTTGGTCAAACGTAGGTAATGTACCTATGAAGTTTGGTCAAACGTAGGTAACGTACCTATGAAGTTTGGTCAAAGGTAGGTAACGTACCTATGAAGTTTGGTCAAACGTAGGTAATGTACCTATGAAGTTTGGTCAAACGTAGGTAATGTACCTATGAAGTTTGGTCAAACGTAGGTAACGTACCTATGAAGTTTAGTCAAAAGTAGGTAATGTACCTATTATGTTTGGTCAAAAGTAGGTAATGTACCTATTATGTTTGGTCAAAAGTAGGTAATGTACCTATTATGTTTGGTCAAAAGTAGGTAATGTACCTATTATGTTTGGTCAAACGTAGGTAATGTACCTATGAAGTTTGGTCAAACGTAGGTAATGTAACTATGAAGTTTGGTCAAACGTAGGTAATGTACCTATGAAGTTCGGTCAAACGTAGGTAATGTAACTATGAAGTTCGGTCAAACGTAGGTAATGTAACTATGAAGTTTGGTCAAACGTAGGTAATGTACCTATGAAGTTTGGTCAAACGTAGGTAATGTACCTATGAAGTTTGGTCAAACGTAGGTAATGTAGGCCTACTTATGAAGTTTAGTCAAAACTCAGAAGTTAGTGGTTCTTAAAATATGGCGTCCATCGGACTGACAGACCAACAGAGGAACGGACGGACAGGTTGACATTTGGCTCATTCCGTTTCCCGCCTATTTCAAAAGTGTGTAGATACAATTTCTGAACGTGTTTGCCTACACTCCGTTTGGTAGTGTTGCCAGCTACTTACCCTCTGATCTAATGAGCCTTACCACAAGCCTGCTGGTGGCGTTGTCCGTTTGGTAATGTTGCCATCTACTTACCCTCTGATCTAATGAGCCTTACCACAAGCCTGCTGGTGGCGTTGTCCGGTTCCAGTCCTGCCTCTCTGTACGCTTGCTCTAGAAAGACAAGCGGCACGAGAAGCTGAGAGCGGGATGGTCTGCTTGGGTGGACCCTGTACACGGGCAGAAGCGTGTTGTTACCACCATGGAGGACGTAGTCTCCTCGGTCGCCGTCTTCACGGGACCACTCCGTCTCGTTCAGCGTAACCTAAGAAGTAAATTCGATGGCAGTCCTCCTCCTCCTCCTCCTCCTCCTCCTCATCATCATCATCATCATCATCATCATCACCACCGTCATCATCATTATCATCATCACCACCGTCATCATCTTTATCATCATCATCATCATCATCACCACCATCACATCATCATCACTAATTTTGTCGTCGTCATCATCATCATCACTACCATCACCATCATCATCATCATCATCATCATCATAATCATCATCACCATCATCATCTTCTTCTTCTTCATCATCATCATCTTCTTCTCCTTCTTCGTCGTCGTTGTTGTTGTTGTTCCTTTTTTCTTTACCCATCATTACCATCACTATCATATACATCTTCTACGTCGTCGTCGTTGCTGTTCTTTCTTTTTACCCCTCATCACCACCACCATCACCTCCACCTCCACCACCACAACAATAAAGATGACAAACAAACTGGGATAACTACCAGTACAAAAGCATCTAAAGGTGAGAAGCGGAGAACGCTGAGAAAAGCCTTAGCGTCATACTGGTCGCCATTTGCCTTGACGTTGTTGACTGCGTACCAATAAGATATGACGTCATCCATCTCAATTCCATCATCCTGGTCCATGATGTCACAGCACACCCCGTTTGGACGCGACACGAAGGTGGTTCCATACAGTAGCCCTGGGTTGTAACTGCCACGCACACATTTTGGACAATTTATTCAGAAATGATGACAAAGCATTACATTACAACACATCGTCTTCTGGTAATGAAATGTTAACACGGAAACCAATAGGTGCACGGAAACATAAACAAAGGAAACTCACAATTAGGCAATTAAAAGGCACACAATCACTCTCCCTGGCACAACACACAAGCCGTAAACTAGCTATTTCTGTTGGTCATCAATCACATTACATCACATTACATTACATTACATGATTATTGCTTTAGGTCCAGCGGACTCTTCCGAGCCAACTCAGTACCAGACAACCCCTGATCCGCATAAAAGATCTGATGAAACAACCCTAGTGGTAATACTGAAGGCAATCTACCAGCCGGTCACTTTACAATAAAGACATCCCACGCAGGGGACGCTGAGGCCATACTCTAATTTATCGAACCCCCGTTTACAAAAGCAAAATAGAATACAAACATCATTATAAAATATCAACAAAACACATACATATAAAATGCCTACATTGCTAAATAATAACATCATAGGAAGCCCTAGTGACCACCTGGCAGAATGCGTCCAATATTCCCAAGCTGATCCAACAGACCTCACACACAAATAAGGAGTTTTGTCCCGGAAGAGTTTTCAAGAAAAAGGGTAGGTGACTGGTCTAGCAATGAAGAAGATAGTATAGCAGATTGATAGAACAGAGCACGATTGAGAAAGAACAAATGGGAAAGAAAGAAACAGTGGGAATTTAAAGCACTAAATTTCCAGAAAGTGGGGATACTATTTATACTGAAACCCCCGGCACCCCCACGGTCATGAATCCGTGCTAGACAATAGGGATGGTTACACAACCATTTTGAACAGGTCTGTGTTCATTTGTTAAATAATAAATATGACAAATGCCAAATTTTGGAGTTTTAGGCTCTCTCTCTCCTCTCTCTCTTTCTCTCTCTCTCACACATACACACAAACACACACACACACACACACATAAACCAAAAAATATAATACATCACCATACTGAATGCATAATAGTTAAATATTTCTTTCTTTTTTTAATAACAAACTGGTGCAATAAATAGTTTATTTTTACACACGCATACACACCCCTACACACACACACACACACACACACACACACACACACACACACACACACACACACACACACACCACAGTACCTCTCTTAAGTGACTGCCCTACGGTACAAGCCGATTTGAGAGAATGCCTAAATATATTAAGAGAGGTACTACGCTTTGGAATGGAAATAAGTGCAGAGAAGACCAAAATGATGACCAACAACACCAATGGCATCAACACGGACATCAAAGTACAAGGCCAATCCCTCAACACAGTGCACAGCTTCAAATATTTAGGAGCCATTGTGTCAGACAATGGGTCTCGACAGGATGTCCTCTCCAGGATCGCACAAACAACTGCTGCCCTGACAAGGTTGAAGCCCATTTGGAAAGACAGAACCATCAGTCTACATTCCAAAGTAAGACTGCTGCGCTCTCTGGTCATCTCCATCTTCCTATATGCTTGCGAAGCATGGACCCTCACAGCAGATCTCCAACGAAGAATACAAAGCATGGAGATGAGGTGCTACAGAAGACTTCTGTGCATTTCCTATACCCAACACATCACCAACGTTGAAGTCCGACAGACCATCACACAAGCCATTGGACAACACGATGACCTGCTCACAGTGGTGAAGAAACGGAAACTCCGATGGTATGGCCACGTCACCAGATCATCAGGCCTTGCAAAGACCATTCTGCAAGGCACAGTGCAAGGAGGTAGAAGAAGGGGGAGACCGAAAAAGAGGTGGGAGGACAACATTCGAGAATGGACTGGTTTGACACTGAGCGAAGCCATGAGGGCTGCTGAGGACAGAGAAAGATGGAGTATGCTGGTTAAGCGATCATCTGTGGTGCCCCTACGACCTTCGGGTTATGGGACAGGATAGGATAGGATAGGATAGGACTACGCTTTACGTCAGATGGACGTCATCATCATCATCGTGGTCATAATATCATCATCATCATCATCATCATCATCATCATCATCATCATCATCATCATCATCATCATCATCATTATCATCATCATCATCACAATTGTCGCCGTCGTCATTGGATCGTTAGTATCACAGTAATGACCATTAGCGGCATTGTTATTTATTATTTACTTGTTATATAACCATTGTTGTTCTTTTTTTTTGTTTTATTTATGTTATGTTATTTTATTTGTTTATTTATTTTCACGTTAAGTGAAGAGGGGGGAGGGGGTGAATAAGCCTGGAAATAAGCTATCTTTTGTAATAATATTATAATCCTTTGGAGCAGTAAATGTCTTCTGTAGTATGTCTGGTGTCCGATGTATTATGAATTACGTATGATGTCTTATGTCTAACAATCAAGACAAACAAGGCAGTAAGAGAAAAGAAAAGTCCGCGAAGAAGACTGGACAACGGAACGCACCTCAAGGCGGCCTGGAACTGGACACTGATGACCATGTCTGGAATGTCCGGATCCAAATGCCCATCCATATTTTCCCCGTCCACCCTCTTTAAACCCAGGTTCACCTCCGCGTGTAGCAACGTGTCCACAAGGCGTACCTCAAAACTGGTAAAGTCGGTTTTCAACTGTTCGGGCAGCAGCAGCCGCAGCATGACAGGCACCAACCCAACGTGTAATACTCCCTTCAAGCATGTGTAGCTTTGGCTCTACAACAATAAAGAACAACGTGTGAACGATTATAGTTTACTGTTGACTATATATTAGGTCTGCAATAATGAATGCAGTTATTATGTCCATCTGGAGTTTCGGTTACTCAGCCCATAGTTAACATACAAAGAAGAAGAAGAAGAAGAAGAAGAAGAAGAATAAGAAGAAGAAGAAGAAGAAGAAGAAGAAGAAGAAGAAGAAGAAGAAAGAAAGAAAGAAAGAAAGAAAGAAAGAAAGAAAGAAAGAAAGAAAGAAAGAAAGAAAGAAAGAAAGAAAGAAAGAAAGAAAGACAGACAGACAGAAAGAAGAAAAAAAAAGTAAGAAAGATAGAATGAATGAATGAATGAAACAAAGAAAGAAATAATGAAAGAAAGAAACAAGGAAAAAAGAAAAAAAAAGAAAGAATGAAAGAAACAAACAAGCAAACTAAGAATTTAAAACAAACAAAGAAAGGAAGAAAAAGAGAAAGTAAGAAAGAAAGAATGAATTAATGAATAAATTAATGAATGAATGAATGAAATAAAGAAATAAAAAGTGTTTTTTTTAAAAGAAAGAAGGACAGAAAGATTGAAAGAAAGAAACAAAGAAACAAAGAATGAAAGAACGAAAAAAACAAAGAAAGAAAGAATGAAATAACGAAATAAACAAAGAAACAAAGAATGAAAGAAGATACAAGATACAAACAAGATAATGTATTGCCAAGTGAAAAATACACAAAGAATGCATGTGGTCAACGCTGCAGCAGCACACACAAAAGCACATATAAAACATAGTGAACACGTTGGCAGCAAATCACAATAAAAGGATTTTAAAATAATAATAATAATAATAATAATAATAATAATAATAATAATAATAATAATAATAATAATAATAATAATAATAATAATAATAATAAAAGGACCAGAAGATTAAAGTAATAAAACAGATGAACTGTACAAAATGGCAAATATAAAGTTGCTAGTCAACACACACACACACACACACACACACACACACACACATGCGTGTACGAGGTTAAAATGGGGTAATTTGACCTACTTCGCCCTCCTTAGGCGGCGAATTAGGTCAAGTTTGTTCAAAAACACAGCTAGGATAAGCAATTTTCCTCGACGATTAGGGTAAGGCACCCGCCTCGACGATTAGGGTAAGGCACCCCTTCAAGAAAAGGGTTAGGGTCAGGGCTAGTTGCAGCACTGCAACTAGCCCTGACCCTAACCCTTTTCTTGAATGGGTGCCTTACCCTAATCGTCGAGGCGGGTGCCTTACCCTAATCGTCGAGGAAAGTTCCTTATCCTACCCGTCTGGAAGATGCACTACAACTACACTTGGTCAAGTGTACTTGTAGTGCATGTGCACTTAAAGTAAACGTGACCAAGTGTACTTGTAGTGCACATGCACTACAACTACACTTTCATGTACTTAGAACAAATGAGCAACGGCAGACAAACGGGGCACGACAAAATTACCTCATTTTGTACTAAAAAAAAGGCAAATTTCGTTCCTCATTCGCGCCGTTTTACAGCTACACACACACACACACACACACACACACACACACCCCACACACACACACACACACACGAATTGTCTACAGTGTGTGGTGTTTAAGTATCAATGTACGTGCTTAAAATCACACTCGCACACATGCACCCCTACCAGAGCCGCACCAGTATTGAGGATGATCTGACTGGAAAGTATGGCACCTACTCTGACTGATTGCGGACGCACCAGCAGAAAGTCGAGGACCCAACGACAGACCGGCAAGCCCACACCCATCTCCACTAGTTTGCTGTACAGCTTAGGGGGGATAATAGTGTTGAAGGAGGATGAGCAGTCTACAAACAGAATCATAGCGTAAATTTTGGGACGATCAAGATGCATGCTGAAGGATGAAGGTCAGTGCCAGTGTAACTGCGTCGTCAACAGACCTATTTCTGCGATACGCAAACTGGTGTGGATCCATCTGATCCTGAGTGACCGATTGCATATATTTTATCACCAGGCGCTCCATCAGCTTCATCACAACTGATGTGAGAGCGACTGGGCGAAAGTCATTCAACCCTGAGATTATTGCTTTTTTAGGGACAGGGACAATAGTGGAAGTTTTAAAGCACCATGGGACAGTGCACTGCTGAAGTGACTGAGTAAAGACATCTGTAAACACAGGAGCTCATTGGTCTGCACTTGTCTTGAGCATTGCAGGGGACACCCCATCCGCTTTTCTGATGTTTTGCTTTTTGAACAAGGCCCTAACTTCCGCTTCTTCGATTACGAAAGAAGCCTCCTCTGCAGGATCAAGTGGGTGCAGGACAGGCGGGGGCATCCCATTCTGCCTGTCAAAGCGCCCATAAAAAGTGGTTCAGCTGATCAGGAAGGGTGGGATCAGGGGCAGGGTTGATAGACCATCTCTTTGTACTGAGTGGCCTTCTGAAGAAAGAAAGAAGAACAGAAAAAAGAAAAGAAAGAAGAAAAGAAAGAAGAAAAGAAAGAAACAAAGAATTAAGATTCAAGATTCAAGATTTATTCACTTCATGTGAAGAATTTGTTTTGCGCATATGGGAATACATCAGAATATAGGTTATAAGTTCATACGCAATGCAATACACTACAGCACAGTGCAAGCAGACATATCGCTTTCTAACATTTACGCAAAATAGGCTATCAAAAGTAAACAATCAGACATCACACATCAGGCAATCAGATCACAAAATAGAACCGCAAGCACTGTCAATATAGGCCTATATCATGTCACCTAATCGCGTCAAGCACCCACATCACAGTCTATACGTCAATTGATTAAACCAACATACAACGCCTCACAGTTCACATTACATTAATAGTCAATGTTCTTATACATCATGCACAAACAATCAATACATTTTCGCACACATTCATTAAAATATAATGAATGAAAGAAAGAATGACAGAAAGAAAGATGAAGACGAAAAAGAAGAAAAATAAGAAGAAGCAGAACGAGAAGAAGAAAGAAGAAAAACAAGAAGAAGGTTAAAGAAGAGGAACGGCAAGTACAAGAAGAAGAAGAAGAAGAAGAAGAAGAAGAAGAAGAAGAAGAAGAAGAAGAAGAAGAAGAAGAAGAAGAAGAAGAAGAAGAAGAAGAAGAAGAAGGAGAAGAAGAAGAAGAAGAAGAAGAAGAAGAAGAAGAAGAAGAAGAAGAAGAAGAAGAAGAAGAAGAAGAAGAAGAAGAAGAAGAAGAAGAAGAAGAAGAACAAGGAGAAGAAGAAGAAGAAGAAGAAGAAGAAGAAGAAGAAGAAGAAGAAGAAGAAGAAGAAGAAGAAGAAGAAGAAGAAGAAGAAGAAGAAGAAGAAGAAGAAGAAGAAGAAGAAGAAGCCAAACAGGAAACTGTTCCATGACTGATGACCTCTTACCGTCCTGCCGACAGTGAGTGCGAAATGAGATATGTTGAGGTGGTGGACTTGCTGGCTCACAAAGCTCACCACGCTGTTCTCAAGACTGTAGCGTCCGTTGGCGCAGCGAGGTTGGGAGTGCTCGGTGAACGTCATGGCTATCTCCACCGCGTCCACAGTGTCATTGTGGGATAGGGCGCAGTGTCGATGATCTGCCGTCAGTTGACGAGAACCCACACACAGCAGCTCCCGGCACACGCCCTGACGACGAGCACAAGTCAGGTCGTTATTTGCCTTGTGCCGTGACAGAATGTTATAAAGATGACGTCACCAAGAGCATGCTGTGACCTCACCTTTTCGCGGACAGGTGTACTTAAAAAGTATTTTGATCCTACAAAGCACAAAAGCACGCTGTCAGGTCGAACATTACATTACATTACATGATTATTGCTTTAGGTCCAGCGGACTCTTCCGAGCCAAATCAGAACCGGACAATCCCCGATCCGCATAAAAGATCTGCTGTGGTAAAACTGAAGCTCTCCACCAGCCAGTCACTTTACAATAAAGACATCCCACGCAGGGACGCTGAGGCTGTACTCTAATTTATCGAACCCTCGTTTACAAAAACAAAATAGAATACAAACATCATTATAAATAATCAACAAAACACATACATATAAAATGCCTAAATTGCTAAATAATAACATCATAGGAAGCCCTAGTGACCACCTGGCAGAAAGCGTCCAATATTCCCAAGCTGATCCAAAAGACTTCATACACAAAATAAGGAGCCTTGTCCCGGAAGAGTTTTCAAGAAAAAAGGTAGGTGACTGGTCTAGCGAAGAAGAAGATAGTATAGCAGATTGATAGAACAGAGCAGGAATGAGAAAGAGAAAATGAGAAAGACAGCGACAGTGGGAATTTAAAGCACTAAATTTGCAGAAAGTGGGGATACTATTTATACTGAAACCCCCGGCACCCCAACTGGGAGTCAGGTCGAAGCGAGGTACAAGATTAAATATAGGAGGATGTCAACAAAAAGCTGCAAATGAGAAATAGCTGCTCTCATATTGTTGTTAGATAATACGCAAAATACGCCTAAGAAAAATGCCACCACTTACGCTATACTCACCATGACGTAATCGTACCACAGACCGTCAGCGCAAATTTTAGGCTCCGTTGTCTGGACGTAGGTGACGGTCAGGTCCTTCATGGCGAAGATGACGGACACATGATTCCTTGAAATCAATTTGGTTCCGAAAATGTTATTTTTGAAAGGCACCACCCCGTTACACAAGGCGCAGAACAAGTTACGGAAACAGTAACCACCCACGCACACCGGCCATCTGCGTTGTCGACACAGCTCTGCCATGACGTCACCAAGAGCATGCTGTGACGTAACATTCTCGCGGCAGGTGGCGATAATGTTGTCGTGCATGGCGAAGCAGCGCCGGAGTGCGAGTGGTGACGGGTTCAATTCCATCAGATTAGGACATAGAGCGTCTTCCTCGGTAGTCCACGGTGTTGACGTCACTGCAGGTGCGTGACGTGCAGATGACGTCGCAATGAGAAAGCGCCCGTCATCGATCCTAGTGGTGGAGAGTCCTGTAGATCCCGGCCTGCGAGAGTGAAGGTGCGCCTGGTACTGATCCCCATATCCTGCGCGTCCCCGCTGTACGTCGCTATGTCCGACCTCCCATGTCACAAGACAAGAACGCAGCGGCACAGAGCTGACGTTGTTTTCCCCGTGACACCTGGAGCACGCCTCGCTACAGTAAACTGCAGATGTGTTCCAAGAATACACCAGCTGCGGTGTCTGGTCCCTCGACGACCCGCATCTGTCGCAGCTCTGTGCCTTTCCAGAGGCGTCTTCACGTGTGGAGCTGGCTGTTGAAGAACTGTGGTTGTCGTTCAATTCGTCACGCATTGGGCAGCTGGCGATAACGCCGATTACCTCGGTGTACACAACATCTACAGAAAGAAGGCGTACTTATTGTCCAAAGTAATATCACACTCGTGTGTGCTAGACTACTCTCAAATAAAAAGCTAGATGGCAAGACATTCAAACGTATTACCAGACGCTCACAAACATAGCCCCTTCCCTACCCCTCCCCCAAAGGTACAACTTTTCAGCAGTGTAAATTTTCTTGGAGTGTGGTGTCTGGGCCCTATCCTAACGAAGCAACGGAAAACCTGGAATGACAGTCAATTACCTGAACTATATGCAAGCAAAAACTGTCAAAACCTACTCAGCTAATATTTAGTAACATCGCAAAACCTGTTTAGAAAATGGTGAAGACCTTTGAGACTTTACAAATGCCAGTGATCTAACATGTTTAGCAGTATTTTTTTTTTTTAAATCAGTTTATAGTCCCCTCTCTTCCCGTTAAGGATTTTCAGAGAGGAGACTTACTGGTAATTATTGTTTAGCAGTAGTTATAGCAAAGAGCTTATATACCAAGAGGGTTCACTCGGGGAAAATTACTTGGACATCCGGGAAGTGCGAGAACTCGTGCTGAGAAAGAGTTATCTCACATGTATTGCAGCGCCGATGGCGAAGATGGCGGTAGAAATGAAAGTGAAGAAAGCAAGTAGGTCGCATTTTTGTTCAGGAGGAGGGTGCAATAACATGCGGAACAGAGACGGTTGTGAAGGAAAATTTGTTCACGTGTTTCCAGCAGATGAAGAAAGGTAAGTAATACACAAATTTTGTTTACCTAGCGATCTATTTAGACCATTTGGCAATCGTAATTTCGACCGGAAATCTCGACTCTAAATTCTAATATTATTAGTTTTAACCAGAACCTGAAATATTCTGTGACATGATTTCTCGAGGTTTGCTGTAGGCACGTAGGCTTAATCCGTAAAATCGATGGTTATACAGAGGAATTGTTTTTCTTCTCGTAATCAGAGTATCTACAGTATTCTGAAAAAGATTAAGAATAGAGACGACAACAGACACAGACTCTGAAAAATCTGTCATGTGTCACTGTCAGTCATTCTCGTCACTGTAGTGTTAAATTGTATAGCAATGACAGCTACTTATAAATAAATTTACATGAAAGTTTAAACAAAATCTCAGTGTGCAATCTCAGTGATGTCCCGAGGCCTCGGACATCGGTCATGGTCCGATTCGTTTGGAAAATGTCCGAATGCAAACACCTGTGTCCCGTCAAATGTCCGATTCTATTGCGAAATTAGCGGTCATTGTCCGATAGTATTATGACTAGAGCGGTCACTGCAAGAAACATATGTACAAACTGAAGTGTCAAAGCCGTTTAAAACGAGTTTGAATAGTGGACAATGCTAGACTAGTATCACTCTTTAGTACATTCCGTCGAACAACAAAAGGGCCGCAACTCATATTTATTCTCAGTCACTGTCTTCTAAAGAAGCACCATTAATCGGTTCGCTTCACAAACTGAATGTCCTATTGCTTTTATGTAGTCAGGACATGATGTCCGATTAGTTTTATGATTTAGGACATTTTGTCCTTTTGCCCATTAATCCTAGGAACACCACTGCAATCTAATAAGTTCTTTCATGTAAAGACTATTACTCATGGACTCATAGTCATACACACAAAAATAATGAATATACGAGCACAAGTCACATCCACTCACACTCACAGTCACACTACTCTACATCATACATGTATACACACACTATCTTATTTTTTAAAACCCCCCTCCCCCCCAAAAAAAAAAAAAAAAAAAAAAACACACATACACCCACATACAAACTTTTATTATAGTATCCTATCCTATCATAATCCGTAACTCTGAAGTCGTTGGGGCACCACAGATGATCCAGTTTAACCAGCATACTCCATCTTTCTCTGCCCTCAGCAACCCTGATGGTTTCGCTCAATGTCAAGACAGTCCTTTCTCGAATGTTGTGTACTCCCACCTCTTTTTCGGTCTCACTCTTCTTCTAAAAATCAAGAACAGGTTTTAGGGTCGGGGGCAAAATGATAGGGTCAGTCGGGTTACCCTAGTCTAACTTTTTTTTTCTTTTTTTTATTGAAGGGGGGGGGGTGGTAAGTGGGTAAGGGGACCTAATTTTTAAAAAAATCTTTTGTCCGTACTTAAAATAATGTAGACAATTTTATTTCAATAAGTGTATGATTTTATAATACATCAGTGATATTATCAGTTTCATGATTAATCAAAATATTTGCTGTACACTACATGTAACTGTAAGGCACACACAAAAATACCTTGGATCAAACATGACAACAAAACATAGGGGTCGGTTAGTCGGTTGATTATTTTGTTTTAAATTTGTTTCCTTAGTCTAAATTTTTTGTTTGTTTCATGAAAAATAAAAACAAGTGCCAGTGGTAGGGTTGACGAGAAAATTATTAATATTGTTTTAGTTAATAAAACTGTATTAATTTTTGATATACATAATGCAATTTTCAGATGTCGTTTATGGGTCCGCAATTGTAGGAGAGAGGACTTGAGGTCACTGTCAGCAAAAGAAATAAGACAGAAAGAGTGCAAAATATGCAACGACCACTTTGAAAAAAGCCAGTGGAAAAACAGTGAGCAGAAGAGGCTAAATTGGAATGCCATACCCACCATATTCAATGTCTCCAACCCTCCGCCACAACTTGACATAAGGAGACCAAATGTGAATGTCAAGAGGGCCAGAAATTCGAATTCATTGCATGGCATAAAACGGCGTAGGCACTGTGTCACAACAGGTAATTCATTTTCCAAGTCCTAAAACCTAAATGTAAACTGAAGTTCACAACTGTAATACAGTGCTTAGGCATTGCTCGGAGTCTTCTCTGTAGATCTGCTTTCATGGTCCATGTCTCACATGAGTACAGGAATATGGATAGCACCAGTGCATGAAGGAATCTGATTTCATACTTCAGGGTGATGATGTCTCTCCATACAATCTTCAGTCTGGCAAATGCTGCTGTTGTCTGTGCAGCTCTGGCGAGGATTTATGATTTTGAGCCCTTGTCCCTGATTATGGTGCCCAGATACTAAAATTATTGTACAGTCTCTCAACTATCTACATCCAAATCCAAACTGAACTTATTTTCTCATTAGCTTTGAAATTCTGTTTAGGTCTGGAAACCACCGATCGCTGTCTGATACCTGAAGCAGCTGCAGTGGAAATGCTTACAAGACCTGTCACAGATCACTGTGTGACACCTGAACCAGCTTCAGTGGAGATGCTGACAAGACCTGTCACAGATCACTGTCTGACAGCAGAACCAGATTCACTGAAGGTGCTGACAAGACCTGTCACAGATCACTGTCTGACAGCAGAACCAGATTCACTGAAGGTGCTGGCAAGACCTGTCACATATCATTGTCTGACAGCAGAACCGGCTTCACTGACAGTGCTGGCAAGACCTGTCACAGATCACTGTCTGACAGCAGAACCAGCTTCACTGACAGTGCTGGCAAGGCCTGTCACATTAGGTTAGTGTCCTTTCGAATCTGTAGTGGGTAAAAGTTATTTTGGTAGAATTCTTATAAGTATAGTTCAAATCTTGTCATTAGGTGCAGGGTTCGACACTAACTTTTTAAGCTAGGGGCGGATATATAGTGCCCCAACTACAAAATTTTATGAGGCGGAAATTCAAAGCTTGGGGCACAAATCATAACGATTACAAAACAAAGACTCAAATTTGGTACAGAAACATATACTGACAGTGGATATGTGGATCGCTTGGACAGAGAAATGTGTCACAGCTTCCTTTCAATCAACTTCAATCAATGTATTTCTAAGCGCACATTACAAAGTAAGATTATTAAACAGAAAGACAAGCAAAATAATAATAATAAAATATAATTAAGTGATTGGGTAATTATGGAACAATGCTCTTTTACTATTATTATTGTTATTATTATTCATTGAACAAATCTATAAGCATGAGTCATGATTAAATAAATACTTAAAAGGAACTAAGAACTAAAACAATAATAATATTAACTAAAAATAAAGTAGAGGTGTGGTCAGAAATAAGAAAATTTACATTTAATAATTTTCAATTGAAAGTGTTTTGTAAATTTATTTTTCTTAAATGTTTCATTTTTGCAGAATTGCCAAGGAAGAAGAAACAGCAGAAAACTCTAAAGAGCCTGAGATCCAAAGTGGCCTGGTGCCAGAAACACCACAAGGGGCGGCAGACCACAAAGAGTAAAGTATTAACCACACAACAGAGGCGAATGGTTGTGGAGGGAAAACTGTCCAAATTCATTCAGGGGCCAGCCCTTAATTTTATCTTGTCACAGCTTAGACTGCAGTAAAAAAAAGCAAAGGCAATAGATTTAACCACAGTGATCAATCACTGGCCCTGGCCATTTTTCATACCAGCGCAAAGGCATACCGGCTTCTAAAGCAGATTTTTATTTTGCCCTCTGTAAGTACCCTCAGAAAGATCATGAGAAATATTCATATCTACCCTGGCTTTAACGACCACATATTGGAAGCATTGAAGGTTAAAGTGGCTGGAACGGATGAACATGGCAAGTTGTGTTCTGTGGTTTTTGATGAAATGTGCATCAAAGAAAGGGTGACGTACAACAAAGGAAAAGACTATTGTTTCCAATGTAATTATCAGTATTATAACGGTCATATTTCTGGGTGTATTTTGAATGTTTGCTGACAATTAAACTGAAATTGTTTGTCAACAGAATTGGAGGTTTTACGCAATTTATCTTGTTTCCTTCTTTTGTGTCATTCTGTCCACTTTGACAATCTTTCCGTCATAGTATTCTTTCATCTGTCTTTCTGTCTGTGTATGTCATAGTACTGTTTTATCTGTCTGTCTCTCTGTGTTTGTGCGAGAATTTGCAAATTACTGTATAAATTAAATGAAACAATTAAAAGTTTTGGAAATACATTCATGCATTTAACAACACCGGATCAAAGATTGTAATTTATTCGGTAAATATTCACTGAATTAGAATTACATATATTGAAAAATTCAACATAATTTGAGAGAATAAACAAAATGTCAATAAAATATATAGAATGAAATACATTGCTTTCATTCTATAAATTTAATTTTATTGACATTAATTTTGTTTATTCTCTCAAATTATGTTTTTATTAATTCTAATTAATTCAGTGAATATATTATTTACTGAATTAAATAACCTTGAAAAACAAACAAATCAAAAATTAATTCATTTTTATGTATTTCATTTCAATTGCAATTAATGTAAATTTTAATAATTTCAGTTCTACCAAGTATTATTCTAGTTAATTATTTTTATTTGAATGCATTCCCTACACTTAATTATATTTTATTCCAAATAAACTACCATACTCTTTAGTTTAGTTGCTTTTCTTTCTTTTACTGTATACATATTGCATTCATTCTATAAATTTAATTTTATTGACATTACTATTGTTAATTCTCTCACATTATGTTTCATTTTTCAATATATTTAATTCTAGTTAATTTAGTGAATATATTATTATTTAGTGCATTAATTACAATTAAAAGATTGAAAACCATAAATTTGTTCTTCATGAAACAAGCTGCATGACAAATTAATTTTATACATATATTTGTATTGAAATTTTAAAAAAAATTGTTTGTTTATATTTATAAATAATACGTACTTAATACCACAAACATCTAGTGGTCCTAACACTGCATAATTCTTGCAGTACTTTGCAATGTTTTAACAGACAGAATGAAGGTCTAATCAGTCAGGCGCGCCAACGGGAAAAGGGGAGTAACTCGTCCCGACAAGAGTTGCTTCCCATAAACTGTCCAACTTTCGTAACACAGGCTTATGAAGGAGTCGACTATCTTGGTATTTATAGTCTTTGGTTATAGTAACGCAAAGTAAATATGATGATTCTTTTTAGGTTCAGTTATTCTTGAGATTTTTGAACCAAAAGAAGAAAGTGAAATTCAGAGCTACGGACCGACAGACTGCCCGACTGTCCGACTGCCCGACACCGAACTGCTACTGAAGAGTGGCCCATGATTTGAAGTGAATGTGTGCCAATACTCAACAACATCGCTTTAGCCGTGTTTCAAATATTCAACAACACGTGTTTAGTAACAAAATAATTCCAGTGATCTTGACCTTGCGATAGATCAACTATGATGACACAATAATTCCAGGGATCTTGACTTTGCGATAAATCAACTATATATGATGACACAATAATTCCAGGGATCTTGACCTTGCGATAGATCAACTATGATGACACAATAATTCCAGGGATCTTGACCTTGCGATAGATCAACTATGATGACACAATAATTCCAGTGATCTTGACCTTGCGATAGATCAACAATGATGACACAATAATTCCAGTGATCTTGACCTTGCGATAGATATGATGACACAATATTCCAGTGATCTTGACCTTGCGATAGATCAACTAGGATGACACAATAAGTCCATGGATCTTGACCTTGCGATAGATCAACTATAATGACACAATAATTCCAGTGATCTTGACCTTGCGATAGATCAACTAGGATGACACAATAAGTCCATGGATCTTGACTTGCGATAGATCAACTATAATGACACAATAATTCCAGTGATCTTGACCTTGCGATAGATCAACTAGGATGACACAATAATTCCAGTGATCTTGACCTTGCGATAGATCAACTAGGATGACACAATAATTCCAGTGATCTTGACCTTGCGATAGATCAACTAGGATGACACAATAATTTCAGTGATCTTGACCTTGCGATAGATCAACTAGGATGACACAATAATTCCAGTGATCTTGACCTTGCGATAGATCAACTAGGATGACACAATAATTTCAGTGATCTTGACCTTGCGATAGATCAACTAGGATGACACAATAATTCCAGTGATCTTGACCTTGCGATAGATCAAATATAATGACACAATAATTCCAATGATCTTGACCTTGCGATTGATCAACTAGGATGACACAATAATTCCAGTGATCTTGACCTTGCGATAGATCAACTATGATGACACAATAATTCCAGGGATCTTGACCTTGCGATAGATCAACTATGATGACACAATAATTCCAGGGATCGTGACCTTGCGATAGATCAACTAGGATGACACAATAATTCCAGGGATCTTGACCTTGCGATAGATCAACTAGGATGACACAATAATTCCAGGGATCTTGACCTTGCGATAGATCAACTAGGATGACACAATAATTCCAGGGATCTTGACCTTGCGATAGATCAACTATGATGACACAATAATTCCAGGGATCTTGACCTTGCGATAGATCAACTAGGATGACACAATAATTCCAGGGATCTTGACCTTGCGATAGATCAACTATGATGACACAATAATTCCAGGGATCTTGACCTTGCGATAGATCAACTAGGATGACACAATAATTCCAGTGATCTTGACCTTGCGATAGATCAACTAGGATGACACAATAATTCCAGTGATCTTGACCTTGCGATAGATCAAATATGATGACACAATAATTCCAGTGATCTTGACCTTGCGATAGATCACTTATGATGACACGGGAGTAAGGCCACAAACCTAGGCAATGTTTCTATGAAGGTGGTCAAAACCCGATCAGTGACAGGCCTACCGAACGGATAGACCGACAAATCGACATTTGTCTCTTTATGTTTCCCTCTCCCACACAACCACCCACTTTCCACTCCCCGCCCCCTGACTATTTTAAAAGTATTTCAAAAACCACTTGTTTTCAATGACCAGACAATCTAGTTAAAGGCATTAGTCGCTGCAAAAGGATAAATAATGTGTGGGAGAAGTAATGGGAATTCTAGTCTACATTCAATCATTAAAATCTGAACTGCTCAGTTACCGTCTACACAAATGCGTGAATTAATTAACAATACTAGGTACCTCTCCAGATTCTGACGCAATCGACGATGACGTCGTTATCACCGTCTTGCTCTTCAGTCCACTGGCCGTTCTGGTCTAGCGTGGGACAACAATCGCCGTAATGGTGGCAGAGGTGATCGCAAAAACACGGCATGCATTCCACGTCGAACACATGTTGTGAATACGCTTTTCGCCTGAGGACAAACGCACACTTTTGATAACCTAACAACAACAACAAGAAAAGAGGAGTAGATAATCTAATAATAATAAGAAGAAGAAGAAGAAGAAGAAGAAGAAGAAGAAGAAGAAGCCAATAAATTGAGGAAGAGGAAGAAGAAGAAGGAAGATAAGAGAAAGGCCAAAGGTCAGAACAACAAGCTCGACGTACGTGGCATTGTCTGTGCAGTGCTGTGAACAGAGGTCATACTGTGCCTTCATACCTCTCATCACAGCCAGGGTCACGTTCAGTTGCCCACCACCCTCTCTACTAGCATTAGGACTGGCAAAGGGATGTGCCGTCGATCTCCTCGCCTCGTTCGACCCTAGGTCTTGGGCAGTTATCGTTGCTTCTCTGTCCGAGAGAGGCTGCCGCATGATCTCACCACCTTCAGGCTGGGCCGCAGTGGATGCCAGTTTGTGTTCTAGTTCCATTCCGCTGCCAGTCAATCCGAAGTAAAGTTCTTGTTCAGTTCTAGCCACAGTGCCCAGCTTTCCAGATTGCAGTGCCTCGTTACTTTGTGACGACCCTCGCAGTCCCGAATCCAACTCTATTCCACTTGGGGATATTGGTCTTGATTCGGAATTCACGCTGCCGCTAGTTGGAGATTTTAGTCTCAGTTCTAATTCCAGTCCATATTCCGACGTTGATTCCGATTCTAGTTTAGAATCTGGACTGTTTTCAGAGTGTAAACCCAATTTCAGTTCCAGATCAGTAACAGTTTCACTTTTTGAAATGAACTGGGGACCACCTAAACTAAACTTACCAGAGCCTGTAAGTTCCAGAGTCATTGCCGATCCACTAGTAATGGCGTCCAAGAGAACGCCCGCTATTACTACAAAGCTGGTGACAACGGAACCTACCGTTAGGGCAGTGAACGCCATTCTATCAGACTTCAAACTCTATTTCCCACACACAAGGGCACTATAGTTCTGTGTGCTCTTTTCAGCTCTGATCAGCCTCGCCATATAAGAACTGTATTCTATCGGAGGTACACACTTTTAGAAGTCTATACTCCTGACCAGCACAGACAATGGTGGGAAAGGTGTCTGCACGGCGCTAGTACCAGTTCTGATAAGCCTGTCAGTAGTTGGCACCTTGGTAAACCAAGACACTTCTTTGGAACGACGAGAAAATCACCTTGGGGAAAAAAATCAGTGTCAGTTTGCTGGTGATGTCAGCACTCCCTTCAAGCCAAGTCAGAATAGTCAAGGCAGGATGTTTTATTGGAATCAGACGTATAATAAATAGTTCTTTTTCTTATTTTCACTTTAACTTTGGAACTGTGGCACCTTTTTTCCTTTTATTTCAAAACACATAATTTTAACCAAGTCCACGGCTGTTGTTTACTTTTGGTGAAAACCGGTTTGCCCTAAAATGGGCCTTGTTATCACATCACACAATGATGACGTGGGCCTTGTTATTACATCACATAATGATGACGTGGGCCTTGTTATTACATCACACAATGATGACGTTGGCCTTGTTATTACATCACACAATGATGACATGGGCCTTGTGATGACATCACACAATGATGACGTGGGCTTTCCTTGCTCAAACCAGCCGCTAACGTTTGAATTGTCCCTTTCTGTTGTTGTGACAGGGAGTGATTTCCCTTGTTTAACGGAACACTAACATTATAGCTCTGTGACCTTTGACCCTATTTCTCAATGAAATATGCGGTTTTAAGAGTGCGACTTTGATGTCTGGGGTATGTAGCAGGAGTGGATTATGGGGAGGGGGGGTCCCAGAGAGCACGGAACACCCCCCCCCCCACTTCTATCCCCCATTCAGGGAAAAAACACAAATCGACAACAACGACACACACACGTTTCCTGCCCCCCCCTCTCTCCTCCCCAACCTCCAATGTCATTATGGCGTACACCCTTTAAATTAATGTTTTATTGGCCGGAGTTCTCATGTTTTAAACAAGATTGCGGTAAAACTTCAGGATATTAGAGTTCTATCCCTTGCACATTTTTATGTGTTCAGTGACATCATAGGTCTTCTCTCGCAGTGCCAACATGGTTTTATCGCAAAGCGCTCTTGTACTACAAACCTTCTGGCAACTTTGGACAAATGAACTGAACTTCTACACGTAGTGGAGCAGCAGTTGACCCTGTGTACTTAGACCTAGACTTTGCACAGGCGTTCGATTCTGCACCTCATCAGCGTCTTCTTGTGAAGATGGAAGCATACGAGGTGAAGGGTGCAGTAAGAGAACTGATTTCAAACTTTGTGATAGGTAGGCGCCAGAGAGTTCACGCCAGCTTATTTTTTTCAGTGAGTTAACATTCACTGTAAATATCAAACGGATCTGTCTAGGGGACCGGGGTCACAGTGGGTCCCTTTAACCTAGGGTTTAGGTAAACGTTAAGTACCACATCGCCTAGTAATTATTTGGTGGTTCATGACAGGCACAGATGTGGCCCACGGAGCAATGCTATGCCATGTGTTACTACTGTCTACCACCAGCTGGTCCCCCCTCAGGTCGTCACAAGCCCTGTTAGCAGACCCACCATTATTTCCAGCCTTTTAAAGTCGGCCCGCACGTTTCCACGCTACGGCGATACGTTCCATCAACGGGGGCACAGTTTTCCGCTGTCCGTAAAAAAATAGGTGAACGTAATATTTATCTCCCTCATCTTTCAATAGCGTCGAAGGAGAGTCCAAGTTCATCTCACTTCATCCTCACGTACGACTTGACTGAGCTTTCAACTGATCTGTTCTTAGAAAAAATGCTATGTTATGATGATGATGATTGTTATTATTATTATTATTATTATTATTATTATTATTATTATTATTATTATTATTATTATTATAGTAGTAGTAGTAGTAGTAGTAGCAGCAGTAGCAGTAATAATAATAATAATAATAATAATAATAATAATAATAATAATAATAATAATAATAATAATAATAATAATGTTCGTCATTTGTAAGGCGCCTTAGCCTAAGGATCAAGGCGCTGGCTGATACAGGATCTAACTCAAACCGCACGAGACGCCCACCCGCAGCTTTTGGGCGCATGGTCTGACGCCCGGACAACTGAGCACAATCCTGGGCAGCCAGGGATGGGGGAGAAGAACCAAGTGCATGCTGGGTGTGTTCTTGTTACCGGCACTCACCCGCCTAGGAAGGAAGGAGTAGGAAAATAGGAGTAGTGTCTTTCCCAGGGACACAACACAATGGCTCGGCCAGGGCTCGAACCCGGGACCTTCAGATCCGCAAGCCGAAGCACTACCATTAGACCACAGTGCTACTACCACTAGTATTACTACCAGTACTACTACTACCACTACTACTACCACTACCACTACTGCTACTACAACTACTACCTCCACTACTACTACCACTACTACTACTACTACTACTACTACCACTACTACTACCACAATTACCACTACTACTACTACCACTACTACTACTACCACAACTACCACTACTACAACTACCACTATCCACGTCCATGGCTTGACATATAATTAGTCTGTACATTTATATCCGATTATCTAATTATTTTTATATAATTATTTTTGCATAATTATTTTTGCATTAGTTTGTACATTATGTTTTTGATAATATTTTATTCCTGCAATAGTGAGGAGAGGCGGGTCTTATCTTTTTTATCCGATCATTGTATTAATTAACCATTGTTAGATGTAACAAATTTTTAGTTATATTTTAAATCTGTATGGTGAATCTTATTATTATTTAATATGCCATTGTATTAATATTTTTTGTTTGTTTGTTTATTTTGCATGTGTAGTGTATTGCATATGTTGTTGTTCTCTTTTATGCCTTTGTGAGTACGGTTGGTGTGAATGCTTGCATTGTTTATGTTTGTTCTAAATATATATCCTATGTTAAGAGCGGTGAGCCCAGCCCTGAGCTGGGGTACCGCGCTATATAAGCCTACTTTATTATTATTATTATTATTACTACTACCACTGCTACTATTACTACCAATACTATTACTACTACTACTACTACCACTACTACTATTACTACCAATATTACTACTACTACTACTTTGTTGTGGCCTGGAAGCTCAGTGGATAGAGCAGCTGGTTTCCTGGGCCGAAGGTCGCGGTTTGAACCCCGCATGTGACAGACTTACGTGACGTAGGTATCAGACTTTTTAGAACACCCAAGGTATTTCTCCGGATACTCCAGTTTCCCTCCTCCCTTACAAATATGAGATAACTACAAATATCATAGGAACATTACAATTCCTATCCTATCCTGTCCCGTAACTCGGAGGTCGTTGGGGCACCACAGATGATCGTTTAACCAGCATACTCCATCTTTCCCTGTCCTCAGCAACCCTGATTGTTTCGCTCAGTGTCAAACCAGTCCAATCTCGAATGTTGTCTTCCCACCTCTTTTTTGGTCTCCCTCTTCTTCTACCTCCTTGCACTGTGCCTTGCAGGATGGTTTTTGCAAGACCTGATGATCTGGTGACGTGGCCATACCATCGGAGTTTCTGTTTTTTCACCACTGTGAGTAGGTCATCGTGTTGTCCAATAGCTTGTGTGATGGTCTTTCGGACTTCGTTACAATTAACAAGGGATAATTACAATTATCATTGAAAAATTACAAATATCTTCGCGTAATCATGTTTAATGTTCAGTTTTGGCTCTAGCAATCGGTCTGGAAATGGGCCAAAACCAAAAATTGTCATTTTCACCTGACAATTACAATTTGTACGTGTTAATTGTAAATATGTCGTTGATATTTGTAAATATCACATAATATTTGTAATTAACAGCTTTTGGCGCTAGTAGGCCGTCACAATGTGAATTACACAGAACAAGTGTTAATTACTATTAGCACTGATACCTGTAAATGCACGTTTTGGCCCTAGTAAGCCGCTTTAGTCAGATTTAAGCATGATCACGTAAAAAAATTTAATTATAAAGTAAAAATTGTAATGATATATTATGTGATCATTACAATTTTCGGTTTGGGTGCATTTCCAGGCAGATTGCTAGAGCCAAAACTGAAAAATTAAACGTGATCATGCGAAGATATTTATAATGTTTCAATGGTAATTGTAACTGTCCTTTGATATTTGTAATTATCTCATGATATTTGTAATTACCTCATCATATTTGTAATTATCTCATGATATTTGTAATTACCTCATCATATTTGTAATTATCTCATGATATTTGTAATTATCTCATGATATTTGTAATTACCTCATGATATTTGTAATTATCTCATGATATTTGTAATTATCTCATGATATTTGTAATTACCTCATGATATTTGTAATTATCTCATGATATTTGTAATTATCTCATGATATTTGTAATTACCTCATGATATTTGTAATTATCTCATGATATTTGTAATTATCTCATGATATTTGTAATTACCTCATGATATTTGTAATCATCTCATGATATTTGTAATTATCTCATGATATTTGTAATTATCAGGTTTGGGCGGTAGTAGGCCGTCATACCTATGTTTGTAGAAGGTTGTAAGAACACAGTGGTTCAGTGCGACACCTCTACGTAAGTGTTGATTGGTATTTTCCTCCTTTCCTATAAATACATTTAGATTAAGATCTACCATCAGGTTTAGTTGTATGTTGCTACAGATCGCCGCGTTTTGAACCTGTTTGGTGATTTTGGAAAAGCGCGTATATACTATCCAGTATTATTGTTATTATTAGAAATAAATGAACCACGGCTGCCTTGACCTTGGAGAAGGTGCAAATATGGATGTCAGAAAACAATTAGCAGCAGAGAAAGCGTCTGCATAGAAAAAAAAATTAATCAAAATCGACACGCCATTTTTGAAATACGGCAAAAAAATGTGTTTTGATTTTATTTCATGTTAAATTCGGAGCAAAGGATCCATTGCCCAACATCCGGACTCCTCCTGAAGGAGGATTGGCCATGCGTTGAAGTACCATTATACCGAAAATCAACAAAATCAATTCATTCGCATTTGATATAATTTTTATAAAGTACTCTAAAATCACTTGGGTGAACGCTGGACATTCCGCAGCAAGAAACACACGGGTAGTTCAAAGTGTTAGAGATTTCTTTCTTCGGAAAGGAAAATCACTGTTAAAACTACTAAATTTCCATGAAACACTGTGGAAACAACATTACTCAGAAACATATTAGTTCTAATTGTTCTTGTTCTTGTACTTGTTCTTCTTATTCTTCTTCTTCTTCAAGCGTTGAAAACAGAAATCACAGTTTTCTTCTTCTTCAAACGTTTGAAAACAGAAACCACAGTCTATTTCTCCACCTCCTCCTCTTCTTCTTCTACTTCTTATTCTTCTACTACTACTATACTTCTTCTTTTTCTTCTGCTTCTTCTTCTTCTTCTTCTTCTTCTTCTTCTTCTTCTTCTTCTTCTTCTTCTTTTCCCTGTTGCTACTTCACAACAGAAGTCACAGCCTATTTCTTTCTCGAAATCTTACTTCCAGCATCCTACAAGTGTTGACCGTCATCTTATGAATAAAAGCTTATGCAAAACAACCGCTTCGCACCAGGGGTGTCGCTGTATTTTTAGGATGCTTTGTGCGGTAAGTGAAGAAGGCAACGCGTGCAAACCAGCCATTTATCATTGTTATTGGGAAATCGAGCAGGGGAAGAGAGACCACTCGCGTTGTCTTTGCGGCACAATTTTGTTTTGTAACCAGTCCTGCCGGCTCTATTCCCACAAAGTCTATTTTATCTTGCTGCGAGCGAGCGTTATATTAAATGTTATGTACAAGTTTGCCTATTGCTACTAACCTAACCATCAACAAACACTAATACAATCCCATGTAACCTAATCTTTGGAGTACGAGTAGGACTATGCTAACCTCACTTGGCATGATCTGTGATAATTACTTCCCTTGAAGACAACTGCTGGTGTGCGACGAGGTTGCCCGTTACGGTAGAATTCTATAATGTACCAAAATAATGCGTTATGATTTATTTCGACAACGTTCCTCTGTGTACAAGCATAAACCGTCCTTTTTAATGTACCTCTGTGTAATGTAATACTGTATTAATGTTATATTTATGTGTATATCCGATGTAGTTATAATGACTGGAAAATATGTTTTTATTGTGCTTGCAGGCGTCAGACTGTGTAATCTGCAATATAAAATGTAAGTGTGCCCGCATGAATTATACTGATTGCTTTTTGTTTATTTGCTTGCTTTTCTAGTGTACGTGTGTGTGCGCGTGTGTGTGTGTATGGGGGTGTGCGTAGGTGTGCGCGTTTGTGTGTGTGTGTGGGGGGGGGGGGGGTGCTTGTGTGTGTGTGTTGATATGTGGAATTTTACTGGGGTGGTATAGTACCACAGTGGACAGTGCGCTGGCTTCCAATGCCGAAGGTCGAGGGTTGCGTCGGACGAACTTATGTAACTTACGTACGAGATTTTTCAGGTCAAAGAAGGGTTTTATCCGGGTACTCCGGTTTCCTCCCTGCCTTCCATAATTGTATTGGATGCGGTCAATCTAAAATCTCAAAAAATAAACTATAGTAACTGTTTAGCGTTATGGTTTTATGCGACGTTTTCTTCAGCTCTAAATAAAGGTTGCCCCAAGTATTTTTGCGACAAACCTATTGCCGTAACGGCGTAAGGTAAGACTGCTGCGCTCCCTTGTCATCTCCGTCTTCCTATACGCTTGCGTAACATGGACCCTCACAGCAGATCTACTACGAAGAATGCAACGCATGGAGATGAGGCGCTACAGAAGACTTCTGGGCATTTCCTATAACCAGCACATCACCAACGGTCAAGTCCGACAGACCATCACACAAGCCATTGGACAACACGATGACCTGCTCACAGTGGTGAAGAAACGAAAACTTCGATGGTATGGTCACGTCACCAGATCATCAGGTCTTGCAAAGATCATCCTGCAAGGCACAGTGCAAGGAGGTAGAAGAAGAGGGAGACCGAAAAAGAGGTGGGAGGACAACATTCGAGAATGGACTGGTTTGACACTGAGCGAAACCATCAGGGTTGCTGAGGACATAGAAAGATGGAGTAGGCTGGTTAAACGATCATCTGTGGTGCCCCAACGACCTCCGAATTATGGCATAGGATAGGATAAAATACTGCCTTCCATAGTGATCTAAACTCAAAGGGAGGATCGAACAGAGAACATAGCAGGAGTGTTACGTTTGCGACGCGCACGATAGTTCCGATCGTTTTGTTTTGCAAAGCATTCAATAACAGAGGGTATTTACCTTTGATTTGATTTTGCGTTGTTGTTAGAAGAAGCTTGGTATAATGTGGATAATTTTCGTTGGTCGATATTATTGGAGAATTCTCTAGGATTGCTTGTTTACTATCGATCGAAGCGTCTAGATAGATCTACAGATAGCTGAGAAAATTCTTGGACTGTAAAGAAAGTTGTATGATGTAAGACAGTGATGACGAAGTTTATTCTGATTGGATATAATTGCGTCACGCTCGAAAATTCGAACGTTCAATCGAGTATTAGAAAACTATATAATTGATGCACTGTGTCTTAAAAGTAGAGAAAGTGGGAAAAGCGATTGTATGCAGTTGTTGATGTACGCTGAATAAAGTTGGAAAACTTCATACCACGACTCCTGCCTTGTTGCTGAGTGAACAGGTTGCGTGGATAAACGAATCCGAGTTACACTTATCAGGATTCAAGCATTGGGGCTGAATCAATTACTTATAAAAACCAACGAGTGTAACAAGGAGGAATGTTCTGGTGTGGATATAGAGCTGACGAAAACGTCATATAAAACCGTAACGCTAAACACTTGTCGTTTGTTGTTTTTGGGTTGGTTTTTGTTTGTTTGTTTGTTTTTTACTTCGCTCTAAAATCTACTATAGCAGATGATATTTTTTGCGCTACAACGGAATTTGTTGATTTAAAAAATAAATATACTTTCGAAAGGCATAGGTGGTTTTATTTGTTGCAAGATTTTTTCCTTCAGTGGTGCATCATGCGCTGGGAATGTTAAACGAGGAGGTTGGGAGGGGGGGTGAAGGAGGGGGATGGTGGAATGGTCAATGTGGGATTTCCTTAACCAATAGTTGTAAAACTCTGGGTTTATTTATTTATTTATGTAATCGTTCTTATATAGCGCTTTTTCAGCCCAAGGGCTGCTCAAGGCGCTGGCCGATACTGTTACATACAGGATCTAACTCACGCCGCCTGAGGCGCCAACTTGCAGCCTTTGGGCGCATAGTCTGACGCCAGACGACTGAGCACAATCCTGGTCGACCCGGGATGAGAAGAAGGGAAATTGTGGTTTTCTATGCATAAACAGCACGCCACAATAACAACAAGTTTTTATTTTTTATTTTTTTTTTTTTTTTGGGGGGGGGGGGGAATTTTATTTTATCTTATTTTATTTTATTTTTGTTTTGGAAGTTTTCAAATTTATTTCTCTTTGCAAGCTTGATACAGCTCTTGGGTTGACGCGACCTGTTTCGTTGTGTCTTAGGATAAACCTTGTGGGAAAAGATTTGGTGTGTGTTTGTGGGTGTGCGTGTGCGTGTGGGTGTGGGTGTGTGTGTATGTGTGTGGGTTGGGGACGGGGACGGGGAGGTTGTGTTGATCATTTTGGGTGGAGGGTTCAGGGTGTTGGTGTGGAGCCGCTAGT
Source organism: Oncomelania hupensis (assembly GCA_036898135.1). Lineage (NCBI taxonomy): Eukaryota > Metazoa > Mollusca > Gastropoda > Littorinimorpha > Pomatiopsidae > Oncomelania > Oncomelania hupensis. The sequence continues at coordinate 133,529,200 of CM072512.1, forward strand.
TGTGCAATGAACCGTTATATGACGTCCGGACACCTTTATTGCCAGACGTCATACTATAAATAATAAAAACTGCGTCAGCTGGAGCTTTGAACAGCGAACAGCGTTTTTATCAACTTTAGTTTTATGTAACTTTATTTTAAAACATGCCATTTGTTTTTTTGTCAATGTAAAGGTGTTGCCTGTTTCTATTAGGCGCCGCAAATGTGGATATGTAGGCCTACAACTCAGAACAAAGAAAGAAATCCGCACTAACAAAGTAAGAACGAAAGTAGTAGTAGAAGCAGTAATTGTAGTAATGACGACGACGACGACGACGACGATGATGATGATGATGATGATGATGATGATGATGATGATGATGATGATGATGATGATGATCCGCACTAAAAAAGTAAGAACGAAAGTAGTAGTAGAAGCAGTAATTGTAGTAATGACGACGACGACGACGATGATGATGATGATGATGATGAGGAGGAGGAGGAGGAGGAGGATCATGATGATGATTATGAGCATGATGATGATGAACGAAAGTAGTAGTTGTAGGATAGTAGATGATGATGATGATGATGATGATGATGATGATGATGATGATGATGATGATGATGATGATGATGATGATGATGATGTTTATGCAAATTCAGGCCACAATTGGAGGGAAATTTGCACCACTAATTATTTTGGGAGCTGGTGAAGTAGATGTCAACACCATGACCACCACCTTCAACTTAGCTGTGACAGATGCCGCCACGGAGATCCTTGAAAAGCACCGGCCAAAGAAGAAGCTGTGGATCACACCTGAACTTTTGGACAAATAGTTTAAACGTGTATCAACCATGTTGTAAGTGCAGCTGGTTTGCTATGACAAGGACTGAATTGTAATAAAATTATTAAATTATTAGTCCCCGCAGTTACGACCCATTACCTTCACTTCAGGGACACTCTTATGGTCCTCCTCTATCATAAGCCTGTGCAATCCCGACCGATGTGCTGTCGAGGCTCCGCTAGAAGGCACCCTACTTGGGTAATGTCCCGGTGGTTACAGCAATAGCAATCAGGTCCTGAGGCGTGTGGGTCAGCACTCTATATCCCTTTAGGGCAACACGAAACATGACCAGAGGAACGTGCACATAGGTAAGCTTATAATACTTATGTTGGTAGATCCTGCAAACAATCACTGCTTGGTGCTTCTTCTACTCAGTTTTACACGGCAATGGTCGATTCAGCCCTGATGCTTGAAACTTGTGTAACTCGAATTCATTATCCATGCAAACCCGTTCACTCAGTAAAAAGGCAGAAGTCATCGTTATGCTCCAAATTTATTCAGCAAACAGCATCAACAACTGCATACAAAATCTCTTTCCGAAAAACACCTTTCTCTCATTCATTCATAGTTAAAATTAAGGCCTCCTACACAGTGCGTATACCATGCAGCGCTGCTCTCTAGACAATGAGACATTGCTACTTATTACAGTCTATCCTATCCTATCATATCCTATGCTATTCTATCCTATCCCGTAACTCAAAAATAGCTGGGGCACCAAAGGTACTCGTTTAACCAGCGTACTCCATCTTTTTCTGTCCTCAGCAACCCTCAAAGCTTCGATCAGCGTCAAGCCAGTCCATCATTGAATGTTGTACTCCCACCTCTTTTTCTGTCTCCCGCTTCTTCTGCCTCCTTGCATCGTGACTGGCAGGATGGTCTTTGCAAGGCCTGATGCTCTGGTGACGTGACCATACCATCGGGGCTTCCGTTTCTTCACCACTGTGAGCATTTCATCGTGTTATCCAATGGCTTGTGTGATGGTCTGTCGGTCTTCGTCGTTGGTGATGTGCTGGATATAGGAAATGCAAAGAAGTCTTCTGTAGCACCCCACCCCAATGTTTTGTATTCTTCGTTGTAGATCTGCTGTGATGATCCGTGTTTCACAAGCGTATAGGAAGATGGAGATGACAAGGGAGCGCCGCAGCCTTATCTTGGAGTGTAGACTAATGGTCTTGTCTTTCCAAATGGACTTCAACCTTGTCAGGGCAGCAGTTGTTTGTGCGATCCTGGAGAGGACTTCCTGTCGGGAACCATTGTCTGATACAATACAATGGCTCTTAAATATTTGAAGCTATGCACTGAGCTGAGGGATTGGCCTTGGTCTTTGATGTCCGTGTTGGTGCCATTGGTGTTGTTGGTCATCATTTTGGTCTTCTATGCACTTATTTCCATTCCAAAGGCTCTGGAGGTTTCAAGCCTCTGTATCAGCTGTTTAGGTTATTGTTCCTCTCCAGCCAATCCATCAATTCCATCTGCAAAACGGAGGTTGGAGACTGTTCTACTCCTTGTGCTGACTGTGCCTCCGTGATCTGCAAGGGTATCTGACATGATGCGCTCTAGGAAGATGTTGAAGAGTGTTGGAGAGAGTAGGCATCCTTGACGCATGCTGATTGTTGATCTGAACCAGTTTCCGATGGTGCTATTATGGAGGACTGCACTGGTAGCCTTGTCATGACTTTAATTATGTTAGGGCTGATGTTGTACACCCTCATGGTTGCCCACAGAGCTGCATGCCAGACTCTGTCAAACGCTTTCTTGAAGTCTACAAACACATAATATAGATGTTGTTGGTGCTGTAGGTATTTCTCGCAGATTATTCTGAGGTTGAAAATCGGTTCAGTGGTACTTCGCCCTGCCCTGAATCCTGCTTGTTCTTCAGCTATGATTTGTTCAGCTTGGGGTTTCAATCTGTTGAGTATTATTTTCAGGAGAACCTTCCTGGGATGGCTGATGAAGCTAATGGTGCGGTAATTTTCACTCTCCTGAAGTTTATCCTTTCTGGTAAGAGTGGTGACAAGCGACTGGGTCCATGATGTAGGCCACTATCCGCTCTGCCAGATTTTGAAGGCGTCAATCATCGCTTCTCCTCCTGCTTGAAGCAATTCTGCGGGTATGTTGTCCACTCCCGATGACTTCCCCTTCTTCGGCGATTGCACGGCTGCCTCAACTTCTCGGAGAATTGGGAGGATTTTTTCTTCTTCTCTATTCTGAGGACATGCTAGAACTGATAGATCTCCGTTTGGTGTGTGGCTGTACAGGTCAGAGCAGTACTCTTTCCATCTGTCCAAGACTTCTTGTTTTTCTGTAAGGTATATGCCATACTTGCTTTGGATCGTGGAGACCTTGGGCTGTTTAATACTTATCAGCCGTTTCACAGTCTGGTAGACCTTTTTGCTGTTCTTGTTCAGACTGTTCTCGATTTCCTGGCACTGATCCAGTTCTCCTTTGCTGTGCGCATGCCTTTTCGGATGTCATTGTTGGTTTTTCGGTAGGCATCAGCTCCATATGACGTGTTCCTTTTCCTTTAAATCTCTCTTCGTTTGTCACACATGTCCAAACGTTCAGATATGATCCACGGTTTTTTCTTTGGGCGGTGATTGCCAAGTTTCTCAGTGGCGGCATCTGTCACTGCTGGGTGGAAGGTGGTAGTCATGGTGTTGTCATCTATTTCACCAGCTCCCAAAATTAGCAGTGGTGCAAATTTCCATCCAATTGTGGCTTGGTATATTTTGCCACCTCCGGGTCTTGCAGTTTGTCCAGGTCGAACTTCAGTCTAGTGCACTTTACTGTTTACTCTCTTCAAGTGAAGCCGGAAAGACATCATCACGAGATCGTGGTCACTTCCGATGTCTGCTCCTGGAAAAGTGCGTGTCCTGCCAATTTTGATGCTTGATCTGAAGCGTTTCTTGACCATGATGTAGTCTATTTGGTTGTGATGCTCCCCGCCGGGACTGTGCCATGTCCATCGTCTGTAGTTTTTGTGGAGACCAAGCGCGTTTGCCAGTATCAGATTGTTGTATCTGGCAAACTCCAACAGCCTCAGACCCCTGTCATTTGTCTCGTTGTTGCAGTGGGGTCCACATGTGTCTCCCCAGTTGTGGTGCGCATCTTGGCCAACCTTGGCATTCCAGTCGCCTTCCACTATGACTATGTCCTTCTTCGGCACTTGGTCAAGGACAGCCTGTAGATTTTCATAGAAATCCTCAACTTCGCTGTCGTCATAGTCTGATGTTGGGGCATAGGCCTGGATGATGGTGATGTTGAAAGGGGCTGCTCTCAGACGGATGAAAATGAGTCTACTGGAGACTGGGCGGCAACCCATGACAGTAGCTAGAATGTTCTTGTGGACCAAGAATCCAACGCTGTGTTCGTGCCTGTCATCTCTACCGCTGAAATAAAGCTTGTGGCCTTTGTCGGTCGTTGTTTCACCTAGGCCTTTCCAGCGCACTTCGTTGATACCTAAAATGTTCCATCGATAGTGGTCCAGCTCGTGGGCCAGTTCTTCAAATTTTCCCTCCGCAGTTAGGGTCCTGACATTCCATTTTGCTATGACGATGATGTCTCTCGTGCAGATCTTGCTAAGTTGTCCATCAGTAACCCACTTATCACCTCCGCCCTGGTGGCCAACGGAAGGCGCAGTCAGCTGGGCGACGACCAATCCGGTATGGAATGAGTGGTTCTTTTCATCATACTTGGGCACAAACGACCTGACGATGCCAATCCTCTCCAGGCTGGTGGCCACTGCCGAAATCCACGAGTATAGTGTGGCTCTCCTTGGCCCCGACCACGTGGTCGTTGAACCTGTAGTAACGTGAGGTTCCTCCGTCTTCTGTTTAGAAGAATTTTGCCCAGTGATGACGTGCTGACATCACACCTGTTAGTCGCCTCTTACGACACGCCGGGAAACGTTGGGTCTATTCTATCAAGTGACCGAACCCACAGGGCCTCATAAGCTATCAGCAGTATAGAAAAACGCAGAAAGTTCCAAAAATGACTCAAACAAAATATAACTCGTCACCGGAGTTACGCACTGTCTTACGTCATATAACGTTCTACATAGTTCGGGAACGTAATCGTCTGTTACTAAATAGATCTCAAATCTTCTATCAAGAAACAAACATTATGTAAAACCATAGATTTGGAGGGGGACAGGATTGCCGACTGCCTGCACGCGCACGCTGTAAGCCTTGTGCCGAGTTCCGTCTCTAGCAGACGACTGAGATAGGTGTAGACATCACTTCCGGTACGCTGAGAGAAGATGGAAGTTAGCGTTGGAGAAGTTTTGCAGGTGGTTATATAACAAGCGTTATTCTTCCTTTTTAGTGTATAATGCATGACTTAGAATGACATTTTAGCAATATGGTATTTGGTGTAACATATCGGTTGTGTTTTTACAGTAATTATATTTGAAATATACCCTAGTTTTTGCTTGAAGTGACGTGTGTTGGTGTGATGCAACTCAATTTATTGTCAAACTCGAAGCAAGCGTTTGTTTCTGAATGAGGGCGACTCTTGACGTGAAACAAAACAATAAAACCAATGCTGTTAAAAAAACGGTGTAAACGCATGGATGAACGCATTTTTTTTAAAGCATGATGACTAAATTTATTGTGCAGGAGATCGATCTCGAAGGCGAAGAAGAGTATCAACGGTTTGTGAAGGCACAGATGACACCATCACACTCCGACAGCAGTCAGTTAGCCTTCAAGCAGCCTACAGTGACTGTAAGTAACTACAGTCATGTACTGTACGGTAGTTAAACTTTTGCATGTTAATATATTAATGTATTGTGCTAAGAGGATTGTATGCATGATAAAATATAGAAGATATAGGGGTGATATGATACAGTTATACAAAATTATAAACCATATTGATGATACTAACTTTGATCACTTTTTTAATTACAGTAAGAACTAAGATTGACAAAACAAGAAATTCTGATTACAAATTAGTAATCAACTATAGCAGAACTAACATGAGAAAATATACGTTTAGTAACCGTGTTGTTACTCACTGGAATGCACTAACTCTTAAGACTAAATCTGCTAAGAATGTAAATAGTTTTAAAAACCTTCTGGAAAAAGACTCAAATAGGCAGATCAGTCCACTCGATTTTGATGAGTGACATCAAAATTTGCATAGCGCAACCAATGAAAACTAAATGGAGGAAAATATTGAAGAGGCACTAAAAGGCTAATAAGCCTACTTAGCCTCGATACCTGTACCTGTACCTGTACCATGAATTAATAAGAATAGCCTATATATTGACATTTAAAATTTCATGTGCTTCAGTGGATAAGCCATAATGATGATAAATAATCATGCATGTTGTGCATTTTTAAAATTTGAGGATATTTGTACAAGAAAAATATAATTGAAGAGGTTGGAAATTAGTTGCCGTTTTATAATTTTGCTTTGTTCACGGGGGTTTACATAGTCTTTGCTGTTCTGCAGGTGACCCTTGACATCATTAATGAAGTATGCAGCAAGCTTGCAACAAATGAAAGCATGCCATGTCAAGTGCGCCAGGCTTGCCAAAATTGTGACAGTAAGTACAATTTAAAAAATATATGTGATGGTTGCATATTATTTCTTGAGACTAAGAGTCATTTAAATAGCGCTTTCTCCTAAGATTCTGGGTACAAAGCGCGCACTCACCCACATTCAAACAGCACACATGCTTGCAGCCTGTTGACGCCACCACTCACTCACAAAAGTGATTTTTACTGTACACACATTTTACACTCTCACACACACACACAACAAACCTACACCAGACATCCCAAACTCCTAACCCACCCAAGTTGTATTGTTGTTTACAGTGAGTAACAAACAACTTGCATGCAAGTGTTTACTATAATGAATCAACGTTAGTCGTTACATATTTATCAAACCTTTATACAGTACTGTGAGCATAGCAGTGTTTCAACTGTCTGAATGAATATTTGTTGTTACAAGTCAACAAAATAATGTTAAACAATGGTATGCATTGTTTATAGTGATAACGCTATTTGTACACATGTGCCTGTATTTGCTTTCAGGGTGGTGTTTTTCTGTTGAGAAGTTGTTGCTGAGCATGAACCATTATTGACCTTGATTAATTACACATTTTTATGTTGATTTTCCATTTCTATGTGTGTTTAACAGAACAAGAACTCCAACAGAGGATGAAATTTTTGGACAGCTGTGTGGCTCCCATGGGCTGTTTTTCTGAGAGCAACAAAGAAAAGGCTTGGAGCAAGTTTTATGCTGCTGTTGCATCGGATGAGAACATCAAGGGACTCGATGGTTTGATGACAGCTGGGGTAGCATCGTTTGTATGCTTGGAAGTTTTTGGCAGGCTTCTAAATTCTAACTCACAGTCACAGTCACATTGTGAAAAGCTTGAGACACCTGCTATAGACATAACTGACGGTGAGAAGGACATTTTGTCCTACATTGGTGGGGCAGTGCTTCAAAAGCTCAAGCAGCGTGCCTATAGAATACAAGATATGGACGAGAAAAGAAGCATTCTCAAATGCATTGAAGCTTTCACTACTGATAAAGCTGCATCTGGAAGCTTGACTTCCATTTTAGACAGAGGAGGACTTGTAAAGCTGAACGCAGCAAGTGAGACTTTGTTTCTAGAGTTAGAATCAGCATTTAGATGCATGTTCAGTGGCAATGTGTCACAGATGTCTGTTTATGCTTATTTTGAGTCATGTCAGCATTCTGTGTCATCCATTTTGTATGAAACTTTGTACAGAATCCACAGTGATGACCAACTGAAGGAGAAGATCCTGAAAGATGTAGTTTTTCTTTATTTTAAAATCAGAGCACATCACAAGTGCAAAACATACATGGACTCTGTACACCGCAAGTCTCATAGAGAAAAAAGGGAGAAAGCTTTGAGGAAACGTTTGAAAAAAAAAGGAAATTGAAAAATCTGTTTTTTAATCTTTTTTTGTCCTTGATGTTTCATTGCTGATTGTGGCATCTGGTGGTGTTGATATTATGTAGAGTTTAAAGATCACTTTCAGATCACTCCTGGGTCAGTTGACTTTTTCTACCCAGAAAATAGCCTTGAACAGTTGAAGAATAAAGATTAGGCCTATCTTATGATATTTACTCTCCATGATTTCTGATGACTGATTATATGTATTAGACTTAGACGTGTCTTTGCTCACTGATTTTCCGATCTTATTGTGGTATTTAACCAACATACTTACTACTTTCGACAAGGCAATCTGGTGTGAAGTGTCTAGAGCATAGTGTTGCTCGTTGTAAGTTGAAGCTGGTGTCGCATCGATTCAAGGCAGCAACAAGTGCTCGCTCCCATTCAGGATAGTTCGGCTGACGAGTTTTAAAAAAGGACAAAACCTTGTTGGTTCCACGGTGTGTCTAGTCATTTAACCCAGCAAACTAGTCATTTTTATGTAACCACCAGCTAAAATCGTCATTGATAAGTCCTAATAAGTTTTACAATATTTTATTGTTGTTTTGAATACACGGAAGAGAGAGAGTGGGAGAGTGTAAGGAGAGACAAAAACAACAAACACCTGTGTTATAAGAGTCACGAATTTTCGATTTATTAAAAATCTTTATCAAGTAAAACCATGGACTGATACAAACAGACACTTACTTGTGGCTTATATATCGCGGCTGATGATAAACTCACGATATTAAAACAACCAAAATACAATACCTCACCATAAAATACTATTATGAATAAATTTTTTAAAAGTACAATAAAATTCTTACACCCCCCCCCACCCCTCCCCAATTATATATATACAAACATTCACTCACACACACATACATAATACATCGACAACAGCTCACAAGAACCAACATTAAAATTCCAATTGACCTATTCAATTCAAAATTATAATGAACTGAAAAAGAATTTAAAAAATAATAAGTAATGCAATATATCCCGGACCAGTCTAGAAACTAACTATAACTAGTATTCATAGAGTGGGAGAGTGTGCCGTGACTGTGTGTGTGTGTGTTATTTTAATGTTTTAGCACTGTCAGTGTTTCGTTTGCTATGTATATTGTACCCTTCTCAGTGCCTGTGGTTATCTTGTGTATTATTGTTGTCTTGGCTTCATTTTGGCAATTAGATGGTCATAGAAGGCCAGTGTAACTGTACAGATGTGTATGGGTGTGTATGCATGCAGTGAATAAGAATCTCGTCGGACATCAGCCATTGACACATACAAAAATGCAATGACGTATTGCTCTGTCAGAGAGCCGGTCATATGAATTATTCAATATTTTAGACAGTCAGGGGATGTTACAAGTTTTAATCTTTATTTATTGATGACACTGCAAGCTTGCGGTGGAACTGTAAAACTTATTTAGCTCAGAGAATGAGTGAGCTTTTGTCATTTTCTTTCCTTGATATAGAAAGAAAAACATGTTTCTAGGCCCAGATACTACGAAAACTTCTTTTTGGACTTGAATTACAAAATTATTGATTTTATGTTCCTCTGGTCAAATGACTTATTGACTGCAAAACGCAACCTGATCTAGGTTGAATGCACCGTTTGTTGAAACATGCGGGGAGAGAGAGAGGTGGGGGGGGGGGGGAGGAGAGGGAGGGAGAGAGGGCTGGGCATGTGATACAAGTATGCGTGACAAACTTTATTTATTGTTAATTATTTTATGCAAAGTTTTGCGTCCATGTATGTCGAAGGCAATTTTTCACTTGTATGTATTGTAATGTGAGAGTTGGACAATAAAGATAATAATATTGTATTTTTTGTATTATGCATGTTCTTCTTGACTGAATATGTGAAAGCAAACTCTGTCTTATTATAATCAGTGAGAACAATCATGCATCAAAGCCGCAAGAAAGTACATGCAGGTATCAGAAGAACCTTTTCAAGCTAAACAAGGTTGAAAAAAATGTGAACACAAATTGGAGTTGGTGCTGTACACATCCACCCCACTCACAGGAAATGTGCACTTTTATTTTATCAGCATCAGTGGACATCAGTTAAAAGATGGTAAAAAAAACTGTACAGAAACAAACTCAAATTACATATGGGACTAGTTAATCATTGTTTACAGGATCCAGTCTCATACCTGTCAAGCTCTTGAAGCCTCAGACCATAAAATGTGGCGCGAAAAAACGTAATTTTATATCCAAAACCATAAGAAACGCTAAACAAGCACCAAACACCAATATAGCACACTCACCAGCAATTTCACAAAGTGAAATACCACATAATGCATATAGGGAAAACCCCCAACTAAAGTATTGTTTAAAGTCTAAAGTCTTTCTCTCTCTCTTTCTACCAACCACCCTCTTTCCTACCACCTACACTCCGGCTCCTTTATTTATTCTTCCCTATTACTCTTCACGGTCTACTGCTATACTTGTTTGTTGTTGTCTTCATACGCCTTCTAGTTCTGCTTTTACTATTCTTGGTAAATAATGTTTTGCCAAGAAGTGGCAAAAATTACCTCAGCTTCTGTCATAAACTTAATTTTGTTGTGCGCTCTATTCTTCTGCTGTCAAAAAAGCTTGCGGATCGGCACATGCTGCTTTGAATTTGCAACATTTTCCTTTTGTTTGACAGATTGAGATTTAAAGTCTGAAAGTGAAAGTGTCTGACCACATCAATTTCAAAGGCAAAGCGGGCTGTAAAAAAAAACAAACAAAAATTTGTAAGAATTACGTAAGAACCGTAAGACTTGACAGGTATGCAGTCTTGTTTACAGGGTCCAGCGGACTGCAAAGAGCTGAATAGTCAATTATTCACTTTAAAATTCCAGTAAAGTGTCTATGGTCATGACAAACTAAAAAAGTGGAAAAAAGCAAAGGTTTATAATTTCAGACTGCTCATTCTTTGCAAATAATCTCAATGAAATACATCTAAAACTGCTAAGATAGGTTGATTTTAAAACAAAGAACAACGTCCTTTAAGTTTTACAAGAGGGTTCTCAGAATGTAACCAACAGGTCAATATTAGTTACAGTTATTACATTGTAAAAACAATAATAATGCAGTCGGTCTTCTTTTGTGCAGTTTCTAACAACCAAGCAGGTTCAATGCAATTCGCACAAAACACAAAACAAAAATCACCCCAAAATAGTAATGTTTATATGAGTTACAGTTACAACACAAAACGAACAGTACTCAGAGATGTGCCTGCTAAACAAAACGTTATAAAATTAAAAATATATATGTATCTAGTAGCAACACAATCAGTTAGTTAGTTAGTCATTGCTTAGTTATAGGGTCCAGCGGACTGCATAGAGCCAAATCAGGACCACAGCTGTGTGAAAGAGGACTCGCCCCCCATTCATATAAAAAATCTGCAGGAACAACCCCAACGGTAACACTGAAGGCAATCTACCAGCCGGTCACTGTACAATAATGGCTTCCCACACAGGGGACGCTGAGACGCACTCTAGTTTATCGTGCCCCCGTTTACAAAAAGAAAATGGAATATAAACATCATTATAAAATAGTAACAAAACACATACATATATAAAATGCCCACATAGCTAAATAATAATTTCATAGAAATACCCTATAAACAATGACTAACAACAACAATTTGGTAGAAGCATCCAATACCACCAAGCTGACCGAACAGACACAGTACACAAATGAGGGGTTTTGAGAGAGATTTTAAGAAAAAAGGTAGGTGACTGTCTAGTGAAGAAGAGGGATTGCAGATTGATAGATTACGGAAGAGAAATAACAAATTAGAATGACAGAAACAGTGGGAATTGAAAGCACTAAGTTTCCAGAAAGTGGGAACACTATTTATACAGAAACCCCCGGCATCCACACGGGGGAACACAATCAGTGTGTGGCCACATTGAAACATAAACTGCTAACGTCCTCGATAACAGGCATACAGCCAAGTGTACAAAATAACATCTCGCGCTCGTCCCAATCAAATCAACAGCAAGGGGGGGGGGGAGGGAGGGGGAGGAGTTGGTCTGTATGGTAAGGACACAGAAAATAATTACATGAGTAAAAGCAGTACATTTCCATCAGCTCACCCTACGACACGTTTTTTGCAACACACTTAAACCAAAGAATCAAATGGATAAAATACTACAGCAAATGTACTCTGATAATAGATAAAATGGGATTAAAAAAATCCTCCAACAAAACTGTGATCAAGTACCAAAAACCTGTCATCTGGATCTCCAAATCAGTATAAAAGATCATCATCTACAATCAATGTAGACAATGTATACAGTGAACATGCATCTATATATTTACTACACAATTTACAAACAAACGGCGGTAGGCAGCACTTGACAAACAGTCCACCTTGGATGATAAAGGATTAATGAATTGTGAACAGATTTTGAGATCTATAGACTGTTAGCCAATATCGTATTAAAATACAGAATTAGACAATGAGTGAATGACATTACCACACATGCACCGTCTTAGTTCTGTTCTTTCTCTCTTTCCCTTTGCCGCACACACTCCATATTTATTATCCTGCTCTTATTTCCACAGTCCGAGAGTGCAGTTCACCTTTCATCATTGTGTACAAAGCCTATTTCATGCTAGCCTGACTAATCAGAATACTGAGTAATGTACTGTGAACATGAGCAATTACACTGCTTAAAACAGGTGAATGTTGTAGTTTCAGGATGTCCCACATAATGATTACTACAAAATAATCTTTAGCTGGACTGCTCCAGATTAACTGACTTGCCAATCTTCATACAATATCTGTTCTTTTTTCGCTTCTTCATGGGGCTACTGCTGACAACAATTTCTTCATCTGCTTCTCGTTTCCGTGTAATGTTGCCTCTGGGTTGAAAGGCATTTGCAAGGCTTCTCTGCACTCGTAGCTTGTTGTCACCATAGCCAAACGCCCACAGTGTAGGATTGTCACACCTTCTGCCCAAACCCCTGTGACGCCCAAAATGCTTTTCTATAGGATCTTGGCAAAATCGATTGCTTAGCACAAACTCAACCCCATGATCAAGGAGATACTTCACAGCCTCTGGGAAAGCTTTGAGGGTGATGTACAACCCCTTGAATGTCTGATGAGACAGAAACATCTTGTTCTTCTCTGCCTGTGTTCCTGCTCTCTCATGGACTGACTGCTTCCAGTTCTGAAGGTATTGCAGCATTTCCTCAAAGAACTGAAACCTCTCATCATTGTGATAAGAATAAGGTTCCAAATTGGGATTTCTTTTCCTCATACCTTCAGTCTTTGCCCGAGCGTTCATACAGTCGAAGAACTTGTTGAACAAGAGAACAAACCTTGCAGTCTCACGACATTCTGGACCACCATGATATTCCAGCACCTTCCCCACCCTCTCGCTCAAAACCTGTGCCGCAAGTCTAACGCTCATAACTGAAGATGGTGTCAAGTTCACGTGCTCGGCAGTGAGCTTGGTCATCCGGAGTTGATGGGAACAGTCCATTTCATACACATCTAAAATGTGTCTCCACAATATGTGCTGACCGTTGATGAACAGCATCTTGGTGTTTTTCCCACTGCCAGACTTAGAGAGGTTGTTCCTCACTGTTTTAATGAGATGTGGTGGATCAGAAATGAAAAATACTGCCCTCTCTCTAGCAAACAGGTTCTTTGCTTTATAACAAATTGCATCACCTGCACCGTGCATTTCATACAACCTTTGATTGGGAGTAGCTTTGTCACTCACTGAGGCAATGACTTTGAGACCGCATGAAAGCTCAAGTTGGCCAATGGCCATCCAGAAAAGTGGAAACAATGCCTGAGATGTTGCAGTAGTTGTTCCAAAATAACCCATGCTTGCACGAAGATTTGAGCTCACACCAACCACATAGAACACCAAGACATGTGTAGCTAGCTGCCTTTTGTTTCCTTCTGCCTTTACAAATCCCACAAGTTCACCTGTTCTATTGTCAAAAACCAGATCCGATCGGATGCTCATTTCGTCATGTAGCAGAACAACAAAACGTTTATGATCTACATGGTTCTTGGTTGCCTGTCTTATATTATCCAGAGATTCACTGCTGAAGCCTTCCTGGGGACTGCTGAAATTTGTGTAGTCCCTCAGTGTTGATTCGCCAGGCAGATGAAGCACCCCTGTTTTCTGAAGGGTTTCATAAGCGGCTGGGCTTCTGCTGTGTAATAGTATTGCCAGGCGAATCATTGTTGGATGCCATCTCATGCCTTTCTTGCTGATGCAGTTGAATGCTTTGATTTGCTCCTGCCAAAACAACTTTTGTAACGGCTGCATTTTGTTGCAGCCACTCTCAAGCACATTCTTAAGTGAGTCATGCATTTGTGATCCCACAACATTCACATGTTTCTTCTCATCATCAAGCACCTTCTTGAACTTGTCTAATTCTCTCTGTATTCTCTTGCTGTGTTTTCGTTCCTTCTTCAAGCTCTCTTTCAGTGTGTCAAATGACACTGCAAACAGAGGATCATTCTTCTTCAATGGTCTCATACTTCTTTTGACAGCCCTTTCATTTTTTCTTTGCAGAAGAAATTTGGAGTACTTGCATTCTTTACAAGGTTCTGTACTAGACTGTAGAAAAAGGCATTTGCTTGACCGCACTGTTTGACTACACTCTGTTGCTTCTCCAGCACTGAAATAAACAACATGCTTAAAATACATCTGTGTGTTCTGGCCACATGGGAGCTTTGCATATTTCTGGAGTTCTCCATCAACAACCCCAGGACACAAACTAAAACCCTGAAGTGTGGTCAGAAATCTGGCAAGGCGAGTGTCTTCAATGTCAACGTTTTCATGAGACTTAACAAGAAATCCATATACAAAAACCTTGGCTCTGAAGTTGGTTGAAACTGTCACTCTGAGTCTCAAAGTGCTTTCTTCAACAACACCAACCACGATCTCTTCATCTGTGTCCTTTATCAACACCCACGGGCTTGGTAGTATGCTGACATCTCTCCGTAATTCATCAAAGTTGTAGTAAGCTACAATCTGCGGCAATGGTGGTGCTTCTCTCTCCATCTGAAACAAACAAACAAATGTTTAAAAAATTTGACATTTGTTGGCCTTTTAGTAAAAGCCTGCAGAGTTCAACCAAGTTTAAAAATGATATGGGCCAATTGGCCCCTTGACCCTGAAATCAATGGGCCCCCTAATGTCCTTGTGGGCGCAGGGTCACAAAGATAACAATATGCTCAAAACTTATAATTATTGTTCAAATAACAAAATAAATATAGATCTAAATACATACCTTTTTTAAAGCATAAACAAATAAAGTAAAATTAAAAAAACACATATTCTATGATTGAGTTAACTGTCAGTTTATGCCCCAAGAAAGAAGAAGCAATACCATTGGATTAATGTATTCTGCTTAAACCAACCACAGTCAGAGGATCGGAAGAATTATTTCCCTTGTTATAGCAGACGATGCTTTCATGCACAGAGATCGATCGGCAATGAAAGCTAGGTGCTAAGGAAAACAACACGAAAGTTGGATGCACTGATGTTGTGGAACAATGCATCAACTGACCCACAACTACGCCGTACAGTGTGTCATTTTCAGATACGATGCGGGCCGCGGCCCAAAATCGTACCCTGAGCCTGTGACCTTGACTAAAGGTCACTCAACAAGGGATGCCTATCAAAGATCTTGACATAGAATACCACCATGCAAAAAAATAAAGTTTCCTAGCTTCAATAGCATCCGAAAAATATCAACGTTAAATTTTCAGATGACGGACGGATGACATAATGGTCAGTAGGCCTACATAGAGTTAGACTCACTTTTGCTTCGCATGTCAGTCAACAACAATTTTTAAAAAAGACCTTGAAAATAAGATCTTCATAATTCACCACTAAACTTTTTGTTAAGTGAAACATGAATCATTGAATGTCAATCTTTATCTTCACAGTAAAACAACTTAAATACTACTGTAAATATGCTATAACGTTCTGGCTAACATGGTTGACTGTGCATTATGATGAAAAAACAATTTTGAGAATCATTGTTTGGAAACACTTTAAAACGTTTCTAATAATTATATGGAATAAGTGTACAAGTTATTATATTAATATAGCAAAGTAAGCATAACTGTTTACCCACACCAGATTAAACAACAAAGTAAAACAAGACCTGGAGCTAGACCGCTCCTGTACAGAAAAGTGGTAGGCCAAGTATTCATTTCATTATTACATGTAATCTGGGCTATGCATACAAAAATCAACAGTATGGGTTAACCCGTCTAAGGGTTTTAAGCAAATTATTAGCTTCATCATCATCATCGTCATCACGACATCATCGTTGTTATAATCATGACGATCATTATACACACCGGAGCTTTTCTTGGTGGCGCTTTTGGAGTTTTCACAGACTTCTCTAGCATCCAGGGTGTTGGAAGACTGCCAGGCACTAGACTGCGTCGTCCGCCAGGCTCTAAAACAAACACAAATGCATATAAGGTTCATAGATTCACAATGTCATGTCATTACACTTCATTCCAATGCCAAAACATCACAAGGTTTGCATACTTAGATGTAGGTAAAAATACACTTGACTTCAATTGTACCCTATTATTGCCCAACCTCACAGTTACAACAACAACAAAGAAATCACACATGCTTAAATTAGCTACTAACACTAACAGCAGGTGCAAGTAACCAGTCGAGTGGCCTACTTTTTTTTCCTTTATTTTCTTTACTTCATTCCGAAGAAAATGATCTGCGTCAGTTAGTAAAACTGAAAGTAATATTTTCATTTATAATGGAAAGAATACAGAATCATCATTATCATGATTGAAATCGGTTTAATTTGCAATAACATTTGGCAGACCAGGCAGTAGCTCACTTTTGTAAAATTAAAAAAATAAATATCAAATCACAAATGATTGGGTAATCACAGAATTTGCTAGCAGTATTAGTAGTAGGTTGAGGACAAAAACAGGCCGTTAAGCCTTTACAAATGTCCTTTCATTATCACTATTTAATCTGGGTCTGTCAACATGCAATTTTCCTATTCATATTATCTTCTTCTTCTTCTTGGGTAGAGCAGCCACAATCAATACGTTGATTCATTTGCTGCTGTTGGTACTGGGGGGTTGCCGTGTTTTCCATGGTGTTTATTTATTTAATTATTTATGTATATTTATATTTTAAAAAAATGAATGCCTATTTGCTGTAGGCACAACTGTATGTGGAGCTGCTGGCCTTAGCGAATGCATTCCAGCCACAGCAAGCTGAGGCCTGAGTACCAGCACCAGCACTGCCTAATGCTGTACCAGGCCCACAAGTCGATGCGCCAGCTTTATTTAAATATATACAGTAGTTAATTTAAAAAAAAAAAACTATTAGAACCAGAAGGAAAGATGGAAAGGGGGAAGAGGGTGTGACTGTAGAGGTGAAGTGGTTGTGTGGGTTAGTAGTCACAGGACAGTGAGGTGCTGTCAGATGGGTCAGGGGCACTGGCATCTTCGGCAGACATGGCGTTCCAGGGCGTTAGTACTCATCATAATAGAATAATTTTTCAAATTTTTATTTTGGAAGCACGTCCAACTGATTTTTGAAAGTGTTAGTATTTTTATATTTATTTGGCGCAATAGGTAAATCGTTCCAGTAGTTAGCAACTCTATTAGAAAAAAAGGACTTTGTCAGGTTAGTATTATACTGCTGAATAAAAATCTTACCTTCAGAATTTCGATGTAGACCTATGCTTAAGAAATCTTCTTATAGTAAACATCAAAACAGATTAATACTGGTGAGTTTAAAGATCACTTTGAGATCACTCCTGGGTCTGTTGACTTTTCTACCCAGAAAATAGCCTTGAACAGTTGAAGAATAAAGATTAGGCCTACTAGTAGTATCTTATCTACTCTCCACGAATGACACGATTTACCGATGACTGATTATATTTACTAGACTTAGACGTGTCTTTGCTAACTGATTTTCCGATCTTATTGTGGTATTTAACCAACATACTTACTACTTTCGACAAGGCAATCCGGTGTGAAGTGTCTGGAGCATATTGTGGCTCGTTGTAAGTTGAAGCTGGTGTCGCATCGATTCAAGGCAGCAACAAGTGCTCGCTCCCATTCAGGATACTTCGGCTGACGGATTTTAAAAAAGGACAAAACCTTGTTGGTTCCACGGTGTGTACCGCAGCTGACAACGGCACAGTTTGCACCAGGCATGGTAGATTTCTTCAAATAATCACAACTGCTCTTAGAATGTTCACAAAGTCATCGAAACAATACTTCCGTGCGTGAACTCTAATATCGTCTGCCATCAAAAGGGAAGTAGCTGTACCACTCACAACTGTGCGCATGCGCGTTGGAAGTCAAACTCTTCAATCGTCAAGTTGGTCATCCCTCCCCCTCCAAATCTATGGTAAAACCTCTTTTGCAACAGAGAATGATCGGAGGCAACTAAACGTTATGATAGCAGGCCTTGTGCATAAACATAATATCCGTAATTATTATAGTGCGCTTCTCAATCGTAACACTCGTGACTGATGGTGCAGTTACAATAAAAAGATATATAGGAATTACCGTAAAGTGTTGGCACTTTGGGCACTGTGAGGGTTAGCGGGAACGAGGCTTGGACTCGTATCATCTGTATCAGGAACAGAGCCGTATGGCTTGGTCACGTGACAAATGTTGTTTACCGCTTGCATTGTCTCCCGTGGAGAATAAATCCATCGCAAATTGCATGTCATTATGCCCATACCCTCATCAAATCTGCATGACTGCGGTAGGTGATATTCACGTAAAAAGGGCCTGTTATTGTTAATGGAGTTAACGGAGATCACAACACCAGAAAGATATTGCCGCACCATGTGCCGCGTGCCACGAGGATGCTAATACCACCCCTCACCCCTCACCCACCTGCCATTCTATAGCAATTTTCTGCCAAGCCTGTCAATCTTATCCAAGACTGTGAAATATTCATAGTCTTGTTTGTCATGATTGTTCTGTCGCCTAGTGACTCATCGCTAAAGTACTTTGACTGGAATATTATTATGAAAAACCAAAACATCATCTTCGTTGTCTTCATAAAAATACGAAGCAACTAATTTTGACGAACTCATGATTCAAAAATATAAATAATAATTAATTAATTAACTGAGAAGCTATTTGATTAAAAGAAGGAAAGACCTAGACTGTAATTTATACAATTACGGTCTCAGATTTAATTTGTATCAGAATGCATTGTTGAAGAGTGTGTTTTTCGCTGCCTTGCTGAATGCAAACATCCACTATCGCTAGGCTTCAGCGCAAGAGGCATTGGTCGAATTCCAATGATTAGAACCAGAATTTCCAACAGCCGTAAATCATAGCTAAGCACCCTTTGGTTGGTACTGTGCCATTACGAACGCTGGGCAGCCTATAGTCGACACTTAAATCACAGATGGAAGGTGGCGGTTGGAATGACGCAGGGGGGTTAAGGTTAAATGTCGAAGGGGGATGCAAGTACCTGAAGGTTTTGTAGAACAGGTTTGGTAAAAAAAAAAAAAAAAAAAAAAAAAAAAAAAAAAAAAAAAAAAAGTAGATGTAGGACTTCCATTCTTTTTTTTTTCTATGGAATTTTTTTTTAACCTTTATAATGCCATTCGGCGAAGACAGCCGCCGCTGGCTTGATCTCAGTCTCACAAGCTATCTGTTACGTTTGAGACGCGCGCGATGGTAGGCTTACGTGTGAAACGCGCACTATAGTAGGCTTGCGTGTGGGACGCGCGCGATAGATTTCTTTTTTTTTATTTTGCAAAGCACGCAGTAATGGAGTGTATTTATCCTTGATTTGATTTTGCGTTGTTGTTGGAAGAAGCTTTATATAACGTTGGTAATTTTAGTTGGTCGATATTATTTGAGAATTTTCTAGAGTTGGTTGTTTATTATCGATCGAAGCGTGTGGATAATTCTAATGGTAACTAAAGAAGCTTCCATCCCAAATACGGTTGTATGACATGAGACAGTGATGACGAAGTTTGTTCTGATTGGTTGAGGTGTGTCACGCTGGGGTATTCTCACCCTTTCTGGAGTGTAGAGAGACTATATCTATAGTGCCGCACTGTTTCAAAAGGTGGTTGATAGTTGATGATTGTAAAGTGAAAAGTTGAGAGTGGAAAAAGCGATTGTATGCAGTTGTTGATGTACGCTGAATAAAATTGGAAAACTTCATACGACGACTCCTGCCTTGTTGCTGATTGAACGGGTTGCGTGGATAAACGAATCTGAGTTACACTTATCAGAATTCAAGCATTGGTGCTGAATCAACTGATAAAAAAACAACATCGAGTGTAACACTATCCTATCCTATCCCGTAACACGGAGGTCGTTGGGGCACCACAGATGATCATTTAACCAGCGTACTCCATCTTTTGTCTGTCCTCAGCAACCCTCATGGCTTCGCTCAGTGTCAAGCCAGTCCATTCTAGAATGTTGTCCTCACACCTCTTTTTCGATCTCCCTCTTCTTCTACCTCCTTGCACTGTGCCTTGCAAGATGGTCTTTGCAAGGCCTGATGATCTGGTGACGTGGCCATACCATCGGAGTTTACGTTTCTTCACCACTGTGAGCAGGTCATCGTGTTGTCCAATAACTTGTGTGATGGTACTTCGCCCTGTGCTCTGTGGGTTCGGGCAAATAGAATAGACCCAACGTTTCCCGGCGTGTCGTAAGAGGCGACTAACAGGGGTGATGTTAGCACGGCATCACTGGGCGAAAGTCTTCTACACAGAAGTCACCGGCCAGGGCGGAGGAACCTCACGTTACTACAGGTTCAACGACCACGTGCTCAGGGCCAAGGCGTGCCATACTGTATTCGTGGATTTCGGCTGTGGCCAACAGCCTGGAGAGGATTGGGCCCTGCCAGGTCTTTTTTGCCCAAGACACAACACATGATGAGGCTATCCACTAATTCCATGCCGGATCGGTCGTCGCCCGGCTACACAAGGACCGCGCCTTCCGTTGGCCACCAGGACGGAGGTGAAAAGTATGCTACTGATGGACAAATTAGCAAGATCCGCACGAGAAACAACATCGTCATAGGAACCTGGAATGTCAGGACCCTAACTGCGGAAGGAAAATTAGAAGAACTGGCCCACGAGCTGGACCACTATCGATGGAACGTTCTAGGTATCAGCGAACTGCGCTGGAAAGGCCTAGGTGAAACAACGACTGACAAAGGCCACAAGCTCTATTTCAGCGGTAGAGATGACAGGCACGAACACGGCGTTGGATTCTTGGTCCACAAGAACATTCTAGCCACTGTCATGGGTTGCCGCCCAGTCTCCAGTAGACTCATTACCATCCGTCTGAGAGCAACCCCTTTCAACATTACCATCATCCAGGCCTATGCCCCAACATCAGACTATGAAGACAGCGAAGTGGAGGATTTTTATGAAAATATACAGGCGGTCCTTGACCAAGTGCCGAAGAAGGACATAGTCATAGTGCAAGGCGACTGGAATGCCAAGGTTGGCCAAGATGCGCACCACAACTGGGGAGACACATGCGGACCCCACTGCAACAACGAGACAAATGACAGGGGTCTGAGGCTATTGGAGTTTGCCAGATACAACAATCTGGTACTGGCAAACACGCTTGGTCTCCACAAAAAATCCAGACGATGGACATGGCACAGTCCCGGCGGGGAACATCACAACCAGATCGACTACATCATGGTCAAGAAACGCTTCAGATCAAGCATCAACATTGGCAGGACACGCACTTTTCCAGGAGCAGACATTGGAAGTGACCACGATCTCGTGATGATGTCTTTCCGGCTCCATTTGAAGAGAGTAAATACAGCAAAGTGCACTAGGCTGAAGTTCGACCTGGACAAACTGCAAGACCCGGAGGTGGCAAAAATATTTCAGGCCACAATTGGAGGGAAATTTGCACCACTGCTTATTTTGGGGGCAGGCGAAGTAGATGTCAACACCATGACCAATACCTTCAACTCAGCTGTAACAGATGCCGCCACTGAGATCCTTGGCAAGCACCGACCAAAGAAGAAGCCGTGGATCACACCTGAACTTTTGGATCTGTGTGATAAACGAAGAGAGTTAAAAAAGAAAAAGAACACCTCACAGGGAGCTGATGTCTACCAAAAAATCAACAATGACATCCGAAAAGGCATGCGCACAGCAAAGGAGAACTGGATAGAAGATCAATGCCAGGAAATAGAGAACAATCTGAACAAGAACAACAGCAAGAAGGCCTACCAGACTGTGAAGCGGCTGACAAGTGTTAAACAGCCCAAAGTCTCCACTATCCAAAGCAAGTCTGGCATTTGCCTTACAGAAGAACAAGAAGTCTTGGACAGATGGACAGAGTACTGCTCTGACCTTTACAACCATACACCAAATGGAGACCCATCAGTTCTAGCATGTCCCGAGAGCAGAGAAGAAGAAGAAATCCTCCCAATTCTCCGGGAAGAAGTTGAGGCAGCAGTGCAATCGCTGAAGAAAGGGAAGTCAGCGGGAGTGGACAACATACCAGCGGAACTGCTACAAGCAGGAGGAGAAGCGATGACTGATGCTCTCACCATTATCTGTAACAAGATCTGGCAGAGTGGGGAATGGCCTACACCATGGACCCAGTCGCTTGTCATCACTCTTCCCAAAAAAGGTAACCTTCAGGAGTGTGAAAATTACCGCACCATCAGCCTCATCAGCCATCCCAGCAAGGTCCTCCTGAAAATAATACTCAACAGGTTGAAACCACAAGCTGAACAAATCATAGCTGAAGAACAAGCAGGATTCATGGCAGGGCGAAGTACCACTGAACAGATTTTCAACCTCAGAATAATCTGTGAGAAATACCTACAGCACCAACAACATCTATATCATGTGTTCATAGACTTCAAGAAGGCATTTGACCGAGTCTGGCATGCAGCTCTATGGGCAACCATGAAAGTGTACAACATCAGCCCTAAAATTATAGAAGTCATCAAAAGCCTGTATGACAAGGCTACCAGTGCAGTCCTCCATAACAGCGTCATCGGGAACTGGTTCAGAACAACAATCGGTGTGCGTCAAGGATGCCTACTCTCTCCAACACTCTTCAACATCTTCCTAGAGCGCATCATGTCAGATGCTCTTGCAGATCACGAAGGCACAGTCAGCATAGGGGGCAGAGCAATCTCCAATCTTCGTTTTGCGGATGAAATTGATGGATTGGCTGGAGAGGAACAAGAACTTGAACAGCTTGTACAGAGGCTTGACACCACCTCCAGAGCTTATGGAATGGAAATAAGTGCAGAGAAGACCAAAATGATGACCAACAACACCAATGGCATCAACACGGACATCAAAGTACAAGGCCAATCCCTCAACACAGTGCACAGCTTCAAATATTTAGGAGCCATTGTGTCAGACAATGGGTCTCGACAGGAAGTCCTCTCCAGGATCGCACAAACAACTGCTGCCCTGACAAGGTTGAAGCCCATTTGGAAAGACAGAACCATCAGTCTACATTCCAAAGTAAGACTGCTGCGCTCTCTGGTCATCTCCATCTTCCTATATGCTTGCGAAGCATGGACCCTCACAGCAGATCTCCAACGAAGAATACAAAGCATGGAGATGAGGTGCTACAGAAGACTTCTGTGCATTTCCTATACCCAACACATCACCAACGTTGAAGTCCGACAGACCATCACACAAGCCATTGGACAACACGATGACCTGCTCACAGTGGTGAAGAAACGGAAACTCCGATGGTATGGCCACGTCACCAGATCATCAGGCCTTGCAAAGACCATTCTGCAAGGCACAGTGCAAGGAGGTAGAAGAAGGGGGAGACCGAAAAAGAGGTGGGAGGACAACATTCGAGAATGGACTGGTTTGACACTGAGCGAAGCCATGAGGGCTGCTGAGGACAGAGAAAGATGGAGTATGCTGGTTAAGCGATCATCTGTGGTGCCCCTACGACCTTCGGGTTATGGGACAGGATAGGATAGGATAGGACTTCGCCCTGCCCTGAATCCTGCTTGTTCTTCAGCTATGATTTGTTCAGCTTGGGGTTTCAACCTGTTGAGTATTATTTTCATGAGGACCTTGCTGGATTGGCTGATGTGGCTGATGGTGCGGTGATTTTCACACGCCTGAAGGTTACCTTTTTTTTTTTTTTTTTAAGAGTGATGGCAAGCGATTTGGTCCTTGGTGTAGGCCACTCCCCACTCTGCCAGATCCTATTACAGATAATGGTGAGGCCGTCAAACATCGTTTCTCCTCCTGCTTGAAGCAGTTCCGCCTGTATGTTGTCCACTCCCGCTGGCTTGCTTTCTTCAGCGACAGCACTGCTGCCTCAACTTCTCGGGGAATTGGGAGGATTTCTTTTTCTTCTCTGTTCTCGGGACGTGCTAGAACTGATGGGTCTTCGTTTGGTGTATGACTGTAAAAGTCATAACAGTACTCTGTCCACCTATCCGAGAACCAGAACAAGGAGTCTCACACGCATTCCCAGCTTCAACGGTTTGATGACGTTTTAAAACTGTAATTTAAAATGGACACGCTTTCTCCACGCTTCTTCGATACATCCGTTTAATATGCACAGGGAGTGTTACTCCACTGGAAACATAGCTTGTAACCAAGAACAACAACAACAACAACAACTTTTTCGAAAGTTGAGTTGTTTTTGTAATCAGTAAATTCCGTAGTGTTATCAATAGTAACTCCTAGCTACCGCTGTAGCGCTTACAATATCATCTGGTTGGTCGTTGGGCGTATTGGTGTACCGATAAGCAGGGACAATCACTTCCTGTCAGAGCAGAAAAGGACAATACAAACTGTATGGGTTGGTTTGAACAATGGAAGCCCGTTTTATTATTGTTTCATGTAAAAACAAAGAATTTTAGGGGAAACCCATTTTCGTCAAAGGTTAAAGATCCTTTTGGGGCTTAAAAAAAATGCGATAGTAATTTTTTTTTTTTTTTTACAAAGCAGTAATATAACGTTATTTTTTTACAGTAAGCAAAAATCGTTTTAAAAAATCTTACTTTGCATTTCATTTTTGGTAAAATGCAGGTCGTGTGTTTGTGCATGTGTGTGCGTGCGTGTGTGTGTGTGCGTATGTATGTGGGCGTGTGTTTGTGTGTGTGTGTTGCCGAGTGCACAATACTTTTGCATACTTTGAACGCGCCAGGAATTACGTCACGTTGCCTTCGTCATTAGGCTACTAATGACGTCCTTATGACTAAGTGTGATAGGCCTATGAGAGGTCAAAGACGGGTGATAACCGTTTAGTCACATGTTTGGTTTCCAATGTAAGTTTCCTTTTGTGTCTTCATTTCTATTTGCTTTAGTGCAGTAACTGACTACATTGTAATAATATGCTGCCACGAATGCATAATACGTCGCCAGTTCAGGCTGGGCACATCGTTTATCTTGCGGGAAAGATATTCGGTAGCACAGAGTTGGGATTCTCGATCATATAGATGGAGGCGAAGACTATAATAAACCGAGATGGTACATTTTAATCTTTGATGGATGTAACACAATCTTCGAAAACATAAAGGCCGTAGCCAGCAGCGAGAGGAACAGAAGTCTGGGTCTCAAATTAACAAACTCATCGCTGACAACGCTGATCATTGGGGAAAACTGGTATTGTCAAGAATAATTGCTTACGATACCTCCAGACATAGCAAACCACCGGTTCTGTTTTGCTTGTTGGCATTCATAATCCTTAAATCTAGCACACTGTTGTTACTAGGTGTAACTAATCATCTAGAAACGACAGAAGACTATACTTATCATGTAGGATTATTGAATTTTGAAAGAAGTCCTTCTTCGTTTCCTACCTTCCGCCTTCCCATGTCTCCAATAATTATTCTTCTCTCTTTTGGTTCCTCTTTGTGCTTCCTATCTTTGATGACGCATAAACTGCTTCCTTGTTTTATTTTAACTTATTTTTAAAAAATATTTTCTTCTCCTTTTTCTTCTTCTTCTTTTATTTATTTCAGTATGCTCTACTGCGGACATGCGTTTGTTCTTTCTATGCTTTGCATTGTTGCGGGGCTGAGCGCCGTGTGTGGAAAGTTTATTATTCCAGGTAAATTCTCTCTCTCTCTCTCTCTCTCTCTCTCTCTCTCTCTCTCTCTCTCTCTCTCTCTCTCTCTCTCTCTCTCTCTCTCTCGCTCTCGCTCTCTCTCTCTCTCTCTCTCTCTCTCTCTCTCTCTCTCTCTCTCGCTTTTCAGATATGCACCTGTCTTGAAGTATATGTGAATGGCTTGCCATCTTGCTCTTCACTATCATTTTCATCTTCGTATTTTTTTTTAATGTTATTCAAACAACAAACTGGAAGTTCTGACTAGTTTGTCAGTTAGAAAAGTGGTTAAGCGTAGCAAGTTATGTTATTTGGACAGGTATCCGTTAAACAGCTTTGGGCACAAGCACCCCAACCCACCCAGCCGTGGCTACCACCTGGCTCTCTGATAATCCAATTACTGCTGACCACTAATGATACAGACAGCAGCGAGAGTCAGAGACTCCACGCTCACCATAGGCATACTGGCCTTCACAAAGGTGAGGTTTCAAACGCCTCTAACCTTCCAGTGTGACATTTACTGTCGTAACCCCTTCATTCTGAAGATCGATTCCATTACGGCAGTTTGATGTCCGGACTGTGAATGATAATCAGGTACCAGGGTTATAAGTGAAATCAAATGCCCAAACACTAATCAGTCATTCGAGCAATTGATCATTCAACAATCAGGTTTACCACGGACGAAGGACCCTCATGTGCGGCAGCTCAACTTGGGAGTCATTTTAAGCATGACCCAAAAGGTGATGGACCCCACAGGCGCGCGACTGTGTGGCGACCAGTACAACCCCAGCGCTCTGCACATTCCAGAGGTTAGTCATCAACACTGCTTACTCGCGGCACCGTCTTTGACACACACGTCAACGATTATGCCACACAATTGGCTTCCGAATTTTCGAGTTTGTAATTCTCCTCGGCGCACAGCCTGAGACTCGCCCAGTGTTAGTCTTACCGCTCACAAGCTCAGCACCTACATACATGGCCCAAACAGAAACACTTTTAAAAGTGTTAATTTTTCCGCAAAATTTTGTTGGCGTGGCGGCGTTGTGACTAGGGGTTTGTTCCTAACGAAACAAAAGGGAAAAATAGAATGATAGTCCACGATCCTTGATAGGATGGGAGGTTTGAGACTTTTCAGGACTTTGGCAAGACTACTCAGGATGCTGAGGGTTTTCTCCGGGTACATCGGTTTCCTCCCTTCTTTAAATAATGGTATTTGATGCAGTCAATCTAAATGTGAACAATTAAAATTGATTTCTCTTCCGCCTTCTGTAATAACGATATCTTCAGAGAAACATTGGCTCGTTAGAAAGTGCTGGTTTTTTATAGATCTACCTGTGTGAGATTCTGGAAATACATTCAACTGGTTTGCTATCCTGTTTTTTAAGTGTAGTGCTGAACCCGTTGCAACGGGGAGGGGAAAAACAGCCAAATTAAAATCTTTACAGGTTGTCCTGCAATTTATTTACGCCATGTGTAGGAACGACAGAAATAGGCTACGACAATAGGGCTCTTGTCTTTCCTGTGCGCGCGCGTTAGTGTGAGTGTGTGTGTGTATGAGTGTGTGCGTATGTGTGTGTGTGTGAATTTTGTTTTTGTTTGATTGGTTTTTATTGTGTCACGATCATGGGGTTGTGGTTTCCATTTCTTTTTTTTCAATCTTTCCTTCTTAACTACTGTGACAATAAAATCAAGTATTCTCCCGTTTAAAAAAAAAAATAAATAAATAAAAACCTCCGGCGAAGGTAGGGATTGCCTGTCCTCTCCCAACTTATGCTGGTGACGTAGATGATCCGGCACTACGTGGAAGAGGTGAACAGAAACGGGACACTGCCCCTAGAGCTAGGCTACGTCATCCTGGACGACTGCAGCAAGGCCAGCGCCTCGGCTTCGCAGTCTCTCGCGTTCCTGCCTCAGCCATTCAACTGCGAAAGTAAGCTTTATACAGCCTCAATTCCAAGGATTTTTGACTCGCATGCATAGCCATTTGAGTCTGTATATTCACAACAACAACAACAAAAATCTAAATTTCAGATTTTGGCAAATCTGTGCCAGATTAGTCCTAGTCCAAAAACGGCATTTAAAATTTCTTGGAGTGTGTCCATCTGTCCCGGTCCGCTGTCTGTGCAAAACTTGCAAGTGGGTTCAAATCTCAGAACCAATTTCAACTATCACAACCGAATTTGATAAGATTGTGAATACCTCATGAGACCTAATAAATTATCTGTCAATGAATGACTCCACTTCAAGGTCAAAGTCACAGGGTCAACAAACTTTAGTAAAAAAAAAGAAATGTTTTAACAGAATTTCACTTTTTTTCTAAGTTATTAATATTGAGCTTATGATTTTTTGATGCATGATATAAATGACACAAATATTTTGCACATTTGATGCAACTCACTCCAAGGTCAAGGTCACTGGAGCTATTTAAAGTCGGTTAGTATAGGTACTTTGAAGTGACCTTGACCCTAAACTATGAGAGATATAAAGTCCAAACTTGATGTAGTTACAGAGAATAGATTGTTTTTGCGTTGATCTTGAAGGTCAAGGTCATTTTAGGCCTTGCAAAAACATACCCAAAAAAGGTCATTGTACAATAGAATGACTGTATAACCCATAGTATGCAACATTGGGTTATTTCATCATACATCAATATGAGAGGTCATTTGAAGATAAAGGTCATCCCAAGGTCAAGGTTACTGAAGGTCAAGGTCATCCCCATGTTAGTTGTTTTGGCATAATCAACTATTGCTGTAGTTTATTTGATCGTACATGAGTGTATTTGGAGCAGGAGGTCAAGGTCATCTCAAGGTCAAATTAATAGAACGATAAAAGTCGGAATTTGTTTGCATTTTAATGCCACCGTTTCGTTCTTTTTATGGGCACTCATTTTCATTTTAAATATTGCAAGTTGCATAAGGAGAATGTGAGTCATATGGGCTTTGCCCTCTAGTTTTTATTTTTGGCAAAAACGGAAGACCAGAACACTAGTTATATTGTTTACTGGTCACATAATACTGCTTCTTTTTTGTATTGTAACATAATACTGATTCTGGTGTGTACTGACCAAAGAATATTGGTTCTGTTGTTTACTGGTCACAAAATACTGGTTCTTTTGTGTACTTCTCACAGAATACTGGTTCTGTTGTTTACTGGCCACAGATGTGACAGTGAACGGAGAGCAATGCCACGAAGCTTTTGACCCCGACGCTGTCACTGACTATGATGTCATTGCCGTGATCGGGGGGTTGACGACGTCCTTGGCCGTTGCTGCTGCCGAGTTGATGACACCGGCTGATATTACAATGCTGAGCTTCAGCGCTACGGGCGACAAACTGAGCAGCATATACTCATACAAGCACTTCGCCAGGACAGTGCCCCCAGACAAGTCAGTATACAAAGGCCTCTCTTCGCAGTCGTCATTCACTGTGGAGATGCGTGCCATCAATTCATTTAGACAAGACAGCATCTGATTGACCAATTTTTTTGTGTTTTGGTTGCTGTGTTGGTATAGTGATTCACGACGAGCCAAAAATGGGGCTGTTCGTCCGCCATTTCTCAAGAACGACATTGAATGGATTTTGTTGAAACTTCATAGAAACGTAACCTGTGATAGTGGCCATCTGGCCGTACCATCGTATTTGTTCTGCCTCAAAGGTCAAGATTTCTGGGGTCAATTAGAGGTTAGCACATGATGCTGAGTGACAAAGTGCTGAGATCTAACGAGCTTGCATCCAGTTTCAGAGTCGTTCAGATACTGTAACTGCATTTCAGTCTTTGATGTCATTCATATTTGCGCTTTCTCAAAGGTCAAGGTCGCTGAAGTCCAAAATTTTCTGAACACTTTTTATTTATCTCATAAATGTCTAAACAAAGTTTGGTAAGTTTTAGCTTGCAGATAGTTTATAGAGTGGCAATCGTTGTCATTTTGCTTCTTAAGATGCGACCGGGATGTAACAGGCCCAGGCAAAAATAACACTTTCGAAAATGCTAGTTTTCAGTTCTCACGTGTGTGAGTTTCTTGAGTGGCTTGGCGTCTTGTTTTTACTCCATGATTGATGCCCTAACGCTTTCATGTTCATTAGTATGCAGCACCTAGATTAACAAAGGGCTTGTGAGTCGCATGGGAATTGCCCTTCTAACTTCCAGTCCCACTATTAGTGTATTTGAATTCTGAGAACAAAACTCGACTTAAACTGTGATGTTGATAGGAGTGTTTTGTGCCAGGCAACACATGCTGGCCATAGCGCAGCTGATCCATCACTTCAACTGGACCTACGTGTCGATAATGTATTTGGACGTTAATGAGGAGTCCCAGACCAACTTGAAGGAAGCGCTGGAGAAACACGGCATCTGTATCGGCCAAGCCGTCAAAATACCCAGTTCTCCTGGTTATAACACCAGTGCCGTGGTCAGTCTCACAGTTCCTTAGGTTAAAGACTACATTGTTGGCACAATCAGTTCAGTGACATTCTTGTAGAATGGGGGAACGAAGGTGGGAAGGGTGCGCCAGGGATAGTTAAGTGGTCAGGGCGCACAGTTTGTGTACGTGCGTCTTGGGCGACGCGGGTTCGAATCCTGACTTCAGCAAACTGTTGTGTGCATGCTGTATATTAGTGGCCAGCGCCTTGAGAAGCTCTCTGAGCTCGTAAGTGCGCTATATAAGAACAATCCCCTTTTTTTATCACCAGCTAAAGTTTGCCGAGCGTAATCCGAATAAAACGAATGGGGATCACTATGCGACTGAAAAGAAAGCGCTCTTCTTGCGTGAAGGATTTCCCTTCTTCTACCTCCCTCCTCTCCCCCCACCCTACCGCCTCCCCTACAACATCACCAACATGTCTGGGCCTCACAATTTTGAGGTACGCCCCAGCATTTTGTGCTGCTGGCCCACAGTGGCCCCAGGACATAAAAGTTCATTCGAACCCTGTGTACACAAAGGATGTTAACAATGTAAAGGGGGTATGGGTTGTGGCGCAGGGTACTGCGGTCTGTCTACCCAGAATTGCCAGCTCTAACATTTGTTTGCCCTATGGTAGTGGATAACAAGACAAAATTCAAGGCAAGTTTGGCATCCAATCATTATTGTTCACCTCTAAGTGACCCTAGGTTAAGTAGTGACGAGGGAAGATTACAATTTATAACAATTCATGGTCTAAACACACTTGAAACATCTTCACCCATTCTCTCTCGACTTGACTATTGCAAATCTCTTCTTTCTGGTCTGCCTGCTTCTTCCATCCACCATCTGCAATGTGTTCAAAACGCTGCCGCTCGCCTCATTCTCAAAAAGAAAAATTCGGACCACCTCACTCGACTTCTTCGCTCACTCCGCTGACTTCCCAGACTGCAAAGAATTCTTTACAAAACCTGTCTTTTCTGTTACAAGGGTCTCCATGGCTCTGCCCCTTCATATCTTGCCAGTAATGTCCAACGCTACACTCCTTTTCGCAACTTGCGCTCTTCATCCTTTTCAGGATATCCCTTCGCTATGACAGCACTCTTAAGAGTAGCGTCTTTTTAACGAAGCCTAATTGGATTTACCCTTAGTGTGCAATTAATGGTTAGTAAAACTATACAAATAAACTACGAATACCTGCACAAATCACGTGATAATCGAAGAATTTTCTTTGTAGTTTAATAGTCTGCCTACAAAACAAATCCGACCAATCTTACGATTGTTACAATTGAATCTGTTCCAGGTATAGTTCTGTAGCGAATTGACTCATCATAATGCGTGTTTAGGCGAGGAAAGGGACTCAGAATCAGTAATATCAGCCTAGTCGATGATTAAATTTTCTTGGGTTCCTTAGTAAAGCTTTCCCAGTCACTGTCATAAAAAGTGGACACACTTAACTCTAAAGTGACATCACTTCTACCTGCAATTAGTTCTAGGGCACTTGAGATTTTAAATTGTAGCGGTCGACGCGAGACGTTGATTTAGGTGAGAAAAGAGTCATAAACGTGCACCAGAAGCGACAACAAGTCTGATGGCCATTTTTGAGTGCAAAATCGATAGTTTAAAAGTCTTGTAAGGGCCGTCAAAGAGGTTCATCTCGTTCTGCTATCAGGTGAAAGACTTGGTACTCAAGCTTCTGGAAGTGGAACCGATGTCTAAGACGCTGCCCACGGCGGTGGTGATGATGCACGATGACGTGGGCATGATT
The DNA here is from genome assembly GCA_036898135.1 of Oncomelania hupensis. Taxonomy (NCBI): domain Eukaryota; kingdom Metazoa; phylum Mollusca; class Gastropoda; order Littorinimorpha; family Pomatiopsidae; genus Oncomelania; species Oncomelania hupensis. The sequence continues at coordinate 133,561,149 of CM072512.1, forward strand.
GCCAACATCATCAATACCACAGACACGCTCCGGCCTGATCATCGCTTTACCTGGATGGCCACATCAGCCTGGGCCAAAGCGGCAGAGACCATGTACGACCTGAAGAACATCTTGACGGGAGCACTGCTCATCTTCACACACACTCCTTCCGTCCCGGAATACAGCAAGTGGTTCTTGAAACTTGACGAGGTCAGCCCAACATCTGTTGGGGTGGGAAATTGGGGTGAGGGTGGGTGGGGAAGGGCCATTAAAAATACTGCTCATACCATCATAATAGTGTTTGTTTTAGGGGACGTTTAAATTTAGAAATCGTAGAGGAGGTGGGATCATTTTGGTTGGGGGAGTTGGGGTGACGTCAGTGTGAGAGTGATGGCCAAAATGTAATTGTCAAACTGCTCCAGGTCAACCCTCCGAGATCATTTTCTGAGGTGGGTCAAAATGGTCCATTTCAGCCTAGCTGCGATGGACCTCCTTCACCCCCTTTTCCCTGTGGAACAGCTGTTCAGCAATAGAGCCATCAGCAAGGCAGTCAGTAGGCCTACTCAAAGTGCTGTCAGGATTCACAGTGTCCCTACCCACCCTCTTGTCTGTTTGAACTAAGCTTACTTCCTTCCAAACGAAGATTCCCTTATGCTCGTTGTTCGAGGACACCAAGATACGAAAACACTTTCATTCCATTTCAATCCTGCTAAAAGAAAATTCGGTCAGGATTTCTTCTCTCTAGTACTGACTTGTTTTTTAGCCTCTCATGAAGCCCATCTGGCAGTGACTAGTGTTGTGGTACAGACTACTGTTCACTGTGACTTTGTCGTCTTAGGACAACGGATTAAACCCTTGGCTGAAGGACGCCTTGAACAAGACGAACAAGAGTATGGTGAAGGACATTCCAGGCATCAACCCTCACCTCCACACCGCTTACCTGCTGGACGCTCTGGGTATTATCGTCAATGCCACCAAAAATATCCTGGCAGAATGTTCCCTCACAGATCTCCGCAGCTGCATCTCTGGAAGCACAATGTTTGACGTGAGAAGGCGAGAGAGAGAGAGTGTGGGTGTGTGTGTGTGTGTGTGTGTGTGTGTGTGTGTGTGTGTGTGAGAGAGAGAGAGAGAGAGAGAGAGATAACCGTGTTTTATAAGAGGTGGTGGTGGTGGTAGTAATAGTTGTTTTTACTGGTTGTTGTTGTTTCTGTTCATTAAAAAAAGTTGATTAACTTGCAATAAGCTTATTTAGCCCAATTCAGTACAATTGTTGCGGTGTGACGGTGGTTTCTGCATTCTCGTCCCGTTAAAGACATTTTTTGGGGGTGTTTTGCCCATTATTATTTAATTGCCGCATTATCAGAGAAGAGGAGATAGAGCTAAAAGCCACAGGAGTTAAAACCAACCAGTGAAAAAGTTCTCCATACGTGCATTTCGCTAACAGCTTCTTCAGCAGTTACAAGCCCACTGAAATACAAGGCTAAACATCCCAAGCACGAACTTTAGCACTGAGCACAAATCATCCGTTTCAATACCAAACATAGCACAAATCATCCATTTCAATACCAAACATAGCACAAATCATCCGTTTCAATACCAAACATAGCACAAATCATCCATTTCAATACCAAACATAGCACAAATCATCCATTTTAATACCAAACATAGCACAAATCATCCATTTCAATACCAAACATAGCACAAATCATCCATTTCAATACCAAACATAGCACAAATCATCCGTTTCAATACCAAACATAGCACAAATCATCCATTTCAATACCAAACATAGCACAAATCATCCATTTCAATACCAAACATAGTTTGATTTCATTGGAAGAGCTTTTGTATGTCCTTATTTTTAATCTGCTTCCTTCTGGCGTATGGTTGTGTTTACTTATATTTCTTGCATCGGCTGCCAAAGGCTTTTTGGATGCATTATTTCTTTTATCGTTTGCAAAGGCGTTTTGGATTTATTATTTCTTTCTTGGGTAGTATTTATGTAAAGTTTATGCGTTTTTGTGTTCATATGTTGCCTTTTGTCTTGTATTCTGGTTTTGTTGAATATTATATCTGTAATGATGATGACGAAGACCAAATGCTCTTCTTCCTATAGTATCCATGATCCGTACACTAACCCTTCAGAAATATTCTTAGCCTAGTAATACTAAATATATTATGTATCCTAGTTATATAGTTTTATCTTTAGCCTAGCTCTACAGTTTTATATTTAACCTAACGGTACTTTTATATCTTTAGCCCAGCTGTACAGTAATATTTTTAACCTAACTGTACAGTTATATCTTTAGCCCAGCTGTACAGTAATATTTTTAACCTAATTGTACAGTTATATCTTTAGCCCAGCGTACAGTAATATTTTTAACCTAACTGTACAGTTATATCTTTAGCCCAGCTGTACAGTAATATTTTTAACCTAACTGTACAGTTATATCTTTAGCCCAGCTGTACAGTAATATTTTAAACCTAACTGTACAGTTATATCTTTAGCCCAGCTGTACAGTAATATTTTTAACCTAATTGTACAGTTATATCTTTAGCCCAGCTGTACAGTAATATTTTTAATCTAACTGTACAGTTATATCTTTAGCCCAGCTGTACAGTAATACAGCAAAACCTCCGTTTTACGAACTTTTAATTTGCCAGTAAAACGAGGTCTTAAATTGGAGGGGTCTTAAAAAGGAGGTAGGACATTTTCGAAAAAGACATTTAGAAAATTAATTAAGTAAAATAAATACATAAACAAAAAGTACACATACCATTAAGTATAGGGAACATCTACCATCTTTAAGAAATATAGATTAAACCCTGTCTCACAACCAATACAGTCCATATCTTCCTGTTCCTCGTTATTTACAAAATAAAAAATCAATGTTGGTACGAAAGTTGTTTAAAAGTGTGTGTTGCTGAGTGCATGTTTGGAGTTATAACTATTTATAAGATAACCCCATTAATATTGTTGTAATTATTTTTATTCAATCATTGAATAGTTTGTTGTTGTTCGTTTTTTGTTTTTTTTAAAAGAAAGCGGTTATATGTGTTTGCATGATCACCACCCGTGCATGTTATCTTAGTATGGACGTCACTTAGAACAGCAGACATGGTGTCGGCAAGATCTGACAGGCCCCTGCTCAGGGCAAATCTGGTCAGCTCCTTGGAGTGTTTCAAGCTGATTTAATGCATCGTCTGCTGTTAAAAGTTGTAAACGAAACTGTTTTCTTCAAGCGCACAAATATAGTATTGCTTTGGAATCTGAATTTTTCAGATGCTAGGTCGTAAAATTTAATTATTTGAAGGTCGCAAGTCGCGTTTTAGAAATAGTCGTTTAAGAGAGGTCGTTTATATAGTACAAAGCAACGGTGAATTTTTTTCCGGTCGTATGTTGGAGAAAGTCGTTTAAGAGAGGGTCTCAAAACGGAGGTTTTACTGTATTTTTAACCTCATTGAACAGTTATATCTTTAGCCCAGCTGTACAGTAATATTTTTAACCTAACTGTACAGTAATTAATTTAGCATAGCTTTACACTTTTATCCTGAGCCTAGTTATCATAATAATAATAATAATAATAATAATAATAATAATAATAATAATAATAATAATAATAATAATAATAATAATAATAATAATAAGTTATAATGATAATAATAATAATAATAATAATAATAATAATAATAATAATAATTGCTCTGTGGGTTCGGGCATTAAATAGAATAGACCCAACGTTTCCCGGCGTGTCGTAAGAGGCGACTAACAGGGGTGATGTTAGCACGGCATCACTGGGCGAAAGTCTTCTACACAGAAGTCACCGGCCAGGGCGGAGGAACCTCACGTTACTACAGGTTCAACGACCATGTGCTCAGGGCCAAGGCGAGCCACACTGTATTCGTGGATTTCGGCTGTGGCCAACAGCCTGGAGAGGATTGGGCACCGCCAGGTCTTTTTTGCCCAAGACACACTACATGATGACACAATCCACTAATTCCATACCGGATCGGTCGTCGCCCGGGCCGTCACCCGGCACAAGGACCGCGCCTTCCGTTGGCCACCAGGACGGAGGTGTTAAGTATGCTACTGATGGACAATTTAGCAAGATCCGCACGAGAAACAACATCATCATAGGAACCTGGAACGTCAGGACCCTAACTGCGGAAGGAAAATTAGAAGAACTGGCCCACGAGCTGGACCACTATCGATGGAACGTTCTAGGTATCAGCGAACTGCGATGGAAAGGCCTAGGTGAAACAACGACCGACAAAGGCCACAAGCTCTATTTCAGCGGTAGGGATGACAGGCACGAACACGGCGTTGGATTCTTGGTCCACAAGAACATTCTAGCGACTGTCATGGGTTGCCGCCCAGTCTCCAGTAGACTCATTACCATCCGTCTGAGAGCAGCCCCTTTCAACATCACCATCATCCAGGCCTACGCCCCAACATCAGACTATGACGACAGCGAAGTGGAGGATTTTTATGAAAATCTACAGGCGGTCCTTGACCAAGTGCCGAAGAAGGACATAGTCATAGTGCAAGGCGACTGGAATGCCAAGGTTGGCCAAGATGCGCACCGCAACTGGGGAGACACATGTGGACCCCACTGCAACAACGAGACAAATGACAGGGGTCTGAGACTCTTGGAGTTTGCCAGATACAACAATCTGGTACTGGCAAACACGCTTGGTCTCCACAAAAACTCCAGACGATGGACATGGCACAGTCCTGGCGGGGAGCATCACAACCAAATAGACTACATCATGGTCAAGAAACGCTTCAGATCAAGCATCAACATTGGCAGGACACGTACTTTTCCAGGAGCAGACATCGGAAGTGACCACGATCTCGTGATGATGTCTTTCCGGCTCCACTTGAAGAGAGTAAATACAGCAAAGTGCACTAGACTGAAGTTCGACCTGGACAAACTGCAAGACCCGGAGGTGGCAGAACTATTTCAGGCCACAATTGGAGGGAAATTTGCACCACTGCTCATTTTGGGGGCTGGTGAAGTAGATGTCAACACCATGACCACCACCTTCAACTCAGCTGTGACAGATGCCGCCACTGAGATCCTTGGCAAGCACCGACCAAAGAAGAAGCTGTGGATCACACCTGAACTTTTGGATCTGTGTGATAAACGAAGAGAGATGAAAAAGAAAAAGAACACCTTACAGGGAGCTGATGTCTACCGAAAAATCAACAATGACATCCGAAAAGGCATGCTCACAGCAAAGGAGAACTGGATAGAAGATCAATGCCAGGAAATAGAGAACAGTCTGAACAAGAACAACAGCAAGAAGGCCTACCAGACTGTGAAGCGGCTGACAAGTGTCAAACAGCCCAAAGTCTCCACTATCCAAAGCAAGTCTGGCATATGCCTTACAGAAGAACAAGAAGTCTTGGATAGATGGACAGAGTACTGCTCTGACCTTTACAACCATACACCAAATGGAGACCCATCAGTTCTAGCATGTCCAGAGAACAGAGAAGAAGAAGAAATCCTCCCAATTCTCCGGGAAGAAGTTGAGGCAGCAGTGCAAGCGCTAAAGAAAGGGAAGTCAGCAGGAGTGGACAACATACCCGCGGAACTGCTACAAGCAGGAGGAGAAGCGATGATTGATGCCCTCACCATTATCTGTAACAAGATCTGGCAGAGTGGGGAGTGGCCTATACCATGGACCCAGTCGCTTGTCATCACTCTTCCCAAAAAAGGTAACCTTCAGGAGTGTGACAATTACCGCACCATCAGCCTCATCAGCCATCCCAGCAAGGTCCTCCTGAAAATAATACTCAACAGGTTGAAACCCCAAGCTGAACAAATCATAGCTGAAGAACAAGCAGGATTCAGGGCAGGGCGAAGTACCACTGAGCAGATTTTCAACCTCAGAATAATCTGTGAGAAATACCTACAGCACCAACAACATCTATATCATGTGTTCATAGACTTCAAGAAGGCGTTTGACCGAGTCTGGCATGCAGCTCTATGGGCAACAATGAAAGTGTACAACATCAGCCCAAAAATTATTGAAGTCATCAAAAGCCTGTATGACAAGGCTACCAGTGCAGTCCTCCACAACAGAGCCATCGGGAATTGGTTCAGAACAACAATCGGTGTGCGTCAAGGATGCCTACTCTCTCCAACACTCTTCAACATCTTCCTAGAGCGCATCATGTCGGATGCTCTTGCAGACCATGAAGGCACAGTCAGCATAGGGGGTAGAGCAATCTCCAATCTTCGTTTTGCAGATGACATTGATGGATTGGCTGGAGAGGAACAAGAACTTGAACAGCTGGTACAGAGGCTTGACACCACCTCCAAAGCCTATGGAATGGAAATAAGTGCAGAGAAGACCAAAATGATGACCAACAACACCAATGGCATCAATACGGACATCAAAGTCCAAGGCCAATCCCTCGACACAGTGCATAGCTTCAAATATTTAGGAGCCATTGTATCAGACAATGGGTCCCGACAGGAAGTCCTCTCCAGGATCGCACAAACAACTGCTGCCCTGACAAGGTTGAAGCCCATTTGGAAAGACAGAACCATCAGTCTACATTCCAAAGTAAGACTGCTGCGCTCTCTGGTCATCTCCATCTTCCTATATGCTTGCGAAGCATGGACCCTCACAGCAGATCTCCAACGAAGAATACAAAGCATGGAGATGAGGTGCTACAGAAGACTTCTGGGCATTTCCTATACCCAACACATCACCAACGACGAAGTCCGACAGACCATCACACAAGCTATTGGACAACATGATGACCTGCTAACAGTGGTGAAGAAACGGAAACTTCGGTGGTATGGCCACGTCACCAGATCATCAGGCCTTGCAAAGACTATTCTGCAAGGCACAGTGCAAGGAGGTAGAAGAAAAGGGAGACCGAAAAAGAGGTGGGAGGACAACATTCGAGAATGGACTGGTTTGACACTGAGCGAAGCCATCAGGGCTGCTGAGGACAGAGAAAGATGGAGTATGCTGGTTAAACGATCATCTGTGGTGCCCCTACGACCTTCGGGTTACGGGACAGGATAGGATAGGAATTATAATTATAATAATCCTATCCTATCCGGTCCCGTAACCCGGAGATCGTAGGGGCACCACAGATGATCGTTTAACCAGCATACTCCATCTTTCTCTGTCCTCAGCAGCCCTGATGGCTTCGCTCAGTGTCATACCAGTCCATTCTCGAATGTTGTCCTCCCACCTCTTTTTCGGTCTCCCTCTTCTTCTAACTCCTTGCACTGTGCCTTGCAGAATTAGTCTTTGCAAGGCCTGATGATCTGGTGACATGGCCATACCATCGGAGTTTCCGTTTCTTCACCACTGTGAGCAGGTCATCGTGTTGTCCAATAATAATAATAATAATAATAATAATAATAAGAATAAGAATAAGAATAAGAATAATAATAAAAATAATAATAATAATAATAATAATAACTACATGTTTGAGTGATGAATGTGTGTTTGTTGTTTATGTAGGAGTGTCTATAACATGTGGGCCTGTATGTTGGTTACAGATCGCCGCGCTTTGAGTCTGTTTAAGGCGTAAAGCGCGTATAGCATACAATATAATTATTATTATTATTATTATTATTATTATTATTATTATTATTATATTGTATTCAATACGCGCTTTATGCCTTAAACAGACTCAAAGCGCGGCGATAATAATAATACTACTACTAATAATAATAATAATAATAATAATTATTATTATTATTATTATTATTATTATTATATTGTATGCTATACACACCCGTTGGGGTGCCGGGGGTTTCAGTATAAATAGTATCCCCACTTTCTGGAAATTTAGTGCTTTAAATTCCCACTGTCGCTGTCTTTCTCATTTGCTCTTTCTCATTCTTGCTCTTTTCTATCAATCTGCTATACTATCGTCTTCTTCGCTAGACCAGTCTCCTACCTTTTTTCTTGAAAACTCTTCCGGGACAAGACTCCTTGTTTGTGTATGGGGTCTGCTGGATCAGCTTGGGAATATTGGACGCTTTCTGCCAATGATGTTATTATTTAGCAATGTAGGCATTTTATATGTATGTGTTTTGTTGATAATTTATAATGATGTTTGTATTCTATTTTGTTTTTGTAAACGGGGGTTCGATAAGTTGGGGTGAAGCCTCAGCCGTCCCCTGCGTGGGACGTCTTTATTGTAAAGTGACTGGCTGGTGGAGGGCATTCAGTTTTTCCACTAGGGTTGTTTCGGCAGATCTTTTATGCGGATTGGGGGTTGTCCGGTCCTGATTTGGCTCGGAAGAGTCCGCTGGACCTAAAGCAACAATTATGTAATGTAATGTATGCTATACGCGCTTTATGCCTTAGACTCAAAGCGCGGCGATCTGTAAGCAACATAAGGCTCACATGTTACAGACACTCCTACACACACAACAAACACACATTCATCACTCAAACATGTAGTGTAGAGGAACGTCCCTATTGCAAGGCGGAAAGGAAATGGAATTTGTATTTGTTAAATTTTAGATTGGCTGCATCCAAGGCAAGGCACAGTGCAAGGAGGTAGAAGAAGAGGGAGACCGAAAAAGAGGTGGGAGGACAACATTCAAGAAAGGACTGGCTTGACACTGAGCGAAACCATCAGGGTTTCTGAGGACAGAGAAAGATGGAGTATGTTGGTTAAACGATCATTTGCGGTGCCCCAACGACCTGAGAGTTACGGGATAGGATAGGCATCCAATACCATTATTGAAGGGTATACAGTTACATCTTTAGCCAAGCGGTACAGTTATATCTTGAACCTAACTGTACACTTATATAGAGAATTGACTCTTTGAGATCTAGTATTGCTGTATCTGGCTTCAGATTTGCCTGATCTGGCACTGTTGCTTCTGCTGCAGAAGATTCGGGAGCCGTTCACTGGCTACACGGGAGAGGTGGTGCTGGATCATGGGGGGGACCGACAAGGGAAGTACGAGATCAGGCAACTGCAGGAGAGCAAGAGCAAAGACACTTTCAATTCCATCACCCTGGGAACCTTCTTATCCCATACAAAGAGGTTCCAGTGGGTAAACCACGTCTGGTGGCCAGGTAGGGAGAACAACGTCATCACAGTTTGGTTGGCTAATGTCTGTGCTTCGTTGGTTGTTTTGCTTTATGCCTATTTAGTTAATTATTTTTCTAGTTAGTTATTTATTTATTAATTTACTTTTATTTATTTATTTGATTAATTGATTGATTGATTTACTTGTATTTACGCTTTTAAACAAATATTTATTCATTTTTTATTTTAATTCTGGGGTATTTATTTGTTTATTTATTTATTTATGTTATTTATATATTTTGATTAAAATATTGTTATTTACATTTGCGTTGATCAGCGGGATTTTGTGGACAGATAAGAACAAAGGTCATTTGAAGTTGGCAGTGGCTAGTTGGTTGGTATATGGGTGGTTAGGAAATCAGTTAAGTCCATCGCATGGATTTTAAAGATCCTGACTCTCATGCACGTACAAACGCGTGAGTGCAAGTTACACAAATGCACCCAGCATGCACAAGGTCTCTTCTCCCCATCCCCTGTCGCCCAGGATTGTGCACAGTGGTCTGGGCGGCAGACAGTGCGCCCAAAGGCTGCAAGTGGGCGCTTCGGGCGGCTTGAGTTGGATCCTGTATCGGCCAGCGCCTTGAGCAGCTCTTGAGCTAGTAAAGCGCTATATAAAAGTGATTCAATAGATTAAATCAATAAATAAAAGTGATTAAATCAATAAGTTGCCTGGTGACTTTCAGTCCCCCCCTGTTGTATTTGATGATTGAAGGAGGTGTTGAGGAAAAGGACACAGTTTGTTGGCTGGTCACGCTGCGTGACCGAGATTAACCGAGGCGTACTTCGCCTTGATTGATGCCCTCACCATTATCTGTAACAAGATGTGGCAGAGTGGGGAGTGGCCTATACCATGGACCCAGTCGCTTGTCATCACTCTTCCCAAAAAAGGTAACCTTCAGGAGTGTGACAATTACCGCACCGTCAGCCTCATCAGCCATCCCAGCAAGGTCCTCCTGAAAATAATACTCAACAGGTTGAAACCCCAAGCTGAACAAATCATAGCTGAAGAACAAGCAGGATTCATGGCAGGGCGAAGTACCACGGAGCAGATTTTCAACCTCAGAATAATCTGTGAGAAATACCTACAGCACCAACAACATCTATATCATGTGTTCATAGACTTCAAGAAGGCGTTTGACAGAGTCTGGCATGCAGCTCTATGGGCAACAATGAAAGTGTACAACATCAGCCCTAAAATTATTGAAGTCATCAAAAGCCTGTATGACAAGGCTACCAGTGCAGTCCTCCACAACAGCGCCATCGGGAACTGGTTCAGAACAACAATCGGTGTGCGTCAAGGATGCCTACTCTCTCCAACACTCTTCAACATCTTCCTAGAGCGCATCATGTCAGATGCTCTTGCAGATCATAAAGGCACAGTCAGCATAGGGGGTAGAGCAATCTCCAATCTTCGTTTTGCGGGTGACATTGATGGATTGGCTGGAGAGGAACAAGAACTTGAACAGCTGGTACAGAGGCTTGACACCACCTCCAGAGCCTATGGAATGGAAATAAGTGCAGAGAAGACCAAAATGATGACCAACAACACCAATGGCATCAACACGGACATCAAAGTCCAAGGCCAATCCCTCAACACAGTGCATAGCTTCAAATATTTAGGAGCCATTGTATCAGACAATGGGTCCCGACAAGAAGTCCTCTCCAGGATCGCACAAACAACTGCTGCCCTGACAAGGTTGAAATCCATTTGGAAAGACAGGACCATCAGACTACAGTCCAAAGTAAGACTGCTGCGCTCCCTTGTCATCTCCATCTTCCTATATGCTTGCGAAGCATGGTCCCTCACAGCAGATCTCCAACGAAGAATACAAAGCATGGAGATGAGGTGCTACAGAAGACTTCTGGGCATTTCCTATACCCAACACATCACCAACGACGAAGTCCGACAGACCATCACACAAGCCGTTGGACAACACGATGACCTGCTCACAGTGGTGAAGAAACGGAAACTCCGATGGTATGGCCACGTCACCAGATCATCAGGCCTTGCAAAGACTATTCTGCAAGGCACAGTGCAAGGAGGTAGAAGAAGAGGGAGACCGAAAAAGAGGTGGGAGGACAACATTCGAGAATGGACTGGTTTGACACTGAGCGAAGCCATCAGGGCTGCTGAGGACAAAGAAAGATGGAGTATGCTGGTTAAACGATCATCTGTGGTGCCCCTACGACCTCCGGGTTACGGGACAGGATAGGATAGGATAGGACTTCGCCTCTTTTCCATTTTCGTTTCGTAATTAAATGTGTATCCCCGGACAGCTGAGCGTATACGAGACGTGAATAAGAAGACTTGTTGTAGTAAAATGAAGTCGTTATGGTGTAGACTAAGGGGGTGTGCGCCAGAGGCACCAACGAAGTGTAAATTAGGAGGTGGTTAGTTAGTCATTGTTTATAGGGTCCAGCGGACTGCAAAGAACCGAATCAGGACCACAACTTGGTTGAAAGGGGACTCGCCCTTGATCCGCACAAAAGTTCCGCCGAAACGACCCTAATGGTAAAACCGATATTGCAATTGTTATATTTTACAACAGTGCTGACAATCCATAAACGCTTAGAAAATCTGTGGTGATTTGTAATTTTTGTTGTGGAATCGTTGGTAAAGGGAAGTAAGAAAGTCAATTCCACGGTAGATTGTGGAGTTTTAACCCTTGGTCCACATTACTCCTGACGATTAAAAAAAAAAATGCAGTTTAATTGCGTTGAATTGATTGATTATTTTATTTAATTTACTTAATTAAATGTTAATCAGTTCAAACATTTTTTTTAACACAACTGCTTATTTCAGAAACGCAATGATAATAAAATAATTGCTACAATGAGGTTTCATCAGCTGGGAGAAAGAAGGAAAGCTTCTTGGAATGCGTGAGAGTAATGTTTATTAGGTACACGTGGTTTGTGATGGCAGGCCTACAGCAAGGCCAGGTGCCGGCGTCTGTGTGCGCTAAGCCTTGCAAGCCTCACCAAAAGATGATTCGCGGGAAGGTGTCGTGCTGCTGGAAATGCGAAAGCTGCAAAAATAACGAGTTCTTGGCCGTGGACAAGTCCAACTGCACTACATGCCCTATGTTCCACTGGCCTGACCCCACCACAAACTATACCACCTGCTATACCCTTCCGTCCTCCTTGCTCTCCTTGTCTACCAAGTTGGGTATGGGTAAGTGCCGTTGAGGTTGCACTCAAGAGTTATTGTAGTAATCGTAGTTGTAGTAGTAGTAATCGTAGTAGTTGTAGTAGTAGTAGCAGCAGCAGTAATCCCCCTCCAATCCACCTCGCTCTCCACCTTAAATCCTTTGGGCATGGCTCTGTTGTTGTTGTTGTTGTTGTTGTCAAGACGTATATAAGCTATATGTGTTGTTAAAACGTTGCTGGTGTTGTTCAGACGTAGCTAGTGTTATGAACAGGCCTCAACACCTCACAAGAGAGCCACCAGGCTGACTCAACGCCTCACAAGAGAGCCACCAGGCTGACTCAACACCTCACAAGAGAGCCACCAGGCTGACTCAACACCTCACAAGAGAGCCACCGGGCTGACTCAACACCTCACAAGAGAGCCACCAGGCTGACCCACCCACTGGCCTTTCATCTTCCCACCTGCCGCACACTATACAGACAGCAATCGTTCTTCCCTCCAACCACCTGCGCGTGGACAGCCGTCCAGCCCAAGTGGTTCTAAACCCAACGATGGAGGCGAGGGTTTTAATTCCGATTTAACATAACACCCCCACTCCCTTCCCCAACCCTCCTCAAACCTCCCTCCCCTAGTTCCGGTATTTGTATTGTTGTATATGTATTGATGATGATCTGGTGACGTGGCCATACCATCGGAGTTTCCGTTTCTTCACCACTGTGAGCAGGTCATCGTGTTGTCCAATGGCTTGTGTGATGGTCTGTCGGACTTCGTCGTTGGTGATGTGTTGGGTATAGGAAATGCACAGAAGTCTTCTGTAGCACCTCATCTCCATGCTTTGTATTCTTCGTTGGAGATCTGCTGTGAGGGTCCATGCTTCGCAAGCATATAGGAAGATGGAGATGACCAGAGAGCGCAGCAGTCTTACTTTGGAATGTAGACTGATCAGGGCTCGAAATTAGCGGGGGCCCGGGGCCAAAAACCCGCAAAGTTAATTTCGGGCTCGGAAAGTTGAAAAACGAAGGGCCCGCTTGGCCCGCAAAATAATTCGTCTGCTACAGCTAGCTCTACTCGGCAGTTTCGTATTTGGGCCAAGGGAAGCAACCCACACCGGTGCCCTAAATTTGGACAGAAAAAAAAAAAACAGAAAAGAAGCGAAAACCCTTTAATTTTGCACTCAAAAGTGTTAACTCAAGTGCACATAAGTGTAATATGAATAGATGATTGAAAAAAAAGAAAAGGCAAAATCTGTTTGTTTTAGTTTATCAGGAAGAGTACTGTTAAGTGTAGTTCCCTTTCATGGTTTTGTTTTGAACTTTTGTGCATTGAGGTCAGATTTTTTGTTAGGTTACTCATATTAAAAATTTAATGATGTGTATTGTGCAATACTCAGTCACAAAACTGAAAAGTATTATACAAGAGACTCACTTATTTTTTTATATTTAGTTTAATGGCCATTTCAGGCTCACTACTCACTGGAATATGTGTGTCACTGAATGTGTGTGTGTGTGTGTTTTCCCCTTTTTTGTTGGTAATGTTTGAAAGTGAAAGAAAAGGCAAATAAAAATGACATCACTCAGCAAAATTGGAAATTCAATTGTTTTTATTTTAGATTATCAGACAAATTGTACTTTCTACTTATTATATTGTCAATAATTCTTTTGTTTTTTGTTTGCATTATTTTTCAAATTGGGCCCCGAAAGTTGCTTGTGGGCCCTCAAATTTTTCAATCAAGTGGCCAGGTGGCCCCCAAAGAAAACAGTTAATTTTTAGCCCTGCTGATGGTTCTGTCTTTCCAAATGGGCTTCAACCTTGTCAGGGCAGCAGTTGTTTGTGCGATCCTGGAGAGGACTTCCTGTCGAGACCCATTGTCTGACACAATGGCTCCTAAATATTTGAAGCTGTGCACTGTGTTGAGGGATTGGCCTTGTACTTTGATGTCCGTGTTGATGCCATTGGTGTTGTTGGTCATCATTTTGGTCTTCTCTGCACTTATTTCCATTCCATAAGCTCTGGAGGTGGTGTCAAGCCTCTGTACAAGCTGTTCAAGTTCTTGTTCCTCTCCAGCCAATCCATCAATATCATCCGCAAAACGAAGATTGGAGATTGCTCTGCCCCCTATGCTGACTGTGCCTTCGTGATCTGCAAGAGCATCTGACATGATGCGCTCTAGGAAGATGTTGAAGAGTGTTGGAGAGAGTAGGCATCCTTGACGCACACCGATTGTTGTTCTGAACCAGTTCCCGATGACGCTGTTATGGAGGACTGCACTGGTAGCCTTGTCATACAGGCTTTTGATGACTTCTATAATTTTAGGGCTCATGTTGTACACTTTCATGGTTGCCCATAGAGCTGCATGCCAGACTCGGTCAAATGCTTTCTTGAAGTCTATGAACACATGATATAGATGTTGTTGGTGCTGTAGGTATTTCTCACAGATTATTCTGAGGTTGAAAATCTGTTCAGTGGTACTTCGCCCTGCCATGAATCCTGCTTGTTCTTCAGCTATGATTTGTTCAGCTTGGGGTTTCAACCTGTTGAGTATTATTTTCAGGAGGACCTTGCTGGGATGGCTGATGAGGCTGATGGTGCGGTAATTTTCACACTCCTGAAGGTTACCTTTTTTGGGAAGAGTGATGACAAGCGACTGGGTCCATGGTGTAGGCCATTCCCCACTCTGCCAGATCTTGTTACAGATAATGGTGAGAGCATCAGTCATCGCTTCTCCTCCTGCTTGTAGCAGTTCCGCTGGTATGTTGTCCACTCCCGCTGACTTCCCTTTCTTCAGCGATTGCACTGCTGCCTCAACGTCTTCCCGGAGAATTGGGAGGATTTCTTCTTCTTCTCTGCTCTCGGGACATGCTAGAACTGATGAGTCTCCATTTGGTGTATGGTTGTAAAGGTCAGAGCAGTACTCTGTCCATCTGTCCAAGACTTCTTGTTCTTCTGTAAGGCAAATGCCAGACATGCTTTGGATAGTGGAGACTTTGGGCTGTTTAACACTTGTCAGCCGCTTCACAGTATGGTAGGCCTTCTTGCTGTTGTTCTTGTTCAGATTGTTCTCTATTTCCTGGCATTGATCTTCTATCCAGTTCTCCTTTGCTGTGCGCATGCCTTTTCGGATGTCATTGTTGATTTTTCGGTAGACATCAGCTCCCTGTGAGGTGTTCTTTTTCTTTTTTAACTCTCTTCGTTTATCACACAGATCCAAAAGTTCAGGTGTGATCCACGGCTTCTTCTTTGGTCGGTGCTTGCCAAGGATCTCAGTGGCGGCATCTGTTACAGCTGAGTTGAAGGTATTGGTCATGGTGTTGACATCTACTTCGCCTGCCCCCAAAATAAGCAGTGGTGCAAATTTCCCTCCAATTGTGGCCTGAAATATTTTTGCCACCTCCGGGTCTTGCAGTTTGTCCAGGTCGAACTTCAGCCTAGTGCACTTTGCTGTATTTACTCTCTTCAAATGGAGCCGGAAAGACATCATCACGAGATCGTGGTCACTTCCAATGTCTGCTCCTGGAAAAGTGCGTGTCCTGCCAATGTTGATGCTTGATCTGAAGCGTTTCTTGACCATGATGTAGTCGATCTGGTTGTGATGTTCCCCGCCGGGACTGTGCCATGTCCATCGTCTGGATTTTTTGTGGAGACCAAGCGTGTTTGCCAGTACCAGATTGTTGTATCTGGCAAACTCCAATAGCCTCAGACCCCTGTCATTTGTCTCGTTGTTGCAGTGGGGTCCGCATGTGTCTCCCCAGTTGTGGTGCGCATCTTGGCCAACCTTGGCATTCCAGTCGCCTTGCACTATGACTATGTCCTTCTTCGGCACTTGGTCAAGGACCGCCTGTATATTTTCATAAAAATCCTCCACTTCGCTGTCTTCATAGTCTGATGTTGGGGCATAGGCCTGGATGATGGTAATGTTGAAAGGGGGTGCTCTCAGACGGATGGTAATGAGTCTACTGGAGACTGGGCGGCAACCCATGACAGTGGCTAGAATGTTCTTGTGGACCAAGAATCCAACGCCGTGTTCGTGCCTGTCATCTCTACCGCTGAAATAGAGCTTGTGGCCTTTGTCAGTCGTTGTTTCACCTAGGCCTTTCCAGCGCAGTTCGCTGATACCTAGAACGTTCCATCGATAGTGGTCCAGCTCGTGGGCCAGTTCTTCTAATTTTCCTTCCGCAGTTAGGGTCCTGACATTCCAGGTTCCTATGACGATGTTGTTTCTCGTGCGGATCTTGCTAATTTGTCCACCAGATCATCAGGCCTTGCAAAGACCATTCTGCAAAGCACAGTGCAAGGAGGTAGAAGAAGGGGGAGACCGGAAAAGAGGTGGGAGGACAACATTCGAGAATGGACTGGTTTGACACTGAGCGAAGCCATCAGGGCTGCTGAGGACAGAGAAAGATGGAGTATGCTGGTTAAACGATCATCTGTGGTGCCCCTACGACCTTCGGGTTATGGGACAGGATAGGATAGGATAGGATAGGTATATGTATTAGTGAAACACCCTCCCTTCCTTAGTCACGGTATTCCACTGTAGATTGTTCAAACCTATAAAGGGAAAAGTGAAAGCCACAGTTGAAAACCTGTCTTTCCTTTGTAGGCAAGACAAATTCACTGCGGCAACAGTACCCCCGTTGGAGTGCCGGGGGTTTTCAGTATAAATAGTATCCCCACTTTATGGAAATTTAGTGCTTTAAATTCCCACTGTCGCTGTCTTCCTCATTTACTCTTTCCCATTCCTGCTCTGTCCTATCACTCTGCTATACTATCTTCTTCTTCGCTAGATCAATGACCTACCTTTTTTCTTGAAAACTCTTCCTGGACAAGACTCCTTGTTTGTGTATGAGGTCTGTTGGATCAGCTTGGGAGTGTTGGACGCTTTCTGCCGGGTGGTCACTGGGGCTTCCTATGATTGTATTAGTTAGCAATATAGGCATTTTATATGTATGTGTTTTGTTGCTGATTTATAATGTTTGTATTCTATTTTGTTTTTGTAACCGGGGGTTCGCGTAGTTGAGGTCAACCCTCAGCCGTCCCCCGCGTGGGATGTCTTTATTGTAAAGTGACTGGCCGGTGGAGGGCGTTCAATTTTCCTACTGGGGTTGTTTCAGCAGATCTTTTATGCGGATCGGGGGTTGTCCGGTCCTGATTTGGCTCGGAAGAGTCCGCTGGACCTAAAGCAACAATAAATCAATCAATCAATCAATCAATCAGTCACGGTATTTGTATTGTTGTATAGGTATTAGTGACACCTCCCTCCCCTAGTCACGGTATTTGTATTGTTGTATAGGTATTAGTGACACCTCCCTCCCCTAGTCACGGTATTTGTATTGTTGTATAGGTATTAGTGAAACCTCCTTCACCTAGTCACGGTATTTGTATTGTTGTATAGGTATTAGTGACACTTCCCTCCCCTAGTCACGGTATTTGTATTGTTGTATAGGCATTAGTGACACCTCCCTCACCTAGTCACGGTATTTGTATTGTTGTATAGGTATTAGTGGCACACCTCCCTTTCTTAGTCATGGTATTTGTATTGTTGTCTAGGTATTAGTGGCAAAACTCCCTCCCTTAGACAGGATATTTGTATTGTTGTATAGGTATTAGTGACACACCTTCCTCCCTAAGTCACGGTATTTTTATGTTGTCTAGGCATTAGTGCCTCAACCATCGTGTTTATTTGCCTGGCACTGGCGACCCTGTTCATGCTGATCAAGCATCGCAACACCGTTGCCGTTCAAAGAGATAACAACTTCCGGCTGTTCGCCTTTGTGATGCTGAGTGGCGTCATGGTAGGACTATTCGCCATTTTGCTGTTTATGGTGGAGCCCACCACCACGCTGTGCCGTCTGGCCTTTTCCCTGCTCAGCATCTCCATCACGCTCGTCTACGCTCCCCTCTTAATGAAGACGCTGGTCAGGTATAGGGGCAAGTTCGATCAAGTTGTGCATGTCAGTAAAAAAAAATGGGGCTTTCTCCACCACCGTACTAACTTTTGGTCCTTCACCTATGCCCTTACGCAAAGGGTCAGGGTCGCTGAGGAAGTTAACTATATTATACAGATGTTTTGCACTTTATCTCAAAATTGGTTTGCCCAATTTCTTTTTTTGTATAACTTAATTTTGGTATTTCCAGATAATTTTCAGAAATTGTCTGGAATGAGAACGAGCCAAAAAGTCGATCTGTTGCTTTGTCCGTCCGTCTGTCGGTCCGAACCTCTGACTCGTTCTGATTCCAGACAATTTTACAGTCTTTACAGATATTATCAAGAAAAACAAAAACGCTTGAGAGAGTGTCTATTTCCCAGGTACATGATCTTCCTGTCCGCCATCACTGATGCGCAGTGGGAGATAAATGTACCAGCAGCCAAGATCATCACAGCTAGGAACCAAGTCATCATCGTCGTTGTCCTGATACTGGGTCAGGTAAGCAAACTGTGTTTTCACTCTCCCCAGTCCGACCTCTGGTTTGGGATCACAGGTGTATGAGGTTTTTTATGACTGATTCCTTAGCCAGTCAGGGTGTATAACTGATTCCTTATGCCAGTCAGGGTATATGATTGATTGGTTCCTTAGCCAGTCAGGGTGTATGACTGATTCCTTAGCCAGTCAGGGTGTATGACTGATTCCTTATGCCAGTCAGGGTGTATGACTGATTCCTACCCCCGTTGGGGTGCCGGGGGTTTCAGTATAAATAGTATCCCCACTTTCTGGAAATTTAGTGCTTGAAATTCCCACTGTCGCTGTCTTTCTCATTTGCTCTTTCTCATTCCTGCTCTATTCTATCAATCTGCTATACTATCGTCTTCTTCGCTAGACCAGTCTCCTACCTTTTTTCTTGAAAACTCTCCCGGGACAAGACTCCTTATTTGTGTATGAGGTCTGTTGGATCAGCTTGGGAATATTGGACGCTTTCTGCCAGGTGGTCACTAGGGCTTCCTATGATGTTATTATTTAGCAATGTAGGCATTTTATCTGTATGTGTTTTGTTGATAATTTATAATGATGTTTGTATTCTATTTTGTTTTTGTAAACGGGGGTTCGATAAGTTGGGGTGAAGCCTCAGCGTCCCCTGCGTGGGATGTCTTTATTGTAAAGTGACTGGCTGGTGGAGAGCTTTCGGTTTTACCACTAGGGTTGTTTCACCAGATCTTTTATGCGGATCGGGGGTTGTCCGGTCCTGATTTGGCTCGGAAGAGTCCGCTGGACCTAAAGCAATAATAATGTAATGTAATGTAATGTAATGTAATGTAATGACTGATTCCTTAGCCAGTCAGGGTGTATGATTCCTTAGCCAGTCAGGGTGTATGATTCCTTAGCCAGTCAGGGTGTATGATTCCTTAGCCAGTCAGGGTGTGTGACTGATTCCTTAGCCAGTCAGGGTGTATGATTCGTTAGCCAGTCAGGGTGTATGATTCCTTAGCCAGTCAGGGTGACTGATTCCTTAGCCAGTCAGGGTGTATGATTCCTTAGCCAGTCAGGGTGTATGATTCCTTAGCCAGTCAGAGTGTATGATTCCTTAGCCAGTCAGGGTGTATGATTCCTTAGCCAGTCAGGGTGTATGATTCCTTAGCCAGTCAGGGTGTATGATTCGTTAGCCAGTCAGGGTGTATGATTCCTTAGCCAGTCAGGGTGTATGATTCGTTAGCCAGTCAGGGTGTATGATTCCTTAGCCAGTCAGGGTGTATGATTCCTTAGCCAGTCAGGGTGTATGATTCCTTAGCCAGTCAGGGTGTATGATTCTTTAGCCAGTCAGGGTGTATGATTCCTTAGCCAGTATTTGCGAGACGGCTGGTGAACTGGTGAGGCACCAACATCGGCAAGTACAGCAGGTGTAGTGTTTGGCACCTGCCTGAAGTGACCATTATCACATTTTTTTACGTATTGAGCCAGTGTTGAACGTCAAACCCACACCTTGAGCGCTTCTTTATCACTGATTGTGGGGTTCTTGGGTGCTTCTTCTATCACTAACTGCGGGGTTCTTGGGTGCTTCTTCTATCACTGACTGCGGGGTTCTTGGGTGCTTCTTCTATCACTGACTGCGGGTTTCTTGGGTTCTTCTTCTATCACTGACTGCGGGGTTCTTGGGTGCTTCTTCATCACTAACTGCGGGGTTCTTGGGTGCTTCTTCTATCACTGACTGCGGGGTTCTTGGGTGCTTCTTCTATCACTAACTACGGGGTTCTTGGGTACTTCTTCTATCACTAACTGCGGGGTTCTTGGGTGCTTCTTCATCACTAACTGGTTCTTGGGTGTTTCTTCTATCACTAACTGCGGGGTTCTTGGGTGCTTCTTCTATCACTAACTCCGTTGAATTTCATATTGCCCTGTGCTGTGTTTTATTGAACGGAGAAAGCTTCAAATGCACGTGCAATTGCACGTCCATCTAGTAGCTGATGGGTCGAAAATTGTCACGCCAAACTGCTCAACCGCAAGCGCACATGCAATTGCACATGCAACTGCACGCGCAATTGCACGCGAATTTACCTACGAGTCACATTAAAACTAGAAATGGGAAATGTCCGGAAATACGTTCCATGTACCAAAATAATGTAATGTACATTGAAAACTAATGTACACTATAACCTTCGCCACCTACGACCTCCCTGCCTCCAACACTCCTCCCCCCGTCCCTCCTTTCCATCCCAAATTAATTTAAATGTTATAATAATTTACTTTGTTTACCTGTAAACCCTATGAGAATTATCTCCCATCGCGCGTATAACGGTCTTCAGTATGGCCACAGTGCAAAGCTTACCATAGCTACAGGCGTTTTCCGCTGCTTTTTCCCGTTCCTTGTTTTGCAATTCCTTTTCCTTAACATCCGGCCTGCAGTTTGGCGTGCAGTTGTGCTTGCGCTGGTTGGCGTGTAAGTTTTGACCAATCAGCTACTAGATGAACGTGCAATTGCCTGTGCATTTTCGCATGCAATTGCACGCACATTTGACGCTTTCCGCGTTTCATAGTGTTGACCACAGCCAAGTGGACATCGCTGTAGGTTGGATAATGTACATTAATGTTATTCTGTGAAAGGCTTCGGAGCTGTTTGCATATAGTCAGCGTGTCAGCTAACAACACAAGCATAGTGTCACTGTGTCAGCCATACTCCATGCAGGTGGTGCTGAGCGGCGTGGTGATCGCTGTAACGGTAGATCAGGCCTGGATGATGAAGTATCAGGATGTTTCTGACGTGTCGGACGTTGTGGAGCTGGTCTGTGACATCCCTCTGTTGGCCTTTGGAAACTTCATGTGCTACAATGGCCTGTTGCTATTGGCCTGCTGCATCACGGCCTTTTGTGCCCGTTACATGCCCGCCACCTTCAACGACTCGCGCTTCCTGCCCGCTCTGCACAGCTCCACCGTCATCCTTCTCGTCTGCTTCATCCCGGCCTACGCTTTGGCCGAATCCAAGGTACAGTGTGTACAGTGTGTTACCTGTACGAGGTAGTGAAGGAATCATGGCTGTCTGTCTGTTGTTGTGGTTGTTTTCCCGCCACTGCACATAACACCACCATCAGGTTTGAACTGTAGAAAGTTAATATATGAATAAAGCACTGTACGTTGTAACGTACAGCAGCGCGTGTTTAAAACCTTGAACCGAGAAGCGTGCAAATTTAAATAGCCAAATTGATTGTAGATGTTACCTTTCCTTCTGTCGTTACCTTTAACGTCAGTAGGCTTACAAATGAGTGATATTTGTGGGATTACTAAAATCAGCATATTAATGAATGATAACAAGTAGGGCCATGGGTAGTGCAGGGACAATTAATAATACTGGGGGATAGAGGAGAGGGGGGGGGGAGTGATTAAACAATAAATTTTAAAAACACAAATCGCCCTTTAATCCATTCTCATCCATCTCCTTACGCTTCATAAAATTGTGTATAATGTCACCTTTGTTTGTCGTAGAGTATAATACGTTTCAAGTAGGCTTTTTAAGACGTCACACATAAGACCTTTTAATTTGTAATCTCTCCATTCATCATTTTAGCGGCATCGCCAGTTTAATGTTTTTTTTTAATCCTCTTCACAGAAATCAATGATCGTTTGGACAAAAGAGGAGTTGTCACCAACTGTTTCAAATCTGGGCATAACAAGATAACGTGTATTAAAGAAATCTTTTCGGAACACAAGCAGGAAACCCCACTGACACGGGTTTTTTTTCTCCAAGGCGAAGTTTGTGCATCAGACTGGACGGTTAGTGGTTATTTGTCGAAAATGTTGTAGGTGTTACATTACAGCTTTAGAGGCCACAAGGTAAAGTGCGTTACGTGTGATGAAGTCAAGCCAGGTGAATGGTGTGACTGTTGCAGGTGTTCAGGAACGGGCTGCTCACCTTGGCCATCAGTTTGAACCACTCGGCGTCGCTGGCTTTCCTGTTCTTCCCCAGTATGCACGCCTTGCTGAAGGTGCCGGTGGCCAGGGAACTGGTGGGGGCCAACGCCTCGCACGAGGAGGTGGACAACAAGAAAGAGTTTTGATAGCACTTGGCACGGACATGGAACGCAGCGCTGTCTTCGGTTATGGTGGCCTGGATAGGACACTCCAATCATCTGCATCTACATAATAACACCACCAAAATATACGCATTGCATATGATCAAAGCGTTTTGCACAGATTTGAGCGAGAGCGACCGAACTAGCTTTTCGTTCTTTTCTTCTTTGCATTAGTGTCGCCGCTTTCCGCGTCTTGGGGATTTTGCAGCAAACTATAGTGAGGTGAGCCACAAAAGTGGAATACCTTGTCATTAAGTTTATAGCGACTGGTTATAGGAAAGCTCGAGTAGTTGTTGAGCGCTCTAACAGAACGTGGCCGGATTGAAAAATGGTTACATATCCACAGACTCCGCTTGTTCTGGGCTAAAAGCTTGCCCGCCGAAAGACTTCTCCCTCCAAACGTGGACAATTTGGCACCAATCCGGAGCAAAATCATGTGGCATGTTTGGGTCGGGGTTTAGTAGTAAGCTTAGTAGTAAATGTAATACCCACACGTCTATTAATGGGAACTGCAGCCGATGTAGGCTACATTGCTCAGTTATTTCAGGGATGTTGCTATGAAATTTTTTCTTCGGTGATTTGACCGAAACAGCCGTCAAACCTTGTGCTTTTTACAGAAAGTTTCGGCTCTCTCTTCCAAAGCAGTCTCACAAGTTTTTTGACTACATTCACTACGTTAACATGCACCCTACACCTCCATATATTAAAGGTGTTCTGTGGATGCATATCTTTGTAATAAAATATAATTTTAAGAGTAGAATAAGAACATTGAAAAGAAATTTTATTTTCTTAAATTTTAGACACACACAAACAATAAAAAGTTTAGACTGTCCCTTGACAGACCACAATACTGTCAGAGTGTCTGGGTTTAACCTTAGTAATTATGGAATCCTCACCTAAACTGCAAGCGTACAGCACAGGAATATCGCAAAAATTGACAAAATTGAGCCGATTCACCCGTGAAAACTTCGGCTCGGCGAGCCGACATGACGGACAGTTTATCGGCTTTTTTATAAAAATTTCGGCTAAAAGCCGAAGATCCGACCCAAACGACATCCCTGTATTTTAAAAAAAATGTAATAAAAAATAAAATCTCACATGATCAGTGGGGCATGGATAGAAGTTGTGATGGTAGCCAGTCAAGTCAGTCACAAATCCTAGAGTTTACACGTTATCCAGTCAGACACAGAACCTAGAATTTACATGTTGGATAGTCAGACACAAATCCTAGGGGTTGCATGTTAGCCAGTCAGATAAAAAGCCTAGACCTTTTCGGGTAGAGCCAGTGACAAAGTCTGGATAGATTTTGTTATTATATCAAGTCAGTCAATACCTAGTGTTTTCAAGTATCAGTCACACCGTTTTTTTGTTTTCCCCCCTTTTTCCCACTTCCATCCTTTTTTCCACCCACTGCCTCTTCACCCCATCTGTAATGTACAGTTAGGAAGTCAGTAAGTCAGTTTGTCGACTGAAGTCCGTCAGTGGGGTTTGTCAGAAGGTGAAGACAGTTAATATATAATCGAAGTCCGTCAGTGGGTTTGGCAGAAGGTGAAGACAATTAATATATAATGGGTTCTTTTCTTCATTATAAACATCGTTGGTTTTTTAAGTTGCCATCGAGTGCTCCAGTGATACACTTCGTGTTGGACTTGTTGGCAAAACAAGGACTAGTGTTCGCCTTGGAATAATCTAGTTTGGGTTGTTGTTGTTGTTGTTAGTAGTGTTGTTGATGCCGCCGTCGTTGTTGTTGGTGCTATTATTAGGGGTTTCGTTGTTGTTGTTGATGCTGTTATTATTATTGCTGCTGTCGTCGTTATTGTTGCTATTGGTATTATTGTTAATGCTGCTGTTGTTGGTGTGCTGCTGTTGTTGATGTTGTTGTTGTTGGTACTGCTGCTGTTATTATTATTAATACTGCTGTCGTTTTGTTGTTTCTGCTATTATTGTTCATATGGCTGTCGTTGTTGTTTGTGCTGCTGTTATAGTAGTTGCTGCTGATGCAGTCGTTGTAGTTGTTGCTTTTTTGTGTTGTTTTAAAATTATAATGCCTACTGTGTATGTATTCAATCATTATATTGCATCGTGTACAGTCTCCAAATACATTGTAGACCTACATATCAGTTTCAGAAACAAGTTGGTGTAGTTGTTGCTATTTTATTGTTGTTGATGCGGATGCAGTTGTTGTTATCGTCGTTGGTGTTTAAGATTTAGCACACAAAAACGTGTGTTGTTGGTTACTATGAATAACATTTGTGGTTGGATTTTTCTTATTTTCACCAGACATATTATATAGTAATAAAACTATGGTCTTTACACGTTACAGTCTCTCTCTTTCTCCCAACAACAACACTGAGGACACAGAGGGTTTTCTCCGGGTACTCCGGTTTCCTCCCTGCCTTCAATAATGATATTGGATGTAGGCAATCTAAATTATAAAACATAAAAAATTAATAGTGATCTCTTCAGATCGCCGCTCTTTGAGTTCGGTTGAAGAAAAAGCGCCTGACCGAATGCTGTATTATTATTAGTAGTAGTAATAGTAGGAGTAGTAATATTAATATTAATATCACTAATTAGATATTCAACTTTACATGCGGAAAAACTATAATTTGCGGTTCCCCCACACGACTTGTTACAACCATGGAGTCTAATTTTCCGCCCACCCCCGTTGGGGTGCGGGGGTTTCAGTATAAATAGTCCTCACTTTCTGGAAATTTAGTGCTTTAAATTCCCACTGTCGCGGTCTTTCTCCTTTGTTCTTTCTCATTCCTACTCTGTTCATATGTATGTGTTTTGTTGATGATTTATAATGATGTTTATATTCTTTTTTGTTTTTGTAAACGGGGGTTCGATAAATTAGAGCATAGCCTCAGCGTCCCCTGTGTAGGATGTCTTTATTGGAGTGGAGTGCATTCAGTGTTACCACTAGGGTTGTTTCGGCAGATCTTTTATGCGGATCAGGGGCGAGTCCTCTTTCAGCGAAGTTGTGGTCTTGATTTTGTGGTCCTGATTCGGCTATACTGGTCCTGATTTGGCTCGGAAGAGTCCGCTGGACCCAAAGCAATAATCATGTAACGTAATGTAATTTTCTGCCCTCGTGTTTGTTTGACTCTGCAAGATCAAAGCATTCAGCGAAGGAAGGAATAATTAGGACCGTAAACCGCCATTTATGTGTCAAGCTAGCCAATTATGTGGGTCATTTATTATAACGCTGCTGTGCGTGAAACTTGGACGAGTCTGTGCCGTTGTAGAATGAATGATTTTCACCGTGAAACTGTTTCGCGGTCATAAGATTATTACATACAGTTTGAAAGCAGCGACGTTCAAAGTCATGCCCTGGGAGGCTCTTTGCCAGTCTACCCAACTGTGAATGGGTATCTGGATCTCTTTAGAACCGGGGAAGGTAAAGCAGCCACAGAAAGAAGATAGGCACCATCCTCATTAAGCTGTACTCGAGAAAAGGGGGTCTCAAACGCTTCCCTCTCCAAATACCGAAAGTTACGGGAAACCAGTTTTACCTTTACCATACGGATATACACCGCTTTCTGTGACGTTGTGTGAAACACTAAAGCCTGTAAACATTCCTTGCACGGCGTTAACACTTAATAACGCGAACGGCGTGTAAGTCCGCCTGTACCCGTTAGCGCGGTAGGCTTACCGATACAGTACAGCTTCTCTATTTATTACCTTTAACTTACTTTCCACGTGTTTATGGAGAACACAAGGGGTGCCGGGGGTTTCAGTATAAATAGTATCCCCACTTTCTGGAAACTTAGTGCTTGAAATTCCCACTGTCGCTGTCTTTCTCCTTTGTTCTTTCTCATTCCTACTCTGTTCTATCAATCTACTATACTATCTTCTTCTTCGTTAGACCAGTCACCTACCTTTTTCTGCACGGTGGTCTAATGGTAGTGCTTCGGCTTGTGGATCTGAAGGTCCCGGGTTCAGGCCCCGTCCGGGCCATTGTGCTGTGTCCTTGGGAAAGACACTTTACTCCCGTTTCCTACTCCTTCGGATGAGAGTATAAACCGAGGTCTAGTCTGTGTCGCATGCACTCCATCATAACGGACTTTAAAGATCCTGACGCTCATGTCCTAGACGGGTGAGTGCCGGTAACAAGAATATACCCAGCATTTGGCTGCAGAGTCCTCAATAAGCTGAGGGTGGCAGCCCCCAAAAGAAGAAGAAGAAGAAGACTCTAAAGGGTAAGGGTAACTGTAGATTATAGTCACACGACACCGAAGCGTATAGGCGACTACTGGTCACATTATTCTGACACCAGCGAACCAGTTGATGGTAAGGGGAAAATAATATGGTCACACATTGGCCAATCCGGGATTCGAACCAGGTACCTTTCGGTAACCAACTGAGCTACCCGGCCCCACTGTGTGAGGTCTGTTGGATCAGCTTGGGAATATTGGACGCTTTCTGCCAGCTGGTCACTGGGGCTTCCTATGATGTAATTATTTGGCAATGTAGGCATTTTATATGCATGTGTTTTGTTGATATTGTATAATGATGTTTATATTCTATTTTGTTTTTGTAAACGGGAGTTCGATAAATTAAAGTATAGCCTCAGCGTCCCTTGCGTGGGATGTCTTTATTATCAATTGACCGGCTGGTAGATTGCCTTCAGTGTTACCACTAGGGTTGTTTTGGCAGATCTTTTATGCGGATCAGGGGCGGGTCCTCTTTCACTTCTCTGGTCTTGATTTGGCTCGGAAGAGTCCGCTGGACCTAAAGCAATAACCGTGTAATGTAATGTAATGGAGAACACAACACTGTTTTGGCAACAGTTATCCTATAGAACTGCATATTTGGGATACAACAGGCCTAGAGCTTGCCTCGCGTACGGCGCAGTAATTATGTAGGCACTTAATGGGACTACTTTAGCCACGCCCCCTCCACGCAAAGTGAGTATTGCTCTACCGGGAAAGAAAAAAAAAAGCCGACAACGAAACAAAAACTCTAGGGAAAGTATATCTATTGTTTCAATGAATAAATTCCGCAGTGTGTGTGCGCCTATCAATAGCAACAGCCGAGCAAGCTACCAAAGTAGGTACGAGACGGAACCCGTTAAAACAATTGCTCGTAAGGTTTTCCGTTTTAAGTTTGATGACATAGACCCTACCCTACACACCAGAGACCCTATCATACACACCAGAGACCCTACCATACACACCAGAGACCCTACCCTACACACCAGAGACCCTACCATACACACCAGAGACGCTTTGCTCAAGCCGCATGGGTCACTCACAACTAGGGTCAAAGGTCACACAGCTATGGTATCAATGTACCGTTAAAACAGGGGAAATCACTCCCTGTTCAGAACCGAAATGGAATATTCAAACTTGTAGCGGTTGGTTTGAGGATTACATTACATGACATGATTATTGCTTTAGGTCCAGCCGACTCTTCCAAGCCAAATCAGGACCGGACAACCCCTGATCCGCATAAAAGATCTGCCCAAACAACCCTAGTGGTAACACTGAAGGCACTCCACCAGCCGGTCACTTTACAATAAAGACATCCTACGCAGGGGACGCTGAGGCTATACTCTTATTTATCGAACCCCTGTTTACAAAAACGAAATAGAATACAAACATCATTATAAATATCAACAAAACACATACGTATAAAATGCCTACATTGCTAAATAATAACATCATGGGGAGCCCTAGCGACCGCCTCGCAGAAAGCGTCCAATATTCCCAAGCTGATCCAACAGACCTCACACACAAATAAGGAGTCTTGTCCCGGAAGAGTTTTCAAGAAAAAAGGTAGGTGACTGGTCTAGCGAAGAAGAAGATAGTATATCAGATTGATAGAACAGAGCAGGAGTGAGAAAGAGCAAATGAGAAAGACAGCGACAGTGGGAATTTAAAGCACTAAATTTCCATTTTTTTTTTTTTTTTTTTTTTTTTTTAATCAGTTTATAGTCCCCTCTCTTCCCGATAAGGATTTTCAGAGAGGAGACTCTTAGCGAAAATTTCCAGAAAGTAGGGATACTATTTATACTGAAACCCCCGGCACCCCAACGGCGGAGTTGGTTTGAACAACAAGAGCTCTCTTTATCATTGTTCAAGGTAATAACAATACCAATTTAAGGGTAAAGCAGTTGTCGCCAAAGGAAATAAAGCCTTGGAATTGGGGACTTTTAATAAAGTTAAAGTGTCATTCATTCATTCATTGATTCATTCATTCATTCATTGTGTCCCACTGCTGTAGCTTAGTGTTAGAGCCTTCGCCTGGCACACTGATGTCCCAAGACCGGCCCCATTATTTAGTTAGTTAGTCATTGTTTATAGGGCCCAGCGGACTGCAAAGAACCGAATCAGGACCACGACTTGGTTGAAAGAAGACTCACCCCTGATCCGTATAAAAGATATGCTGAAACAACCCTATTTCACTCAAAAATGTAGCCTGTGCTTCTTTCAAACGGAGTGTGGTATGTCATCATTACATGAATGAGTTAGCTCGCCTGGTAGAGCGTTGGGATTTGCTAGTTTGTCATTGTTTATAGGGTCCAGTGGACAG
Organism: Oncomelania hupensis; assembly: GCA_036898135.1. Taxonomy (NCBI): domain Eukaryota; kingdom Metazoa; phylum Mollusca; class Gastropoda; order Littorinimorpha; family Pomatiopsidae; genus Oncomelania; species Oncomelania hupensis. The sequence goes on from CM072512.1 coordinate 133,590,393, forward strand.
AGCGTTAAGATGGTATTTCATATGACGCGAGTTGGAGCCCACGCGGTAGTCTAGTGGCCTGTCTTAATTGGAAGGTTCGTGGAAATTAACGAACTTTTTTTTCGAGGTTTTCGGATCCTGAACCTAGGTTCCTGATGGACCTTGTATACTTGCCCAGTGTGGCATGGCATTGGCATATAGGCCAATCACCATCCACCAAACATTATTCACCATTACTGTTGACAACGCCGGCCCTCCATTTTTCTCAGGTCCCGTATGATAGTTTCTTTTCCCTGTCCTAAACAAACGCATTCTCTGTAGTTCTTTTCTTTTATTCCTTTCCTCCTCCTCCTCCTCCTCCTCCTCCTGCTCTTCTTCTTTTTCTCCATTCTTTCTTCTCCGGCCGTACTCCTCATTTCTCTTCTTCTTCTGCTTCTTCTTTCTGCCTCCTCTAGCTCTACAATTTCTCCAAATATCTTCATCTTGTCAAGGTTTCAAGTTGATTGGACAAGAGGTTGGATAAAAACGACAGAGAGAGAGAGGGGGGGAGGGGGAAGGGGGGCAAGAAAGGAATTTATTATTTTTCTATGTGGATTATCTACCTCCCTGGGTAAACGGAGAGAGAGGGAGAGAAAGAGAGAAAAAGAGAGAAAGAAGATCAGCAACAGACTTTTAAACAATCAAGGTGGGGCGGTATTCAGCAAGCTGTTAACCCAGTTGATAAATCCGCCAACCAGTGGACGGGAGCGTCGGGATTTACCTACGACTTGGATTTGTCCACTGGATGAACAGCCTCGTGAATCGACTACCCACGGTGCAAAGTGTTAGGTTGTTGCGATGCTGTTTCCATTCATCTGTCTGTAATTAGGCCGTAGTACACAGTAGCTGGAACACCTCTGGCAGGCTGCCCACTTTTCTGCTCATTCGCTCAGCGTGCACATAGTGTTTGCGCAGTCAGAACTGATGGAGTGCCTGTGCAGTCACAATCTGCCTATAGTGTTTACACAGTCAGAATCCGCTGATAGTGTTTACACAGTCAGAACCTGCTGATAGTGTTTACGCAGTCAGAACCTGCTGATTAGTGGTTGCAAAGTCAGAAACAGATTAAGCTTTTCACATCAGAAACAAATAAATTTAGTGCTGTGAAGTCGGAAACAGAGTCTGCTGTTTGAATTATAAGCATAGCACTGCTTTCAAAGTCAGAAACACGTTGTTTTGGGAAAGTCAAACAACAAATAGGCCTAATGTTTGCAACAAAAAACCGTCAGTAAATGATCGGGTTTGCACAACCATTGTTGATCTGATCTGTGTGTTCCGAACGTAAGTGATGCAGCGCTTTCACCAAGGTACGTGACTAGGAACTTGTAGCAGAATAACAAAATACTTCATTGCCTAAGTGAAGACACCCTAGGACGACACGTCGAAGAATAGAATATAGTGTTTATAGTTGCCTTTAGGATTTGACCATTGTACACACTTGTGGTGTTCGTGTTGTCACATAACGCTTGCGTTTGTGAAACTGTTGAAACTTGCTGTTTGGCCGCCATGGCGCGTGGAATGTATGAGGTGCGTTGTGATTCTTGGTACTACAGGTGCTGCTGACAACGGTCCCGCGAGCGCGTGGCATATCGCATGCTCGTTGGTAAGAGGACGTCTGCGATAACGTTGATTAGTTGTATAGCTGGTCTGACCTCCCTAAACGTCCGCTTATTGGTCACGTGGTGTGGAAGTAGGCCTACAGTCGCATTCTTCGCCAAACGCAGCAGGTATATTCTGCGATAATCTTCATGTAAAACCTGTGCTAGCAAATGGGATATTTGTGTTGATGCTTACCGTGCAACGCATAGTTATTTAAGATAGAGTTAATTAGATCGATCGCCGCCTTTTGAACTTTATTGAGGAAAATGTTCGTGATTGGAATCCTAGATCTTCGCCTCTTGTGTTTATTTCTTCTTCTTCTTCTTCTTCTTCTTCTTCTTCTTCTTCTTCTTCTTCTTCTTCTTCTTCTTCTACTGCTCCTCCTCTTCCTCATAATCTTCTTCAATATTATTTGCGGTTGGTGTGTGTTTTTTTTGGATCATATGTTTTGCAATGGGATGTGCAGTTTGGTTGTTTCCTACGCGTTATTGCTCAAATTGAGATGCCTAAAGTTGTTTTGTGTTGTTTTGTGTTGTGTTGTGTTGTGTTGTTACAGTGCAGCAAACTCTTTGCAAATCTTCCAGTACAGAGCGGAAGAGGCAGCGTGCTCTGTGAGTGTGTGTGTGTGTGTGTGTGTGTGTGTGTGTATGTGTGTGGCTAGGTAGAAACGCCTTTATTCTGACATACACTTGAACCTCTACGCACTTTCTTTTGATGGACCCCGTTATTTTGACGTCAAAACAGTGTTCCGTTGGGGTAAGGGCTGTGTAAGGCTTAGGGTTAGGTTGAGGGATTGGGTTAGGGTTAGGGTTAGCTTCAAAAAATGGACAAATTTGTAAAAATGTCAAAATAACGTATGTAGAGTTTCGTGAAAGTCATCACAACGGCGTTTCTACACGGTTGTGCGTGTGTGTGAGGGTGTATGTGCGTGTGTGTGTGTGTCAAAGTTATCACCACTTTTCACTGAATGGCACCATCACAGCTCTACAGGTATATGGGGAGTGGGTATGGAGGATGGAGTGGGGGGGGGATGTAGTCGCTGGCTGAGTGGTGTAGCATCACAGCTGTACTGTGAGTAGGTCTACGATTGTGGGAGTACGGTGCAGAACGAACAGCACAGGTACATCCAGGTAATGTTGGCCCGAGTAATGGAGCAGAAAGATAGGTTGTCTGATAAATGAGTTTTGTGAGCTTCCTTCGCATTTTCCCTGACAAATACACACACACACGCACACACACCCACACACACACACACACACACATTATGTATAAAGATATATATGTTTTTGTTATAAACCACATAGATTTTTTTGTCTGTTATGAACCAAATAGAGATTATTTGTCTTTTATAAACCACATAGAGATTATTTTTCTGTTATAAACCATATAAAGATTTTTTTGTCTGTTATTAACCACATAGAAATGAAATGTCTGTTTCCCCCGTTGGTGTGCCGGGGGTTTCAGTATAAATAGTATCCCCACTTTCTGGAAATTTAGTGCTTTAAATTCCCACTGTCGCTGTCTTTCTCATTTGTTCTTTCTCATTCCTGCTCTGTTCTATCAATCTGCTATACTATCTTCTTCTTCTTCGCTAGACCAGTCACCTACCTTTTTTCTTGAAAACTCTTCCGGGACAAGACTTTTTATTTGTGTGTGAGGTCTGTTGGATCAGCTTGGGAATATTGGACGCTTTCTGCCAGGTGGTCACTAGGGCTTTCTATCCTATCCTATCCTATCCTGTCCCATAACCCGAAGGTCGTAGGGGCACCACAGATGATCGCTTAACCAGCATACTCCATCTTTCTCTGTCTTCAGCAGCCCTCATGGCTTCGCTCAGTGTCAAACCAGTCCATTCACGAATGTTGTCCTCCCACCTCTTTTTCGGTCTCCCCCTTATTCTACCTCCTTGCACTGTGCCTTGCAGAATGGTCTTTGCAAGGCCTGATGATCTGGTGACGTGGCCATACCATCGGAGTTTCCGTTTCTTCACCACTGTGAGCAGGTCATCGTGTTGTCCAATGGCTTGTGTGATGGTCTGTCGGACTTCAATGTTGGTGATGTGTTGGGTATAGGAAATGCACAGAAGTCTTCTGTAGCACCTCATCTCCATGCTTTGTATTCTTCGTTGGAGATCTGCTGTGAGGGTCCATGCTTCGCAAGCATATAGGAAGATGGAGATGACCAGAGAGCGCAGCAGTCTTACTTTGGAATGTAGACTGATGGTTCTGTCTTTCCAAATGGGCTTCAACCTTGTCAGGGCAGCAGTTGTTTGTGCGATCCTGGAGAGGACTTCCTGTCGAGACCCATTGTCTGACACAATGGCTCCTAAATATTTGAAGCTGTGCACTGTGTTGAGGGATTGGCCTTGTACTTTGATGTCCTTGTTGATGCCATTGGTGTTGTTGGGGTCATCATTTTGGTCTTCTCTGCACTTATTTCCATTCCATAAGCTCTGGAGGTGGTGTCAAGCCTCTGTACAAGCTGTTCAAGTTCTTGTTCCTCTCCAGCCAATCCATCAATTTCATCCGCAAAACGAAGATTGGAGATTGCTCTGCCCCCTATGTTGACTGTGCCTTCGTGATCTGCAAGAGCATCTGACATGATGCGCTCTAGGAAGATGTTGAAGAGTGTTGGAGAGAGTAGGCATCCTTGACGCACACCGATTGTTGTTCTGAACCAGTTCCCGATGACGCTGTTATGGAGGACTGCACTGGTAGCCTTGTCATACAGGCTTTTGATGACTTCTATAATTTTAGGGCTGATGTTGTAAACTTTCATGGTTGCCCATAGAGCTGCATGCCAGACTCGGTCAAATGCCTTCTTGAAGTCTATGAACACATGATATAGATGTTGTTGGTGCTGTAGGTATTTCTCACAGATTATTCTGAGGTTGAAAATCTGTTCAGTGGTACTTCGCCCTGCCATGAATCCTGCTTGTTCTTCAGCTATGATTTGTTCAGCTTGTGGTTTCAACCTGTTGAGTATTATTTTCAGGAGGACCTTGCTGGGATGGCTGATGAGGCTGATGGTGCGGTAATTTTCACACTCCTGAAGGTTACCTTTTTTGGGAAGAGTGATGACAAGCGACTGGGTCCATGGTGTAGGCTATTCCCCACTCTGCCAGATCTTGTTACAGATAATGGTGAGAGCATCAGTCATCGCTTCTCCTCCTGCTTGTAGCAGTTCCGCTGGTATGTTGTCCACTCCCGCTGACTTCCCTTTCTTCAGCGATTGCACTGCTGCCTCAACTTCTTCCCGGAGAATTGGGAGGATTTCTTCTTCTTCTCTGCTCTCGGGACATGCTAGAACTGATGGGTCTCCATTTGGTGTATGGTTGTAAAGGTCAGAGCAGTACTCTGTCCATCTGTCCAAGACTTCTTGTTCTTCTGTAAGGCAAATGCCAGACTTGCTTTGGATAGTGGAGACTTTGGGCTGTTTAACACTTGTCAGCCGCTTCACAGTCTGGTAGGCCTTCTTGCTGTTGTTCTTGTTCAGATTGTTCTCTATTTCCTGGCATTGATCTTCTATCCAGTTCTCCTTTGCTGTGCGCATGCCTTTTCGGATGTCATTGTTGATTTTTCGGTAGACATCAGCTCCCTGTGAGGTGTTCTTTTTCTTTTTTAACTCTCTTCGTTTATCACACAGATCCAAAAGTTCAGGTGTGATCCACGGCTTCTTCTTTGGTCGGTGCTTGCCAAGGATCTCAGTGGCGGCATCTGTTACAGCTGAGTTGAAGGTATTGGTCATGGTGTTGACATCTACTTCGCCTGCCCCCAAAATAAGCAGTGGTGCAAATTTCCCTCCAATTGTGGCCTGAAATATTTTTGCCACCTCCGGGTCTTGCAGTTTGTCCAGGTCGAACTTCAGCCTAGTGCACTTTGCTGTATTTACTCTCTTCAAATGGAGCCGGAAAGACATCATCACGAGATCGTGGTCACTTCCAATGTCTGCTCCTGGAAAAGTGCGTGTCCTGCCAATGTTGATGCTTGATCTGAAGCGTTTCTTGACCATGATGTAGTCGATCTGGTTGTGATGTTCCCCGCCGGGACTGTGCCATGTCCATCGTCTGGATTTTTTGTGGAGACCAAGCGTGTTTGCCAGTACCAGATTGTTGTATCTGGCAAACTCCAATAGCCTCAGACCCCTGTCATTTGTCTCGTTGTTGCAGTGGGGTCCGCATGTGTCTCCCCAGTTGTGGTGCGCATCTTGGCCAACCTTGGCATTCCAGTCGCCTTGCACTATGACTATGTCCTTCTTCGGCACATGGTCAAGGACCGCCTGTATATTTTCATAAAAATCCTCCACTTCGCTGTCTTCATAGTCTGATGTTGGGGCATAGGCCTGGATGATGGTAATGTTGAAAGGGGTTGCTCTCAGACGGATGGTAATGAGTCTACTGGAGACTGGGCGGCAACCCATGACAGTGGCTAGAATGTTCTTGTGGACCAAGAATCCAACGCCGTGTTCGTGCCTGTCATCTCTACCGCTGAAATAGAGCTTGTGGCCTTTGTCAGTCGTTGTTTCACCTAGGCCTTTCCAGCGCAGTTCGCTGATACCTAGAACGTTCCATCGATAGTGGTCCAGCTCGTGGGCCAGTTCTTCTAATTTTCCTTCCGCAGTTAGGGTCCTGACATTCCAGGTTCCTATGACGATGTTGTTTCTCGTGCGGATCTTGCTAATTTGTCCATCAGTAGCATACTTTTCACCTCCGTCCTGGTGGCCAACGGAAGGCGCGGTCCTTGTGTAGCCGGGCGACGACCGATCCGGCATGGAATTAGTGGATAGCCTCATCATGTGTTGTGTCTTGGGCAAAAAAAAGACCTGGCAGGGCCCAATCCTCTCCAGGCTGTTGGCCACAGCCGAAATCCACGAATACAGTGTGGCTCGCCTTGGCCCTGAGCACGTGGTCGTTGAACCTGTAGTAACGTGAGGTTCCTCCGCCCTGGCCGGTGACTTCTGTGTAGAAGACTTTCGCCCAGTGATGCCGTGCTAACATCACCCCTGTTAGTCGCCTCTTACGACACGCCGGGAAACGTTGGGTCTATTCTATTTGCCCGAACCCACAGGGCTTTCTATGATGTTATTATTTAGCAATGTAGGCATTTTATATGTATGTGTTTTGTTGATATATTATAATGATGTTTGTATTCTATTTTGTTTTTGTAAACGGGGGTTCGATAAATTAGAGTAGTACTATAGCCTCAGCGTCCCCTGCGTGGGATGTCTTTATTGTAAAGTGACTGGCTGGTGGAGAGCCTTCAGTTTTACCACTAGGGTAGTTTCTGCAGATCTTTTATGCTGATCGGGGGTTGTCCGGTCCTGATTTGGTTCGGAAGAGTCGGCTGGACCTAAAGCAATAATCATGTAATGTAATGTAATTGTCTGTTATCTTCGGGTAATCTCTCATTAGCCTCATACATAATAATGTGCGTGTGATTTTAGTTAGCTACAAACGTTTTATTTAAATAAACAAGCGTGTAATGTGTTTTTAGATAGCCATATGATAATTATATGTCATGTACTTTACATAGCCATGTAATATACGTAATGTGCTTTTAGTTAATCGCACATGTAATGCGCTTCCCCCCGTGGGGATGCCGGGGGTATAAATAGTATTCTCCCTTTCTGGAAATTTAGTGCTTTGAATTCCCACTGTTACTGTCTTTCTCCTTTGTTCTTTCTCATTCCTACTGTTCTATCAGTCTACTATACTATCTTCTTCTTCGCTAGACCAGTCACCTACCCATTTCAATTTTCATTGAAAACTCTTCTGGGCAAAACTCCTTATTTGTGTATGAGGTCTGTTGGATCAGCTTGGGAATATTGGACGCTTTCTGCCAGGTGGTCACTGGGCTTTCCTATGATGTTATTATTTGGCAATGTAGGCATTTTATATGTATGTGTTTTGTTGATATTTAATAATGATGTTTATATTCTATATTGTTTTTTGTAAACGGAAGTTTGAATAATTAGAGTATAGCCTCAGCGTCTCCTGCGTGGGATATCTTTATTGTAAAGTGACCGGCTGGTGGAGTGCCTTCAGTGTTACCACTAGGGTTGTTTCGGCAGATCTGTCACAAGCAGAACCGTTTACCCCTCACTATTTGAGCTTTTGCTTGTTTAGCAGTAGTAAAACTTAGAAGGTTACTGTAGTCTATAGCAGACGATTAAGGTATAACTGACGTGTACACACACACTGCGAGCTGACGCGAGCCGTTTAGTGACATCATCGCGGCCTACGATCGAGTTTCGAACTTTATATCCACTTAGATTGTTTCAGCCAATCGGGACACAGGTTAGAGTGGTTAGGACCAGTTCTGGCTGATTCAGTCAAAGCCAGATAGGAGGTCAGTTGTGTGGAAAGATCTGAGCAGTACACAGCTACACTCGAGCAGAGAAATATCTCCACTGATAGAACAGGGAAGCAGTGCTTGTTGAATGTTTGAATTCAATCAAGTAGCCACGGGCCTGACATTGTCGAACAAGTAAATGAACATACTTCTGTTTCATCGTGATGTATTTATATTATTGTTGAAATTATGTTTGTGGAATTTTTCTATGCATAGATTTGAATTATTAGTCCGACTTTGCCTTACCACGTGGAGAAGCCGAACACGTGTCAAGCACAACCGGTTTTGACGCCATGTTGTATACCTGACGGAACCACTGTTGTTTAACCTATATGTATGCTTGCAGACCAGTGGCTGTGCCAGTGAATGTTTATAATATTATTAGAGATGTGGAGCTATCACTGAGGGCTACTTTGGCTTTCAGTGAGACGCTCTGCACAGACCAAATTATTCAGGGTTGTGCAGAATTTCGTCTCATATGTTACAGACGAGCAGGCAGGATATCGTGAGCCCAACACTGCAAAGAGTAGAACCTAATCTACTATTCGAGTTGGCTGCCGAGGCATCTACAGCATCGAGCGCAGATAGCCCACCCGTCGAACACAAGCAACGACAACACAGAGTGTCGTAGAAGCTACCTCAACGCAGCGCTTCAACCACGAAACCACTGATCAGTTAAGTGCCCAGGAAACAGTGCACTAAAACTGTATCAAAAGGACCATAGTAGTCCACTCTTCATGAACGCTAGTAGCTAGTGCCCTATGAAGAAAAAATAGCTGCCTAGATTATCAGCGAGCGAACCATTCGCATTGACAATTGAACTTTTAAGTTAGATTTGTACTTCGAAGATTGTGTATAGAGTAGAAGAAATAAATGTGTGATTTTAACTGTTATCAAGTGGCTGGACTACATATGATTCATAGCCGTATGAAAGCTAGTGTGACAGTAATCTTTTACCATTTTTCTATCTATCTCTGTACCCCAGCCTTACCACAGACCGAGCTAAACAAATAAATGTATTAAAGTAATTCACCAGGTGACTCATTTGCGGTTCCCATAGAATAGACGTGAGGGTTACAGCATTCCATTGTGCAGAGCCGAGCCCAGCATTGCTGAGCAACAATACAACCCCACGTTACAAGATCTTTTATGCGGATCAGGGGCGAGTCCTCTTTCAGCGAAGTTGTGGCCTTGATTTTGCGATCCTGATTTTGCTCTTTGCAGTCCGCTGGACCCTATAAGCAATGAATAACTAACTAAATGTAATGCGCTTTTAGTTTAATAGACGCACATGTAGTGTGCTTTTAGATAGTCATTCATGTATTTAATGTACACGTGCTTTTAGGTAGCCATATATGCATATAATGCGCTTTTATTTATTTATTTATTTATTTCATTTTACGTGTTTTACCCCCGTTGGGGTGCCTGTATAAACAGTATTCCAACTTTGTTGACACTTAATGCTTCAAATTCGCACTGTTTCTGTTATTCTCATGTGTTCTTTCTCGTTCCTAATCTGTTCTACCAATCTATTATCTTCTTCTCTAGACGTCACCAACCTTTGTTCTTGAAAACTCTCCTAAAACTTCCCACATAGTGCCAGGGGTTTCTATATAAATAGTATTCCCACTTTCTGAAAATTTAGTGCTTTACATTCCCACTGTCGCTGGCTTTCTCCTTTGTTCTTTCTCATTCCTATTCTGTTCTATCAATTTACTACATGTATCTTCTTCGCTAGACATTTTTTCTTGAAAACCCTCCCCACAACTCCTCATTTGAGTATGGGGTTTGTTGGGTCAGCTTGTAAAGGGGAGGGGTCGGGTTGAGGGGGATATTGGACGCTTTCTGCCAAATTGTCACAAGTGCTGTGTATGGTATTATTATTTAGCAATGTAGGCATTGTACTTGTATGTGTTTGGTTAATATTTTATAATGATGTTTATATTCTATTTTGTTTTAGTAAACGGGGGTTCGATAAATTAGAGTAAAGCCTCAGCATCCCCTGCATGGGATGCCTTTATTGTAAAGTGACCAGCTGGTGTTGCAATTAGGTTTGTTTCAGCAGGTCTTTTATACAAGGGTGAGTCCTCTTTCAACCAAGTTGTAGTCCTGAATCGGCTCTTTGCAGTCCGATGGACCTTATAAACAATGACCAACTAACTCACTTTACACATGTTATGATTTTATTCGATCAGTCATTCATTCGTTCGCATCCACACTCACAAACACGTGCGCATAAGTGCATGTACCCACACGCATATACATACTAGGATGACATAACTAAGCATAGGTAAATCTATCAAACGGCGCTTAATGGACTTTTTAACAAGGAAGTGAACCGTTCATAAATCCGTTGTGAACTATTAAAGAAGTTGATAAAGTTTACGCGCGCATGTAATGTGCTTTTAGTTAGTCATCCATGTACTGTGTTTTTAGCCAGTCACGCAGGTAATGTGTTTTCGGTTAGTCACGCAAGTAATGTGTTTTTAGCCAGTCACGCAGGTAATGTGTTTTCGGTTAGTCACGTAAGTAATGTGTTTTTAGCCAGTCACGCAGGAAATGTGTTTTCGGTTAGTCACGCAAGTAATGCGTTTTTGGTCAGTCACGCAGGAAATGTGCTTTCGGTTAGTCACGCATGTAATGTGCTTTTAACACACATAGAACATGCTTATAGTTAACCACGTAGATAATATAACGTGAATTTAGTTACTCGCACGAATGTGCTTTTTGGTAAACCACATATGTATGTGCTTTTAGTTATCTTATCCATGTCCGTGATCTTAATCTTTTGTTAGTTATCGTCAACCACAGTTGGAGGGCAACGGGGTTTGGGAGTGAAGGTAAATATTCAACTTCTCAATTAACACCGTTGATCATTAGCCTACTTCAGGATAATTGTGTAGATTAATCATCATCAACATCAGCATCATCAATACTACTACTACTACTAATAATAATAATACTAATAATAATAATAATATTATGTGGCGGAAGGGGAGGCGACTGTTCGCGCTAGAGAGAGATTGCCTACCTTCCATTTGTTGGTTAGTCTAGCGCTGGGTGGCTACTCTGTATATAAATAGTATCCCCACTTTCTGGAAATTGAGTGCTTTAAATTCCCACTGTCGCTGTCTTTCTCATTTGTTCTTTCTCGTTCCTACTGTTCTATCAATCTACTATACTATCTTCTTTTTTGCTAGACCAGTCACCTACCTATTTCCTTGAAAACTCTTCCGGGACAAAACTCCTCATTTGTGTGTGAGGTCTGTTGTATCAGCTTGGGAATATTGGACGCTTTCTCCCAAATGGTCACTAAGGCTTCCTATGATATTATTATTTAGCAATATAGGCATTTTATATGTATGTGTTTTGTTGATATTTTATAATGATGTTTGTATTTTATTTTGTTTTTTATAAACGGAGGTTCAATAAATTAGAGTAAAGCCTCAGCGTCCCCTGCGAGGGATGCCTTTATTGTACAGCGATTGGCTGATGGAGTGCCTTCAGTGTTACCGCTGGGGTTGTTTCGGCAGATCTTTTGTGCGGATCAGGGGTGAGTCCTCTTTTAGCCAAATTGTGGTCTTGATTTTGTGGTCCTGGTTCGGCTCTTTCCAGACCGCTGGACCCTGTAAGCAATGAATAACTAACTAACTGCTGTGCAGATTCCTTTGGTGTGGTCATTGGGTTATTCAGGAAAAGGCGACAGGTCACATTTGCTACCCGCCTGACTATTCGTTTTCTGCTTTAGGGGGTGAGCAGAACTACACTGTCGGCAGGCATTTTATGCAGGTTAGTGGCAAGTGACCTGCCGAGAGTGTCGTGGCACTAGTAGCCGGCAATCCGTATTATTATCAACACGCCTCACCGCCTAGCAGGGCAAATATTGTTAATGTCCCTCTTGCGAGAAATAAATAAAAATTAGCAGTTCCGGTCGGGCCGGGTTCTGAAGGTGGTGGCCGAGAGGTCGAGAGTCAAATACTCCGCTCGGCTACAAATAATAATAATAATAATAATAATAATAATAATAATAATAATATTGATCATCATCATCATCATCATCATTATCATCATCATCATCACCATCAGAAATACTAATAACAAGTCCTGGACCCTAACGGGTGCAGTTACCAGGCGTTCTCTCTCTCTCTCTCTCTCTCTCTCTCTCTCTCTGTCTCTCTCTCTC
>CM072512.1:133610042-133612542 GCA_036898135.1 Oncomelania hupensis
GACTTACTTTTTAGACAAGACTCTTTGTTGGTGTATTGGACGCTTTTTGTTGGTTGGTTACTAGGGCTTTTTATGATGCTATTATTTAACAATATAGGCATTTTATATGTATGTGTTTTGTTGATAATTTATAATGATGTTTGTATTTTATTTTGTTTTTATAATCAGGGGTTTGAGTAGTTGGGATAAAGCCTTAATCATATCTTGCGTAAAGTGTCTTTATTATAAAGTGGCTGGTCGATAAAAGACATTTAAGTTTTTATTAAGGTTGTTTTAGCAGATCGTTTTATGTAGATTGGGGGGTTGTCCGGGCTTGATTTAACTCAAAAGAGTCTGCTAGACCTAAATCAACAATCAATCAATCAATCAATGTCTGGGACATGTATTATTATTTGTAGACGGACATTTAGGATATGGGTATACATGTTTGATATTGGCTTGCGTGCTATCAGATATGGTTATGCCTATTTTTATTTTTTTTACCGGCTGATATTGGCTTGCGTGTTATCAGATATGAGTATGCCTATTTTTTTTATTTTTTTTGTACCGGCTGAGTGCGGCATTTGTTTGTTGCGGCGTTCATTTAATGGTGTGCGGCAGCGAGCGGCCGGCAGCGGGCCGGCGTGCGGGGTGTGCGCGGGTGTGCGCGGGGGGCGTGCGTGCGCGGGCGGGCAGACCACTGCACCCATTTACATCTTGTGTGGTCTTGGTGTGGGGTCTGTTTTGTTTACACTCAACAATGAATAAGTTATTTGTCAACAAATGCAATTTTTCACTGTCCATTTCTTCAGTTTAATTGCTCTCATAGTTTTAGTGTTGATTTAGCCAAAATAAAACGTATACAGCTATAGGCTGTCTTGTATATAATGATAAAAGAGAGTCTCATAGCCTTGTGAACGTAGGGGAGCGTGATGTTAAAGAGATTACACTTATCTTGGGACCATCGTAATGATGGTGATGCCCTCTCTATCTCCCTCGCTGCTTTACCTTCCCCACCCTCAAGAGAGTAGGTATTTAGTCACCCCATCCAAGTGTTAATCACACTAGCTGGTGCTTAACTTGCGACACAGTAGTGAGTGCTCCAACCACTGTGCTATCCACAAAGCATATACAGCTATAGACCACCTTGTATATAAAAATAAAGATAGTCCCATAGTCTTGAGATCCCACTTATCTTGGGCCAGCATAATGAGGGTGATGTCCATCTCTCTCCCTCACTGCTTTAGGTAGTCAGTCATAGTTGAGTCCTTCACGTTTTGTGGTCACACATCCAAGTGCTAATCATCCTGGACGGTGGTTAACGTGCGACACAGTAGCGAGTGTTCCAACCCCTGTGCTATCAGACATCCCTTGGCATTTTTTTCTTATTTAGTCTTTGTGTGACAGACTTGGTTGTCATATTCTATAACTATACCAAATTAGGATCAATGTAATACTTAATCACCACCACCATCACCTTCAACTCGGATGTGATAGATGCCGTCACTGAGATCCTTGGCAAACATCGACCAAAAAAAAATAAGTGTGCAGACACTGTATACATGCACGGACATGATATCTTCGTTGCACGGGGTGGGTGTTTTGTTTTCAGCGTATTTCATTGTATTTTGGCGTGCATTGTTTTAAATTTGGGCGTGCAGTGTTTCAAATTTGATCGTACAGAGTACTAAAAATGTGTGTGCAGACACTGCATACATGCACGCACACGTGCACGGACATGATATCTTCGTTGCACGGGGTGGGTGTTTTGTTTTCAGCGTATTTCATTGTATTTTGGCGTGCATTGTTTTAAATTTGGGCGTGCAGTGTTTCAAATTTGATCGTACAGAGTACTAAAAATGTGTGTGCAGACACTGCATACATGCACGCACACGTGCACGGACATGATATCTTCGTTGCACGGGGTGGGTGTTTTGTTTTCAGCGTATTTCATTGTATTTTGGCGTGCATTGTTTTAAATTTGGGCGTGCAGTGTTTCAAATTTGATCGTACAGAGTACTAAAAATGTGTGTGCAGACACTGCATACATGCACGCACACGTGCACGCACATGATATCATCGATGCACGGATTGCGTGTTTTGTTTTCAGCGTATTTCATTGTATTTTGGCGTGCACTTTTAAAACTTTGGGCGTGCAGTGTTACAAAATCCGTGTGCAGTGTTACAAAATATGTGTGCAGACACTGCATACATGCATGCGCACGTGTGCAGACACTGTTTACAATGGATGAACACGGTATCATCGTTGCATGGGGTACGTGTTTTTATTATATTTTGGCGTGCGGTTTTAAAAATTTGCGTATGCAAGTGTGCGTACGTGTGTAGACACTGCATACATGTACATGTATGTCATCATCAATGTTATCATCACTGCACGGGGTGTGCGTCCACACCATCATCGCTGTATGGGGTCAGTGTGTTCAAAGTATTTCCTTGTATTTTCATATGTAGTTTTAAAAATTTGTGTGGGCAAGTGTGCGTACGTGTGCGTGTGTAGATA
>CM072512.1:133615042-133642542 GCA_036898135.1 Oncomelania hupensis
ATGTAAATAAGATGAGCCACAGTCTTTCAAGCGTGATGGGCAGCTAATCACCCCTTCCCCCTGCTGGCTAATCACCCCCTCGGGATATCTCGCCATACTTACCAAGGCGCTGGTCAATTGATACATGATCTAAATCAAAATTGTCAAGACGCACGCTTGCAGCCTTTGGGTGCTTGGTCTAATGTACAGACAACTGAGTCATTACATATCCATCAATGGTCATTAACTATTCTTGGGTGTGTTTGTATAACAAAATATAGACACACAGAGATGAAAAAAAAGAAAGAGAGAGAGAGAGAGAGAGAGAGAGTGAGAAAAAGAGAGAGGGTGTGAGAGAGATAGAGGACAGACACATAAGTTCTGGTAAGATCATTTATTGCATGCGTTCACATACAGCTCACACTGTGTTTTTGTATCATTGAGTATTGGTTTTTGTTTTCATTTTAAATTGCACGACTTTCTCTCTCCTTGCTTTCCTGCTTACACATTATTCTATTAGTATACATAGATAAATGTATATTTTAATAACAATTGTATACATTTATATGCTGAGAAAGAGAGAGAGAGAGAGAGAGAGAGAGAGAGCGAGAGAGAGAGAGAGAGAGAGAGGGGGAGAGAGAGAGAGAAAGAGAGAGAGAAAGAGAGAGAGAGAAAGAAAGAGAGAGAGAAAGAAAAAGAGAGAGATTTTGATATTTATGAATGGTACTAAAATTTTGCTGGCTCCTGTCTTCTTTTGATCCTCTCTTTCGTTAATCCTAACTATGCCTTCCGGGTATATATAATACTTTATTTTGATATTTATCTGTGGTACTAAAGTTTATTACCGATCATTAAATTAGCGTGTCTAGGTCTACCTATTAATATATACAACCACAAAAAGATGCGCACTTGCTGTCTTTGGATGCTTGATCTCACGCCCAGACCAATGAGTCATTCTATATTCTTATGTAGCTCTGTATAAACATGATCCTAAAAACCATAAGACGCGCACTTGCTGTCTTTGGGTGCTTGATCTCACGCTCATATCACTGAGTCATTCTCTATTCATCAAGATGCGCACTTGCTGTCTTTGGGGTGCTTGATCTCACGCACAGACCACTGAGTCATATATCCATTCACCGAGATGCGCACTTGCAATCGCACCATCAATAAAATTATATCCCCCCAGGCCATATGTCATCCATCACTTTTGACAGGTCACAAAGACCCTCACGTTGTGGGGCATCATGACCTAAGAGTACATGTGCACCTATGACGTCATCCCCCTGTCACGTGACCCACTTTTTAGGTGCATGTGCACGGTTCGCATCTTGCCCACTAACATACTACTCATAATTAAATAGCAAGTTTCAATGAAATCCGTCCATTAGTTTCAGAGATAGGTGCGCTAATGTCACCTCCGGACGGAAAAGAATCGTCAATTACTTGGAGTCGTATTGTAATGTTAGTGTCGTGGTTTTGTTGTTGTTGTGTATGTGTTCGCGCGGGTGGATGGTGTAATGTATTGACATTGATCAGTATTGATTTCTATATGACTGGTGCAAGGGACGCAATCACTCCTTCTTTATTGTTTGGATTATTAGAATGTTGCCCCTTTAGCTTATGCTCTGCATGTCAATGGTGGCGGTTGGTGTTCAACAAAGCTGGGAACTTTTATCAGTTGTTCAATGTGTTATTCTGTGTATGCATCCATGCAATCAAGCAGTCGGTCACCTGCCGTACGATGAGAGACTAGCTTTTTGCAATTTGCAGAAATTAGAAGAAAGGAGAGACAGGGGAGATCTCATCGAGACATTCAAGATCATAAAGGGGCTTGAAAAAGTTTCTGCTGACAAATTTTTTACTTCATGCCAGTCATCATTCTACCATAGAGGTCACAGCAACAAACTGTTCAAAGACAGGTCTAGACTGAATCTCAGAAAAAACTTTTTTTCACAAAGAGTTGTGAACCCATGGAATGCACTGAAACAATCAATTGTTGAAGCTGAAACCGTCAACCAGTTCAAAAACCGCCATGATAAAGAGACAGTTAAGGGGGTTAAAATAAGTTCTCAAACTTCCTACCCCGTCGGCCGCGCTCAGTGGCCACTCAGGTAAATTCAGGTAAAATCCAACAACAACAACATCACATTGGCGACAAGGATGAGATAAGGAAGCGTGTTTTTTCTTCAATTAATTAATTATTGACTCACGTTTTTCGTGCGCTGAAAACTAACAGTGACGTCATCAAACTAAGAGTGACGCCATAGATACAGCATGGCTGCTGCACTTCCTACGTATCCTGTGTTCGACTGTGCAACTGAAGGTAGAACGGTTCGTTGGCAGAAATGGGTTTCTAGA
The DNA here is from genome assembly GCA_036898135.1 of Oncomelania hupensis. NCBI lineage: Eukaryota > Metazoa > Mollusca > Gastropoda > Littorinimorpha > Pomatiopsidae > Oncomelania > Oncomelania hupensis. The sequence goes on from CM072512.1 coordinate 133,617,383, forward strand.
CTCAGAAATCTCTTCACAGCGTACTCTATTGACAACGACCAACGTCAAAAAGCGCTGTTACTCACCTACGCAGGCGATGATCTAAACGACATTGTGGACACTTTTACCGAAGAACAACTTCGACCTGGCGAAGGTGAATCACATTTCTCGAAACTTTGTGATGCCATCAGTGCTCATTTCAATCCTCAGTCGAATGTAGAATTTCAGAGATTTGTTTTTCGTCGTTGTGAACAAAAGGGAGATGATGTGGATGACTTTTACGGTGAACTTAAACAGCTCGCTGCTACATGCAACTTCCATGATGCAGATGCAGAAATAAAATCACAGTTTATCACTGGCTGCAAAAACAAAAAGGTCTGTGAAAAAGGTCTATCGAATCCAGAGATGACTTTGGCCAATCTTCTTACCTATGCACGCACTTTGCAGCTGACCTCCATCCAAACGAAGGCCATGACCACCTCTGCTACAGTCCATCGACTCAAACCTCACAAGCCGGGTCATCATCAACGTGATCGCCACCCGAAACAAGGAGCTCATCAGCATGCTCTTTGTCGCAATTGTGGAGGTGAATGGCCACACAAAGAAGGTCAACATTCCTGTCCTGCCTACAATAAGCAGTGTCGTACCTGTCAGAAGTTCAATCACTTCGCGTCGGTATGCCGATCCGGTCCATGCAAGTCATCATCTTCGTCGATGTCACCAGCAGCAACCCAGTCCATGCCAACCACACGTTCGCAGAAACATCGCGCACAGAATTATCGCAGATCACGCATTCATCATCTTGATGATGTCAGCGACACAGTCAACGACCCCAGCGATAACGAGTACATCTTCACTTCGCATCACATGAACAGTGAACTACCCCACTTCAATGTCAGTCTTCAAGGACATCAGTTCCAGTTTCTTGCTGACTCCGGTGCTTCGATTAACTTACTCTCTCAGAAAGATTTTCTTCGTCTTACATCAAGACCCAACCTAAAGCAATCGCAAAAGAAAATCTCAGCTTATGGTAGCCAAACTCCAATTCCTGTGCTAGGTACTTTTGATGCCACACTTAGCTATGCAAACACCACTATTAACGCACTCATGTGTGTGGTACCAGGTAACGAAAGACCCATTCTTGGCTGGAAAACTTGTAAAGAACTCAAGCTGTTAACATCAGTGAACCACATTAAACCAGTACAAGAAGAGCTCAAAGAAGAGTATCCTGACCTCTTCACAGGGCTAGGACATCTAAATGACATGAAGATTAAGCTACATATTGATCAAGAAGTTCAACCCGTCGCACAACACTACAGGCGTGTTCCCTTCCATGTCCGGAAGAACATCGAAGAACAACTCAAGAAGGATGAAGAACTTGGTGTCATTGAGAAAGCAACAGGACCTACTCCATGGGTTTCTCCTGTCGTGGTCGTTCCTAAGCCAAAGCAGCCAGGGAAAGTACGTGTTTGTGTTGACATGCGCGCAGCAAACAAAGCCATCAGAAGAGAGAGGCATGCTACGCCAACGCTCGATGAACTGCAAACAATGCTATCTGGTGCAAAAGTCTTCAGTAAACTAGACCTGAACCAGGGCTACAACCAACTGGAGCTCGATGAAGAATCGCGCTACATCACGACTTTCGCTACACATCTTGGATTGTATCGCTACCGCCGTCTTTTCTTTGGTGTGAACTCAGCCAGCGAAATCTTCCAAGAGACAATACGACAAGCACTGTCCGGTCTCAACGGTGTCGTGAACATCAGCGACGACATTCTCTGCTATGGATCTTCACAACAAGACCATGACGCCAACCTGCGTTTGTTATTTCATCGTCTTCGACAAAAAGGGCTGACACTCCATGCTGACAAGTGTGTCTACAACAAGAAATCAATAGAATTTCTTGGACATATTTTCGGAGAAGAGGGAGTCAAACCAAGCCAAGATAAGCTCAAGACCATCCTCGATCTGCCTACGCCAACAAACGCGTCGGAGGTCCGAAGTCTTCTAGGAATGATGAATTTTTGTGGAGCTCATCACATTCCAAGCTATGCCACACTGACTCATGAACTGCGGCAGCTGACTAAGAGTTCGACTCCTTGGTCGTGGACTGAGAAACACGATGCAGCACTCGCCAAGTTAAAAACAGCACTCAGTGAAGCGACGACGCTTGCTTACTTCGACCCGAAGAAACCGACCGAAATCTACACTGATGGAAGTCCAGTAGGAGTCTCCGCTGTACTTACTCAAGACGGTCGCATCATCCAATTTGCAAGCCGCGCTCTTACGCCAACTGAACAACGGTACTCACAAACTGAAAGAGAAGCTCTAGCCATCACCTGGGCTTGTGAATACTTCCATATCTACATATTCGGTGCTTCTTTCATCGTGTACACTGATCACAAACCTCTCACATCCATTTTCAACAACCCGCGAACTCAACTATCAGCACGCATTGAACGATGGGCTATGAGATTGCAACCATACGAAATGACTGTCAAGTACCGTCCCGGTTTCGACAATCCTGCAGATTATCTCAGCCGACACCCTGTCCAACAATCTCAAAGTGGACGAGAACAGAAAATCGCTGAAGAATATCTACACTACGTTGTCACTACGTCAACGCCGAAGGCGATGACTGTTGATGAAGTTGCCGCCGAGACTGCGAAAGATGCTACACTCACCGCAGTGATCAAAGCCATCATCTTGAATCACTGGTTCCAGGAAGACGCAGAGGTAGATAAACAGACGTTCCATACACTCTACCTTTGTCGTGCAGAACTCTCACTTGCTCACGGTTCCAGCATCATCCTGAAGAGTCGACAGATAGTGCTTCCCGCATCGCTCAGTCAAAAAGCTGTAGAAATTGCCCACAGTGGTCATCAGGGCATAGTGAAGACGCTTGCTCTTCTCCGTGAGAAAGTATGGTTCAGAAATATGCAGAACTTGGTAGAAAGAACTGTCAAGAATTGCATGACTTGTCAGATTGCAACGCCGACTGCAGCGCGTGAACCTTTACAGATGTCAGAACTACCTGAAGCACCTTGGAAAGAACTGTCTGCTGATTTTGGACATCTTCCAAATGGACAGTACATACTAGTCGTGACCGACGAGTATTCCCGATACCCCGTAGTAGACGTTCTAGACTCAACGTCAAGTCGGAGTGTAATTCCCCGACTCGACAAAATCTTTGCTGAATTTGGGCTTCCAGAATCCTTGAAAACAGACGATGGACCACCATTCAACAGTTATGAATTTGCTCAATACTGCAAGCACATGGGCATAAAACACAGAAAGATCACCCCGCTATGGCCACGTGCTAATGCAGAGACAGAACGTTTTATGAGAACAATCAAGAAAACTATCAAAGGCACTACCACTCCAAACTTCAAGCAAGAAATTAACAGGTTTCTCCTTGATTATCGCTCAACACCACACTCTACAACAGGTGTACCTCCAGCTACTGCTTTCTTTGGTAGAAATCTGAGAACCAAACTTCCCCAAATCTCAGAACGTCTAGATGACTACAGCATGAGGCAACGCGATGCTCAGCAGAAAGCCACGATGAAACGTCATGCTGATGACAAAGTCTATGTGAAACCTTCAGAACTCAAAGTTGGAGACCCTGTACTCCTCAAAGACATCAGCACTGGCACATCCAACACTCCTTTCCAACCTGTTCCTCTGGTCGTTACCCACAAGAAAGGTTCCATGATCACCGCTCAAAGAGGTCAACAGCGAGTGACCCGAAACAGCAGTTTCTTCAAGAAGTCCCCCCGACATCCTACTGCCATGGAGACTGAACCAGATCTTTCCGCCGAAAGTGAAGAAGATGAACCACTCACACCTTTAAACACTCCACATGCACACACAACACCCAGCAGTCACGCTCAGAAACCTGCGACTATGCCAAGAAGGTCTAATCGTGAAGTCAAAATTCCAAAGAAGTTTGACGATTTCATCCTGTTCTAAAGACGCTCTGCTGAATCATTGAATGACAAATTTGTATAAAGAATCTCAAACATAAATGACATTTAAGTTTTATAAGCTTACGATTTAATAGAATAATATTTCATTTCATGTGCCTATATTATTTTTTTATAAAGCAGACCCCTGCTATTGAAAAGTTTTTTCCCTCAGGAAGAGAGAGAAGCAAGAATGTCAAAATCTGTTTATTTTGATAACTTGAACTAGATATAATAATCAAGAAAAGAACAGTAGTTTGTTTTGCATGAATTTTTAGTCTCAGCTTATCCATGAATAATTTTCAAAAGCTAAATGCATATTTTATGCTACACATATTATTCATTTCATTTAACTTTCCATTCAAGGAGGAGGATGATGTAATGTACTGACATTGATCAGTATTGATTTCTATATGACTGGTGCAAGGGACGCAATCGCTCCTTCTTTATTGTTTGGATTATTAGAATGTTGCCCCTTTAGCTTATGCTCTGCATGTCAATGGTGGCGGTTGGTGTTCAACAAAGCTGGGAACTTTTATCAGTTGTTCAATGTGTTATTCTGTGTATGCATCCATGCAATCAAGCAGTCATCAATCCAACAACAACAACATCACAGATGGTTCGCAGCACAGGTTTTGTGTTGGAATTTTGATTTAATAGCGTACATTCCATGCCTTATCGATTCAGCTGAAATTCGCGAGCGTTGTGGCCGAGTGGGCTAAGGCGGGACTAACTTGCCTTGTCCAGAGGCCAGAAATCAATGACGCCTGACAGGTGTGGGATCGATCCTGCATCGGGGCATTATGTTTCTCCGAATATTATTTACTTTTGACTCGGGCAATGTCTCGGGGGTTTTCTCCGGGTACTCCTGTTTGCTCCCCTAGCAAAAATTTCAAAAAGAAAACCCAACCCAATGAATGTTAGGTAGGTTGGGTTTGGGCGCGCCACAGGCTGCGACTACACCTTCCCATGGGAGGCGGCCCAAAAAAGGGACAATGAAGCATTTAAAAAAACAACACGACAACCGCATATAGCCATTTTACGGAGAATTTGGACAGTTCGGTTTCGTTTTGGTATAGGGCTCAACAGCCCATCTTAATCTGACCCCACACTTTATAATAATAATAATAATTTTTAATCGTAAGCAGAATGAGAATAATAATGGACAACGCGCTTTTTTCCCAATTAACCAATAAGACTCAAAGCGCGACGACCTTTTAGAAGACACAAATGAAATATTGTGGTCGAAATTTTAAATTGACTTCATCCAGTTCCATTATTGGAGGGAGGATACCGGAGTACCCGGAGAAAACGCTCGGTGATCTGAATAGTCTCGTACCTAAGTCACGGGATCACATAAGTTCTCCGCTTGCGGGAATCGAACCCGCGTCCTTCGGCATAGGACACTGGCAACTAACACAGTGCACTGCGCACCCCTTGGGGTCATGAGCAATCTTGCCACTGTAGATTGTTCTAATCTATAAAGGGAAAAGTGAAAGCCCCAGTTGAAAACCTGTCTTGCCTTTGTAGGCATGACTGATTCACTGCGGCAACAGTACCCCCGTTGGAGTGCCGGGGGTTTCAGTAGTTGTTTGTAGATTATAGTCACACGACACTTTCGCATATAGGTGACTACTGGACCGATTTATACTGACACCAGCGGGCCAGTTGTTGGTAAAGGGGAAAATAATATGATCACACGTTGACCAATCCGGGATTCGAACCAGCGACCTTTCGGTTACTAGCAAGACGCTCTTACCAACTGAGCTACCCGGCCCCTTTGCCGGGGTTTCAGTATAAATAGTATCCCCACTTTATGGAAATTTAGTGCTTTAAATTCCCACTGTCGCTGTCTTCCTCATTTACTCTTTCCCATTCCTGCTCTTATTATCACTCTGCTCTACTATCTTCTTCTTCGCTAGATCAATGACCTACCTTTTTTTCTTGAAAACTCTTCCTGGACAAGACTCCTTGTTTGTGTATGAGGTCTGTTGGATCAGCTTGGGAGTGTTGGACGCTTTCTGCCGGGTGGTCGCTAGGGCTTCCTATTATGTTATTATTTAGCAATATAGGCATTTTATATGTATGTGTTTTGTTGATAATTTATAATGATGTTTGTATTCTATTTTGGTTTTGTAACCGGGGGTTCGAGTAGTTGGGGTAAAGCCTCAGCCGTCCCCTGAGTGGGATGTCTTTATTGTAAAGTGACTGGCCGGTGGAGGGCATTCAATTTTCCCACTAGGGTTGTTTCAGCAGATCTTTTATGCGGATCGGGGGTTGTCCGGTCCTGATTTGGCTCGGAAGAGTCCGCTGGACCTAAAGCAACAATCAATCAATCAATCAATCAGTGCACTGCGCCATGAGGCCACTCCTTTACACCAACTTGTTGTTTGTAGATTATAGTCACACGACACTTTCGCATATAGGTGACTACTGGACCGATTTATACTGACACCAGCGGGCCAGTTGTTGGTAAAGGGGAAAATAATATGATCACACGTTGACCAATCCGTGTTTCGAACCAGCGACCTTTCGGTTACTAGCAAGACGCTCTTACCAACTGAGCTACCCGGCCCCACTACCGACTTGTGGCGGCCTGTGCCTGTTTTATGACCGGGACCACCGACAGCTCGGCGCTCCGACCCATTTTATTTTGAGTCTCCCAAATAACTGTAGGCAATCACTAGATGGCTTGAGAGACGGTTGATTAAAAAACGGATGGTGGGTATGTGTTTACTATTAGGCCTGCAGTGCAGGGCATGTGTGAGCCCGGAGTGACACAAATAATGCAGAACTTTCACCCACAAAATGTTCTGATAAAACCGACGCGCCTCGAAGCATCAGAACGCGAATGCACGAAGCCTATCTCCACACACAAGCGAATACGCCAATAGTTGTAGAATGATGTTTGATTTGCTATGTTGTAAGTGCTGATGTTTGCGACACGGGCAAACTGGGGACTTTCTTTGGATTAAATTCGTGAAATATTTTGTACTCGCGAACTCTTGATCCCTAGGAATGATGTGGATTAACTTCATCGATAACCTCATTGCGCGACTACTGCGACATGATGCGGCATAGGAGGACATCTGGGGAGATCAGAGGAGGTTCTAAAACCGAGCTTCAGTCGTGGACACCTTTTAACAAATGAACGACACCCTTCCCAGCAGGGCTATGTGTCGGCTTTTTTCAAACCCTTTTATTCAATGTGACTATTTTTTTTTTAAATCAGCCACACAGTGGGATAAGTTAACAGGTTTTGTGGATGATACACACTGCTCTTTGCTTGCTAATAGTTACGAGAGCGATGTGCATGTGTATGCGTGATGGGCATAGAGCACGGGTGAATAATTGAGAGAGGACTAATGACGACGCCGTACGGCCTTCGCACTCCACTGGCGTGTCACGGCCATGTCTGTGACCTGAATGTCTCACTGCATTTCTATTGTTGTGGAGATATTTAGAACTGTGTATCAATACATGCCGTTCTTGTGGTTGAATTGAGAGTCAATCGTTTACTAAATGCAATATTAACCATTCTGTGCCATCCGAAGTGAAGTACGCTTTTATGCTAGCCAGCCTGTTATGTAAGCCTACACTGTGCCAGAAGCTGGTGGAAAATCGACCGAAAGGCGCCTTCAGTGACATCTATTTGTTACAAACATTTCTTGCTAAACCAGTTTAGAACCTCTGTTCCAAAATATTGAAATACTCAGTGCAAGCTCTGTGGCTCGTTAGGGATTATTGTGCTAAATGCTGAGTGTATTTAGTTTGGAACGGTGCGTCGGTTAATAGTGGAAACGAATCAATGCTTAGGATGTGTTGATTTCAGTGATGGTCATCAAACTATACAATGGTAGACTTTGTGAAACAATATTTCCAACACAGCTAACGATATTATGAAGATCGCGGTCACTCAATGTGGGCCTTACATACAGTTGTAGTTCCAACTTTCAAATGCTGTACAGCCACTTTCTTCAGTGTTATTATGCCGCAGGGGAAAGTCGGGTCATTTCAAACTCGGCCTTTCCAGCAAAAAAGATAACACCACAGTTGTAGACCTCAACTCTGTTGTTTTCTTTCTGCCGGAACTTGATATTACACTTCGGTTCCTATTACCGACTTTCCCTTGCGCGAGAACTGTAAGATTACCACTGCACGATGTCGTGAGCGAAATTCACTCATGACAAACAGCATTCACAGATTCACTGTAATCGATCTGCTGCATGATTTGAGTGAGGTAGGGTATAATATATTGAAGTTGTACATGGATAAATGGATGTCCCAAATTGTGTGAAGGCAGATTTAGGACGGAAGCCTTTCTTTCAGCTTAGCTCTGTCAGCGTTGTTTTGTGAAACTATAAAAGCACAAAGTGAGCCCAGTACCAAAGGTGGTGCTAAAACGTGAACACGGTTTGACACAGATTTTTGTGAAACTGGAAGACCTCTTTTGGATATGGCTCAGATCATAAGCCAAATAGAACTTGCTTTGGTGAGACAGGGAACTCCACCCGAGCCACAAGGACTGTCTTTGGACACTGAACTGTACCAAGATACGAGTCACCAGACCTCAGACAGCGGCTGTATGTAGCTGCTGTTCGCTAGGATATGCGTGAACTTACGTTGTTTGACTATTTGACAATCCCAAATCCTGAAACAGGCCTTGCCAGCGTCGGCCAGCTGGCCCGGCAACATCACCATGTTCACGGCCCCGAATATGCGCAACCTGACCATGTCGGCGTCCACGACAGCCTTCAAAGACAAGAAGATCTCGGAGGTCAAACTAAACAACATCCTGCAAGCCGCGACCTCTGGCGGGCCTAGCATCCACTCTACACAGCAGTTCAGCTGCCTGGCGGCCACACAGATACACCTCAAGCGAGATCTGTGGTCCTACCTCGGCCTGCTTGGCGTCCTATGCATCTACGTGGGCGTTATTATGGGCGTTTACGCCTTGAAAGGTAAACTATTTGAATATTATAATAATAATAATAATGAGATTGTTCTTATCCATAGCTCTTTACCAGCTCCATTGAGATATGTTTGTAACTTATGTCGTTTTAATACTTTGTTGTGCAATAGTTAATAGTTAGGAGGCGCGGTGGCCGAGTGGTTAGAGCGTTGGCTTGCGGATCTGAAGGTCCCGAGTTCGAGCCCAGGCCGGGGGAATTGTGTTGCGTCCTTGGGAAAGACACTTTACTCCCGTTTCCTACTCCTTCGGATGAGAGTATAAACCGAGGTCTAGTCTGTGTCGCATGCATTCCATCATAACGGACTTTAAAGATCCAGACGGGCGAGTGCCGGTGACAAGAACACACCCAGCATGTACCTTGGGTAAAGCGCTTCACTTGGGGCTGCTGTACTTTCGAAAATGAAAGTGCCCGAATTTCACCTCGGTGACAATAAAGTTGTTAAAATAAATAAATTAAAAATAAATAAAATAAAATATTTTATTGTACATATTGTATTTTATTTTAATTACTTTATTAAAAACGAAGTTTTTATTATTATTATTATTATTTTTAATATTGCATAAATGGTTTATACTCTCGTCGTATCATGGACGAAGCAATGAATGAAGAGGTGGCCTGATGTTGCTGTGGGTAAGTGGCCGCTTTCCTATGCCAAAGGTCGCGGGTTCGATTCCCGCAAGGGGCGAACTTATGTGATCCCGTGACTTAGGTACGAGACTATTCAGATCACCGAGGGTTTTCTCCGGGTACTTCGGTTTTCTCGCTCCCTTCAATAATGGTACTGGATGCAGTCAATCTAAAATTTCAACCACAACATTTCCTTTGTGTTTTCTAATAGATCGCCGCGCTTTGAGCCTCATTTGTTCAAAATGAGGGAAAGCGTGTTGTCCACTCTTCTTCTTCTTCTTCTTCTTCTTCTTCTTCTTCTTCTTCGTAGTAGTAGTAGTAGTAGTAGTAGTAGTAGTAGTAGTAGTAGTAGTAGTAGTAGTAGTAGTAGTAGTAGTAGTAGTAATTATTATGTGTGTAATATGCTTTTAAAATGTAAATGTAAGTGTGAACGAATTGTCGTTTAGTGTGCATGCATTTGTCTATTCAAAGGCAACACAAATAACTGTACATAATTCCTGTGATGGTAATAAACATTCGTTGAATGGAATGGAATTGTGTCCGCTGGACCTAAGGTAACAATCATGTAATGTAATGTAATTGAATAGAAACTGCTGCATGTTGACGTTACGTTTGGATAGGGTATTGAACATAATCCCTTGTTCTTAGCGCCAGGCTTAAGGTTGGCGTTGTAATTTCTTGGTGTTCACGTCCGTCCACGTTCACGTTCGTTTACACTACTTTGGGGGTTTCGATTTTGGATTGTTGGGTTTTATTCGTCACTTAAGCGGACGAAGTTCGGGCTGCCTTCTCAGCGAAATGGCGGCACCCGCAAGGGCCGCGCCTCCCAGGACAAGGGAGGGGCGGGGCAAGGACAGGACCTGTAGTGGATGCTGCGCTGATGTATTTTATGTTCCTGGCACGGACCTGAGTAGGACACGGCTGTCAGGATTTGTAAATTCCGTGCGGTAGAATGCAGGTGTATACAAACAAGACTTCGGTTAGTACTCTCATCCGAAGGATCCTCATTGCATTAAAAGGTTGGTGTGTGTGTGTGTCCTTTCAGGCGTGCTGGGTGAAGAGCGAGGGGCCATGACGTTCTGCGGCATGTTTGTGGCTGGTTTCGGGGGCATGAACCTCTTCATCTCCCTCAACTACTACCGCTTCCAGAAACGACACAAGCGGTTCAGCTGCTTCGCCGACGCTCACAGCGACGACCACCTCATGCCTCGGCCCAAAGTTCCGGCTGCTGAGGACAGGACCCGACTAAGGGGACCCAATCTGGTGGGCTTCCTCACGCCGGAGTTCGCCAAGTACGCCGAGTTCTCTGCCCGCGACCGGCGTTACGACGGCAGGAGAGGCAACTTCTTCAAGGCCTACGGGCGATCCGGCAATAGCTTCACCCGCAAGTGAGTATAGTAGTGCGTGGTACCTCCTGGATTGCTCATCCAGTGTCCAGTTACATTTCTTTTTTTTTAAGCCTAGCCATTTAAAGGAATTATTTTAGACGTTATAATAATAATAATAATAATAATAATAATAATAATAATAATAATAATAATAATAATAATAATAGCCCTTCTTCGTGGTGTCAGCCTGAAAGTCGCGTCACCAGGTGTTTCTTGGACGGCCTCTCTTCCGCTTTCCATAGGAGTTCCACTTCAGCGCCTGCCGGGAAATGCAACACACACACACACACACACACACACACACACACCCTCACACACACACACACACCCACACACTCCACACATACATAAATGCATACATACATTCATACATACATACATACATATAGTTGACATAATTTTAAGAAATCGAGTAAAGACACAGAAAAATTACGAAGAAACAAATCAAAATTAACTGAGGGGATGGTCATAACTACAAGGATCACTGAGATTGAAAAAGATGAGTTTTGAGAGCAGATTTGAAAGCAGAGAGTGGGCGTAGGCTTGCTGTGAAGTGAGAGGGGCAGTTTGTTTTAAGTTCTTGGACCCCAAAACACAAGCGCGTGAACCAGCGGATACATGTTTTGACGCACCTTTACTCCTACTTTCACCCTCACACTCATTCTAACACACACTCATTCTAACACACACTCATTCTAACACACACTCATTCTAACACACACGCACACGCAAGCACAACTCTATACATCCACACTACAAATATGTGTTAAGTCAGCGCTTAAGGTAATGGTGGCTGTGTTTTCAATTACTGTGCGGGTGTACTAGTAATACCATCAGTGATAGTATGTTATCAGTGTCAGAACCCTAAGCGGCCATGCCTATATTCCCACAGCTCTATGATCTAAGCGACCACGCCTATATTCCCACAGTTCTATGATCTCCCGGCTCTATAGCTACCTTTTGAAAGGCCGGAGACGAAGTTTAGACTCCGTTTTGGCAAACATAGACCCGCACAAATATGTATCAATATAATTATGATATGAAATAAACCTCTGCCAACGTGAAGTAGACTGTGTTATGAAGGTTTGCTCCATTTTGATCTCCTTCAGACGTCTTTGAAAAAAACACCAAATCAAATCATTCTATACTAGATCAAAGGTAGTATAATCAGGTTGGGAGAAATGATTGCCACTGTCAAATCTGCAAACTGCACAAATTACCCAGAACCTCCTCTGAGGTCTTGAAGAGAGTGTGAGATCATATTGTTCCACATTCTTAGAACAGTGTTTGAAACCACATTATCTAGGTGAAAGGTCTCAAGTAAGTGTGCACGCAGCTTTAAACGCCATGCCGTATCTGTTATTAAGTCACCTCGCGAGCTCCCTAATATGCAGTTATTACGCGTCAAACGCACGCTACAACAGGCCGAGAACAAAGTCGCATAGAAAACAGTCATAGCAAAGCTACTGCTAGTGTAATTTAGTTGAGTCACTTGCATTATAATTCCAGTTTTTTTCACGCCTGTTAGTGATTCTAAGGGAGAGAAGTCGCCCAATTACTACTGCATACGACCTTTCGGATCACAGGCGCTTGTATCAGGACACGCGAGCGCCTATGCCTGTGACGCATCTCTTGAGGGAGACGCGTCACAGGCATAGGCGCTCGCGTGTCCTGATACAAGCGCCTGTGTTTCGGATGGTCGGAAACAAAGTTTAGACTCCATTTTCGCACATATTAGACACGCAAAAATGTATGCATGCAGACTATAAGCAAATTGTAAAATGTTTAATAAAATTAGACATCGTATAAGTTGTTGCGTAAATTTTGCAAATGTTGTTTTCGACCTCACAGGGACATTAATTTGATTTTGATTTTGACTCCTTTTTGTTTTTTTACTTTATTTTTCCTTTTTATCGGGAAATTCTGGGTCGCCTCCCTTGGGGAAGGCGTAGTCGCAGCCTTTGGCGCGCCCAAACCCAACCTACCCAATATTACTTGTGTTTTGGAAGTTTTGCTGGGGGAGCAAACCGGAGTACCCGGAGAAAACCCCCGAGACGTTGCCCGAGTCGAAAGTAAATAATATTCGGAAAAACACAACGCCCAGATGTTAGATCGATCCCACAACTGTCAGACGCCATTGGTCGTTAAGGCAAGCGGCAGTCTTTGTAGACTGTGCCTCGTTCTGATTTCCTTTATGTTGTGTGCTTAGTGGCTGAGAAATTAGAAACTGCTGTAGATTTGCGCTGAAAGGCTGGTGAACCATGATGCTCTTATTTTGAGTAACGCTGCACCGCAACAGCGTGTTTACTTTTGTAATGGAGCTAACCGCGAGCTGTTTACCTTTTTTGCCAACTTATTAGCATTTAGGCTGTATTAGCTGCAACGTCAATTTATATTACAGAATGAATTAGCCACATAAGTGATGGAAATAAGAAGAAGAAGAAGAAGAAGAAGAAGAAGAAGAAGAAGAAGAAGAAGAAGAATCTCTCTCTCTTTCCTTCCCTCCCTCAGGGCTTCCCCTCCCTTTTCTTTTGGGGTCTGTGTCCCTCTTTCTCCTTCCACTCTCACTCTCTCCCTGGCGGTCACGGTGCCAAGAGCAGTGCATGCATGGCTTGTCTGGCACTTGGCTAGGACCCACACTAGGCACGCGTTGCCTGACGCCAGTATCTCGCGAGCTAACACTCTTGCAAGGCGGAGAGAAAACGACAGAGAGACAGACGGACAGACAGACGCCTACTTCACGTCACCATCCACCAGAGACAGACGTAAACAAATGTGTTGTCTGAAGCTTTGACTCACGTGTTAGGCCCGTTTCAGACAAAGCATGGACCAACCACTCTCATACCGCCCCAGTGGGTTCCTAGCTCGCCTAGACAACGGCTCTCATTGTTGGGCCTCCGCTGTTGATGTAACCACGCAACCAAACGTATGGTTAGGGGAGAAAAAAAAGTCTTGTTTTCGATGTCCCGACCGACACTAAATTTTTGGCCCAACCCAAAGCATTGGGGGGGGGGGGAGGGGGGTAAAGGGGTTGGGTGGTAGGGGGAGGTGTCGTCAGGAAAAAAAATTGATAAAAGCCACCCCAAAAAAATCAGTCCACTTACCTACCCTATTTTTTTTCCTATGTAAACAAAAATTTTTTTTTTTGCCTTACAAAGGTTCTTTGAGAACACTTTGTGCCGACATTTTACGAGAGAAGAGAGAGAGAGAGAGAGAGAGAGAGAGAGAGAGAGAGAGAGAGAGAGAGAGACGCATTAAGCTTATAAATCATCATCATCATCATCATCATCATCATCATCATCATCATCATCATCATACAAAGTTGTTCTTCTTAGCGCGATTTTCTAATGAATGAGCTTGAAGAGCATACCGCCAACCCTAAAAAAGCAATATTAAAGAAAAAGACCAAGCTAAAAATATGATACAATACAGTACAATACAATACAATACAATACAGTACAATACAGTATAACACAATAGAGTACAATACATTACAGTACAACACAATACCGTACAATACAATACAGTACAATACAATACATCACAGTACAATACAATACAGTACAATACCACACAGTACAATACAGTACAATACAATACATCACAGTACAATACAATACAGTACATCTTTATTGTCCAAACTTTGACGTCACATACATAAAAGTGGGACATTGCTTTATTGCCGAGAGGGACAGGGAAATATGGCCACTTATTTTCTTACCCACTACAGGGACTGGAACCTGGGTCATAAGTGTGCCATGCGAACGCTCAACCACTGGCCATGGCGGTGAGACATCCGTCTTTCTGACTTGGAAGCGTTCCGTTCCGTTCACTGAATTTGAGTCCCCGGACGTACACTTGCGCATATAAGGAACGTAAATAAAACATGTTAAGATTCAGGACCAACTTATTAAGAACAAATGACATCGTTAAAAGATAGGCCATTCAGACATACTATCTTCCATACAATAAAATAAAACCAAGCAAGATTACAATACGCTGATAGGGCGCATTAAGCTTATATAGCGAGCGATAAAATATACACTTTGAAAGCATTGGGCATGGTGCGACACAAATCCCAGCCACTCTAAGACCCAGTGCTGGCGTGCATGAACGAACTTAAAAGCCGACTTAGACTTAAGTAGCATGTTTCAGTGAAGCGTTAAGTCTAAGTCGGCTTTTAAGTTCGTTCATGCACGCCAGCCCAGGCCTTGGCAGAGCGCTACGTTACGTGGATAGATTAAAGTCCTCAGACACAATGGCGTATAGGGGACTGGGGGAGGGGAAATAAGGGAATTTTACGTCCCAATATAAAATATGAGGGACAATCGACCAACAGCGCATGCTGTTTATATAATAAATAGCCAAATAGAATTTGGCATTCTCATGAAAAAGGGAAAAAGGCCGGCAGGGCCAATGCCTTGGCAGTGGCTGACAATAACTGAATATACAGTCATTTGAGGTTAGTAGGCCAAAACAGAGCCGGTTACCGAGCCACGCAGACATTCAGCCGACGATTTGGCAAAGAGATGCCGCAACCAAAAGCAGTAGCTACATCAACAGACCGGAAAATTAGGTTTTGGCGGTTCCTTTACTAAAAATTATTATTATTATTATTATTATTATTATTATTATTATTATTCCAATACAGGGTTGTTGTTTTTTATCTTGCAAATATCGATGATAGAAAATCACTTGGTGTAAAAGCAAGGAAGAAGACGGAAGGGAAATGAAATTTTTAAAAAATTTAATTTCAGAAGATTGACTGCATCCAATACTATTATTGATGGGAGAGAGGAAACAGGATGTGACGACACGAGTTTTCAGCACATGCTAGAGATAGTTACATATTGTGCAGAGTTGCACATCTCATTGATGCCCTCAGCCTCCCGCAGCCTCCATGACGTACCAACATGCCCCCCATTTTATATTACATTTACCTGCAGCTCAGAGAGAGCCGTGTTGGAAACCCGCCCTGCACTTCCGCATTCATAAGTTTGATAAATACAGCCTTCATCATGACGGTGTCCGGGTTTCAGTATAAATAGTATCCCCACTTTCTGGAAATTAAGTGCTTTAAATTCCCACTGTCGCTGTCTTTCTCATTTGTTCTTTCTCATTCCTGCTCTGTGCTTTACTATCTTCTTCTTCGCTAGACCAGTCACCTACCTTTTTTCTTGAAAACTCTTCCGGGACAAGACTCTTTATTTGTGTGTGAGGTCTGTTGGATCAGCTTGGGAATATTGGACGCTTTCTGCCAGGTGGTCACTAGGGCTTCCTATGATGTTATTATTTAGCAATGTAGGCATTTTATATGTATGTGTTTTGTTGATAATTTATAATGTTTGTGTTCTATTTTGTTTTTGTAAACGGGGGTTCGATAAATTGGAGTATAGCCTCAGCGTCCCCTGCGTGGGATGTCTTTATTATAAATTGACTGGCTGGTGGATTGCCTTCAGTGTTACCACTAGGGTTGTTTCAGCAGATCTTTTATGCGAATCAGGGGTTGTCAGGTCCTGATTTGGCCCGGAAGTGTCCGCTGGACCTAAAGCAATAATCATGTAATGTGTGCCCAGAGAAGAAAGAAGTGCTGCAATAGGTCTGAGCGTTTGCGTCAAATTCAATAAATGCCTACGATGTAGTGGCCTAGCCTACTATGTATGATGATAAAATCCTTATTGGCGGGATCTTGCAAAACTACGCTTAGAGAAAAAGAATAATTGACTAAACCAAATGGCATGCAATAAACTAAGCCGAATGGCATACTATGGACTGAACTAAATGGCATTCTATGGACTGAACTAAATGGCATTATATGGATTAAACTAAATGGCATTCTATGGACTAAACCAAATGGCATGCAATGGACTAAGCAGAATGGCATACTATGGACTAAACTAAATGGCACTCTATGGACTAAACCAAATGGCGTGCAATGGACTAAGCAGAATGGCATACTATGAATTCGGCCAAATGGCCCCAATGTATCAGTCCAGGATTTCACTTGAAAAAGTGTCAATAAATTAAAGTTTCGTAACTGGGCGTTTGCTGTTTTTATCTCTTCAAAACTCTCATTATACTTTTATAATCTCTGATAATACACTGTACTCTTATCGTACTTTAGTATTGTATAATTGGTGCAGTTTACAATGTTTTGATCCACCTAAAAGTCTTTAGAGTTTCTATGTATTTATCATGAGGTGTACGGTGTACATTTTTTAAATTGTGTGTTCTACTCGTATGTTAGCACCACAATGAAATTTCTCTGTTGAGATAATCAAGTGTGCGTATTGGTGTATCTCGAGGCTGAAAATTAATTTCACTAATGCACATGACCCGAGCTGTGAAGTGAAGGCATTATATATTTATGAGTTTATCGATGACGAAACACCATGGGCTAGGTTTTGTTGGTGAACATATTAATGTGACCATTTCGAGAGTAGCCCCAGGGCACCTTTTTTCTTTCCACGATGTGTTATTTAGTTGTGCAATCTATGCCCTACACCTAATGCTGCAGGGAGGTCACTCTGGAAGTAATGATGACACAGAAGAATTTGTAAAAAGTATTTATATGCTAATTGAGATATAATCCTAAAAGGTACAATATTATTTTCTGTCTTTGATTCGTTTCTTCTTCTTTTTTTTTTATTCTTACAAATTCTTCTATCTCACCTTATTATTTTTATATAGCTTTACTAGCTCAAGAGCTGCTCAAGGCGTTGCAATAAAATACTTTAGTCGCTGTAATCATAGAGTAATCAACCAGTAGGCCTACTGCTTAACATGCAAATCATGCAGTCATATGTTACCACTTTTTAATCATAAATAAGTTTCTTTTTATGAGAACGTTTTCGAAAATTTATTCACAGAAATTTCCAAATTATCATTTGATACCAAACCTAATCAATTTTTTCACTGCGTTTTCTCAAACAATTCTTTCCTGGAGATAGGCTTATCTCATGGCGCACAGACAACTCATGGCCTGCCCACTCCCTCGATCTTTTCCTCGCAGACTACTTCCTATGAGGGTACATGAAGGAGAGAGTGTACTACAATAACCCTGAAGACCAACATCCGTCATGAAATTCGGAGAATTTCACTTGAGATGTGTAGTAATATTATCACAAACTTCAGTGTGCGTGTTGCAACTGTAATCTAGAGAAGAGGAGCGTGGATTGAGCATATCATTAATTATTAAACTGTGTACAGAACGAGTGAAAAAGTGGGAAACCTTTGGTATCAAATAATAATGTGGTGCTTCCGTGACATTTCTGTAAAGAAAATTTTCCAAAACGTTTTCATTGTAAAAACTTGTGTACAAATAAAAAGTGGTAACATTTTATTGGCCCACCCTGTATACTAGGAAGATTATAGTATTGTCCTATGCATTTGAGACGTGAACTGCGTGCTTTGTGTGTGACAGGTACTGGCTGGAGCAACAGAAGCCTCACGTGGGTGTTGGGGGCTTTGGAAACCCTTCCTTCCTTTTCCCTGCTTCGCCGCCCAACCTACCTCAGGCTTCCAAAGCTGCTGGAATGTCAACCGCAGAACGCAACGCTTCGGGAACAGGCCCTGTGAAGGAGGACAACGCCACAGGTGCTGGTTTGGTGAAGGAACGGAATGCCGCAGGAACTGGTTCAATGAAGGAACGGAATGCCACAGGAACTGGTTCAATGAAGGAACGGAATGCCACAAAAACTGGTTCAATGAAGGAACGGAATGACACAGGAACTGGTTCAATGAAGGAACGGAATGCCACAGGAACTGATTCAATGAAGGAACGGAATGCCACAAAAACTGGTTCAATGAAGGAGCAGAATGCCACGGGAAGTGGTTCATCGGAGGAACGGAATGCCACAGGAACTGGTTCATCGGGGGAACGGAATGCCGCAGGAAGAGGCTCAATCAAAGAGCGACGCAGTGCCTCAGCGCGGACGTCGCTTAGAGAGCGTGAAAGAAACTCATCCACCAAACAGCGAGACTTGTCCGTTCCCATCTTAGCAAAGGAGCGCAGCGTGGCGGGCAACTCATCGCCCAGGTCGGGCAGCGAACGCAGCCATTCGACCTCGTCATCGCCCACAGCGCGTAACGCCATCGACACCAACTACCGCCCACTGCACAGCACGGAAATCAAACGGAAAACGCACAGAGACAGCGTGTCCAAAGGGCGACAGTTATCCTCCTAGCTGACCTTACACTGGACATTTCGGATTACTTGCTACACTTTTAATGACGCAGTGTAACTGACGACAACGCTCCACGCGTACCCAATGCCGTGTTGACGCATTAGATGACGCACAGTGTCGGTGTAGTTGTTGACAACGCGACTCGTTTCAGGAGTACGGGTCGACGGTGCTTCTGAAGTGGTGGGTCCGCTCATTGGATGAAAGATTCCAACCATGATAGAAGTCGACTATACCTCCCAAAACTGACGCCTGCAAGCCTGCGTGGTGCAGTCATATGTCAATTGTTGAGGCACTTTGCAGTTGTTTTGACTGTTGAAATGTGCGATGCATTCCCCTATTGTGCCCTTGCCTGTGAACCTCACAGACCCACAATTGTACCATCTTCAGTTTCACCCAACCTACGAGGCGGAACCATTAAATGTGCATACAGTGTTCTTCCTTTCAGGACTGAAATCGCTGTGGGCGAGGTTTAAAACCACTGGTTCTTCTTTCAATTTTTTAAAATTGTATGTCTTTGAATAACTTGGGACGATACTGTAGTCCTACAACCAAAAAAAGAAAAGTAGGAGGCGCTGAATGAACTGAATTCGCTGTTCGGAAATAATCAAATGGAATTATAATCATAATTATGACTGAGCTATACGGCAAGGTGGTTTTTGTCCCGGAGGGCGATTGACGATCCCAAGAAAGTGTTTCAAATACATCAGCAGATCTCGACATTATATTTCTTCAGTGCCTGCCCGATAGATCTGTCTTTTTGTGTTTTAACTGCAAAATACTATAGTGCTAACTGCAAATTAATTACGTTAGAGCTAAGCGCGATTACCAGAGGTGGTATTCAAGAAACATTTACCCAGTAGATAAATCCGCCAAGCCGTACAGTAGGGAAAGGAATTACTCATTACTGAGCAGATTTATCCACTGAGTAACTACTTCCTGAATACCACCCCTGTGTGCTGTCTGCAAAGTAACTATTTCCTGAATACCACTCCTGTGTGCTGTCTGCAAAGTAACTATTTCCTGAATACCACTCATGTGTGCTGTCTGCAAAGTAACTATTTCCTGAATACCACTCCTGTGTGCTGTCTGCAAAGTAGCTATTTCCTGAATACCACTCCTGTGTGCTGTCTGCAAAGTAACTACTTGAACTGTTATCTGCAAAATAACTACTTTACCCGGTAGCCACCCCCGTTGGGGTGCCGGGGGTTTCAGTATAAATAGTATCCCCACTTTCTGGAAATTTAGTGCTTTAAATTCCCACTGTCGCTGTCTTTCTCATTTGCTCTTTCTCATTCCTGCTCTGTTCTATCAATCTGCTATACTTTCTTCTTCTTCACTAGACCAGTCACCTACCTTTTTTCTTGAAAGCTCTTCCGGGACAAGACTCCTTATTTGTGTATGAGGTCTGTTGGGTCAGCTTGGGAATATTGGACGTTTTCTGCCAGGTGGTCACTAGGGCTTCCTATGATGTTATTATTTAGCAATGTAGGCATTTTATATGTATGTGTTTTGTTGATAATTTATAATGATGTTTGTATTCTATTTTGTTTTTGTAAACGGGGGTTCGATAAATTAGAGTACAGCCTCAGCGTCCCCTGCGTGGGATGTCTTTATTGTAAAGTGACTGGCTGGTGGAGAGCATTCAGTTTTACCACTAGGGTTGTTTCAGCAGATCTTTTATGTGGATCAGGGGTTGTCCGGTCCTGATTTGGCTCGGAAGAGTCCGCTGGACCTAAAGCAATAATCATGTAATGTAATGTAACGCGGTAGCCGCACAGTAACTACTTTAGCTTTATCTGCAAAATAACTACTTTAGCCCTTTAGTGCAAAATAACTACTTTAAGGATAACTGCAAAAATCTACTTTAGATTCTAATTATCCCACGCTAATTGCAAAATAACTACTTTAGTGCTAACTGCAGTAAACTGTGAGCCTAACTGTAAAATACTACTTTAGCGATAACTGCAAAATAACTAATTTAGCAGTTCCCCGTGGGGTTGCCGGGGGTTTCGGTATAAATTGTATCCCCACTTTCTAGAAATTTAGTAACTGTCACTGTCTTTCCCCTTTGTTCTTTCTCATTTCTATTCTGTTCTATCAATCTACTATACTATCTTTTTCTTCATTAGACCAGTCACCTACCTTTTTTCTAGAAAACTTCCAAAACTCCTCACTGGTGTTGGATCAGCTTGGGAATTTTGGACACTTTCTGCCAAATGGTCACTAGGGCTTCCTATTATATTATTATTTAGCAATGTAGGCATTTTATATGTGTGTGTTTTATTAATATTTTATAATGATTTTTATATTCTATTTTAATTTTGTAAACGGGGGTTCGATAAACTAGTGCATAGCCTCAGCGTCCCTGCATGGGATGCCTTTATTGTAAAGTGACCTTGCTAGGCATAGGAGCAGTTATTTTGTAGTTAGCTTTAATTGATTATTTTGCAATTGCTGCTAAAGTTATTATTTTGCAGTTTTCGCTAAAGTAGTTATTTCTTGTTGCAGCTGTTAAAAAACTACTTTAGCGGTAACTGCAAAATAATTATTTTAGCGCTAACCGCAAAATAAATACTTTAGCGCTAACTGTAAAATAACTACTTTTACTCAAGTGCAAACAGCAAAATAACTTCATGGACAGTAAGCTCGAGGGATAATTTTATATCTTCCCTTTTCGATTTCAAGTTCGTGTGTGCTTATTTTTAACTTGCACATGGATTGTCGGTAATTAAGATTTTTACATAAAAGATACGTTTTAAATTCATATCTAGTTCCTGTATTCATTTGATTGTAAAAGGCTAATTTGGAATTCTGATCGTATCTTTTTTTGATCCAAAATAAAATATATTTCTCCTGAAGCTTCTCCTTTAGCGTAAATTTCAATCGTGTTAAACTTAGGGTACCTTGGTTTGACCAAACGTGACCCAAACCTAAACTAAAACCTAGACCTAAACTAAACTGAACTAAACCTAAACCTAGGTGTGTGTGTGAGTGAGTGTGTGTGTGTTCATTCTGTGTATAGGACATGAAAGAAAGAGTACTTAACTGTTGACATTTATTTTCAGGTTTAATACCATGTACAGATTTCAGCCCACCCCCATTACCCACCCCATCCCTCTCCACTCCCCCAAACCTGTAGTCCTCCTAAACCATTTATTTAAGTTTGTATTGTTGTGCCAAAGGGCATCACGTTACCTTGTTTCCTGCGTTTGTATTTCATGATAGTATAGGGGACTACTTTCAAATAGTCAGCAACCAGAACCAGCCAAAAGTCGGTCAGTCTGTCCATCTGTCGGTTCATTGTTCGCGCGCCGTATCTCAACAGCCTCTGACCAGACTTCATAGAAACAGTACCCAGGTTAGTTGCCAACCTCTCGTACCATCGTAGTTGATATACTTTAAAGGTCAAGGTCGTTGCGATCAATTTTTTTGCTAAACACGTTTTGCTCTATTTCTTAGCTAGAAGGGCAATGCCCATATGACTCACACGCTCCTTGTGGAACTTGGAAAAAAAAGGAAAAAAAAAGAAATGAAACGGTGGCATTAAAATGCAAAATAATACCGACTTTGATCTTTCGAATCTTGACCTTGAGATGACCTTGACCTCCGGTTCCAAACACGCTGATGTACGATCAAATAAACTACAAAAAAAGTTTAATTGTGTCAAAAAATTGTGACCTTGGGGTGACCTTGACCTTCACGTGACCTATCATGGGCATGTATGATCAAACAACCCAATGTTGTTGTATACCATGGGTTAAATATACAGTCATTCCACTGTACGATGACCCATGTTTTGATGTTTTTGCTATATCGAACTTATGATGCTTTGATGCATGATAGATATCAATGAGACATACATACTTTGCAAATTTGATCAACCTCACTCCAAGGTCAAGGTCACTGTAGCTGACCTAATTCGGTTTGTATAGGTACGTAGAATTGATCTTGACCTAAACTATGAGAAATATCATTTCCAAACTTGTTGTATTTAGAGATATTAGATTGAACTTTCATATAATTATTTTCCGGTTTTGCGTTGATCTTGAAAGTCAAGGTCAATTTAGGTCTTGCAAAAACATACACAAAAAAGGTCCCCGTACAGGGGAATGGCTGTTTATTCAACCCATAGTATGCAACAAGGTTGTGTTATTTCATCAGACATGCATGAGAGATAAACGTAAGGGTCAAGGTCATGCCAAGGTCAAAGTCACCAAAGGTCATGGTCATCCCAAGGTCACCTTTTTGGCATAATACAACGTTTGCTGTAGTTTATTTGATAGTACATCAGTGTATTTAGAGCCGTAGGTCAATGTCATCTCAAGATCAAGAACACAGAAAGATGAAAGTCGGTATTAGCATTTTAATGCAACCATATCATTTTTTATGGGCACTGTTAATATTGCAAGTTTTGTAAGGAGCATGTTAGTCATATGGGCTTAGCCCTTCAAGTTATTTTTGTTGTTGATGTTGTTGCTTGTAGAAAGTGGCCCATCATTCCAAGCTGTCAGTTTGCTTCTATAAGGCAAAACCTTGTCACAGAATTGGCACGAATTGCCATCTCGTTTTCTTTACTTGCCGACGAAAATCTAAACCTGAATTGTAGTACAGAGAGCGGTGATACAGTGTATCCGTTAGAAAATGTCGTAACGAAGGCAGTGACATCATGAAAGGTTGTAAGAATCAAGCACTAAATGAAAGCATTTCACGAGTAAGTTGCTTTTGTTTGTGACCACTGCCTACTGCCTTTGCTGCTTCTGCTGGACCCTATCAACATGCGTGTGTTCCAACTTCTCACCAGCCGCACAGATTACTATAGCGTTCAGTCAGGACACAGATAGGACAATGTCTTCTTCTTCTTCTTCTTCTTCTTCTTCTTCTTCTTCGGAATACTGTAAAAACAGGACGAAGAATTAACTCCACAATTTAATGGTTGACTTTATTGCTTTGAACAAAGTGGGACAGACTTTCCCTCCTTCCGTGGGGGTGCCGGGGATTTTCAGTATAAATAGTATCCCCACTTTCTGGAAACTTAGTGCCTTAAATTCCCACTGTCGCTGTCTTTCTCCTTTGTTCTTTCTCATTCCTACTCTGTTCTATCAATCTACTATACTGTCTTCTTCTTATTACCTTTTTCCTTGAAAACTCTGCCGGGGACAAAACTCCTAATTTGTGTGTGTGAGGTCTGTTGGATCAGCTTGGGAATATTGGACGCTTTCTGCCAAATGGTCACTGGCGCTTCCTATGAAGTTATTATTTGGCAATGTAGGCATTTTATATGTATGTGTTTCGTTGATATTTTATAATGATGTTTTTATTCTATTTTGTTTTTGTAAACGGGGGTTCGATAAATTAGAGTATAGCCTCAGCGTCCCCTGCGTGGGATGTCTTTATTGTAAAGTGACCGGCTGGTAGAATGCCTTCAGTGTTACCACTAAAGGTTATTTCGGCAGATCTTTTATGCGGATTGGGGGTGAGTCCTCTTTCATCGAAGTTGTGGTCTTGATTTTGTAGTCCGAATTGGGCTCTTTGCAGTCCGCTGGATCCTGTAAGCAATGAATAACTAACAGACTTTCCCACATCCCTGCCATACCCTGTGGTCTGTTTTTCTCTCTCACCTGCACCCAAATTTATTTAATAATATTTTTCTCCATTTTATGTTTTTTGCGATAGTGCTTCTCTTATTTCCCTTTCCTATTTAACAAAGAGACACAATTTCATGGATTGTCTTCGATTCCTAATGTAGCCTACTGCGGAATATTGACTCGGGAGGCAGCGAGCCGCGTAGGAACTGATTGTGGTATTGCTGAACCCTAACCATTCCTGCCGTGATTGCCTTTGGGAGACGTGGAATGTACCTCATTACCAACAATAAATGCTCATTACAACTTATTATCTGAGCCGTCACTGTGTGGGTGTGCGTGTGTGTGTGTGTGTGTGTGTGTGTGTGTGCGTGTGTGTGTGTGTGTGTGCGAACGCGCGCGCGTGCGTGTGAGCTAGCATGTACAGGCATTGTGCGGTCCAGCCAGCTATAACATGGCG
>CM072512.1:133645042-133722542 GCA_036898135.1 Oncomelania hupensis
ATGATGATGATGATGATGATGACCACCACCAGCACTATCAACATAATAATCCACCCATTGCACATAGCTGCGATCGAAAGAAAGTATACTCCAGGCACACGCTGCGCAGCAGGCCAAAGTATGTCCCTTGTCCCTTGAAGGGAGGTAAGCGAGGTTAGCAGCCTGCTCAGTTCAGTTACAGTGTCGGTGAAAGACTACAAACGGAAAAGTAAGTTTCGTCTCCCCTAGGCGACGAATTAGGTCACGCTGTATTTGTTTCTAGGTCAACTGTCTTTTACGAACCGTCTGAGAATTTTTTCGAACCGTTTATTGACGCCGGATAGTGTCCTCACTTGGTTTCATATAATTTAAGAATCCAAGAAGGCAAATGGGTTTTTGGGACGGTAAAAGCATTTTTGTAGAGAAAAGGGTTAGGGCAATGGCTAGGGATATATCTACAACTAACCCTTACCTGAACCCTTGTAGCAATATTCCGCTCTTTCCGTCACTTTTAAACAGTAGTGCGCTTCGCATCCGCGGCTAGCAGCGAGCCCAAAGTATACTTTGAAGGGATGGAGGGAATACTTTCACCTGCTGCTAGCGGGAGTTTTGGGGATACTTTGTACCGATCGCAGCAATGTGTATTACCTCAATAATCATCATCATAATTATATCATCATCGTCACCACCAATATCAACAACATCATCATCATCGTCGTCATAATGATGGTGACGAAAACGACATGATGAGGGTGGTGGTAACGATTATGATGATGCTGACGACCCCACCACCACCACTATGAAGGACGAAGGCGTTACCTTGAGTACACCCTCATCCGAGACGATGAAAGCCGGAAAAAAGCAGAGGAGAGTGATGCAGCCGATGGTGACGGCTGCAGAGGAGAAGCGCTGACTGTGATACAGGTCCAGCGGCGTCTGGCGCGTCATGATGGTGATGATGGCCGAGCTGCCCAGCTGCACCATGGTGCACAGCAGGAACCACCACATGCCTGGACACACACCACAGTGACACGGGGCGCCATGTTCATCAAAGCGAAAGTAAAATATTGGCACTTCCGGTTTGTCGTCTGACGTCACTTGAGCATTACGGGGTTTTCTTTTTTTCTTTTTTTATGCAGCATGCTTTTTAGGTTGTTCAAAATTTTGAAGAAGAATGTAAATGTTGGTAAATGTCTGCTGCGCTGATCACACTTAAGAACGATCAGAACAATGTGGTCTACAGGATGATGACTGTTGATCACAAGTAAGGACAATCAGAAATGGTGGTCTACAGGATGATGACTGTTGATCACAAGTTACATTACATTACATGGTTGTTGCTTTAGGTCCAGCGGACTCTTCCGAGCCAAATCAGGACCAGAGAGACGTTATCTTAAAATATTATAAAATGATTCAAATCTTAAAAAACAAGCCTGTTACTCTTAAATATTCAAACAAACTTTCACACTCAACCTTTTCAAAAATCTACTTTAAATCTGATGTATTAAAAATACGTTCTCTTTCTTCAATCAAATCACTCAAATCAGTCTTACCAATAGAATCCAACCAACAACACAAAACAAGACGACATGATTTATATGTGATAAAACAATCAACATCATGTAAAAATTGAAACAGGTGTTGACCATTGCATACTTTAAAAATCTCTTTAAAAGGTTTTTAACCAAAATATGTTTCTCTTTTATCAAGCAGATCAGCACATTCAGACATGAAATGGCGAACGGAAAAGGATTTATCACATGCAAAGCACCATGATGGTTCTTCTCCTTTTAAAAGGAAACTGTGGGTTACATATGTATGCCCAATATGATGGCGAGACAAAACTGTTTCTTCTTTGCGAGTCTTTGCGAGTGGATGCAAAGTTAGGCAAAGAAGCTGACAAATCGGGAAGAATTTGAAATAATTTGTTGCAGAAATGGTGGTCTACAGGATGATGACTGTTGATCTCACCTAATGACAATCAGAAGGGGTGGTCTGCAGAATGATGACTGTTGATCACAAGTAGGGACAATCAGAAATGGTGGTCTACAGGATGATGACTGTTGATCTCACCCAATGACAATCAGAAGGGGTGGTCTGCAGAATGATAGGACAATCAGAAAGGGTGGTCTACAGGATGATGACTGTGGATCACAAATGACAATGAAAGGGTGGTCTATAGGATGATGACTGTTGATCACAAGTAAGGACAATCAGAAATGGTGGTCTACAGGATGATGACTGTTGATCTCACCCAATGACAATCAGAAGGGGTGGTCTGCAGAATGATAGGACAATCAGAAAGGGTGGTCTACAGGATGATGACTGTTGATCACAAATGACAATGAAAGGGTGGTCTATAGGATGATGACTGTTGATCACAAGTAAGGACAATCAGAAAGGGTGGTCTATAGGATGATGACTGCTGATCACAAGTAAGGACAATCAGAAAGGGTGGTCTATAGGATGATGACTGTTGATCACAAGTAAGGACAATCAGAAAGGGTGGTCTAAAGGATGCTGACTGTTGATCACAAGTAAGGACAATCAGAAAGGGTGGTCTACAGGATGATGACTGTTGATCACACATAATGACAATCAAAAAGGGTGGTCTAAAGGATGATGATTGTTGATCACAAGGACAATCACCACGTGTGGTCCAAAGGGTGGTTGGAAAGTACCTCCCTATTAAACATTACTGATAACGTTGATAAATATCTACATTCCGCATGGAAAAAAACTGTTTTGGGATCCCTACAGCGGTGGAATTAAACTTCTGGCCTCTGATTTTATGTTACCGTGACCAAAGCAGCCTATATTGGCCTCTCCTATGGCACTGCGTGTGGGAGCTCAGCATTACATTACATTACATTACATTACATTAATAATAATAATAATAATAATAATAATAATAATAATAATAATAATAATAATAATACAGGATGCTATATACGCGCCTTTCCCCAAATCAATCAGGCTCAAAGCGCGGCGATCTATACCAACATACACGCTCACCTGTCTCATCCACCCTCACAAACACCAAATACACACCAATCACTCAAACAGGTGGTGTAAAGGCAGGGAGATCGCTATTGGAAGACGGAAAGAAACCCGATTTTTAATTTTTGAAATTTGTATATTGACTGGGTCCTGTACCATTATTGAAGGGAGGGAGGAAACCGGAGTGCCCGGAGAAAACCCTCGGTGACCTCAATAGTCTCGTACCTAAGTCACATACGTTCGCCCCTTACATTACATGATTATTGCTTTAGGTCCAGCGGACTCTTCCGAGCCAAATCAGGACCCGACAACCCCTGATCCGCATAAAAGATCTGCTGAAACAACCCTAGTGGTAAAACTGAAGGCTCTCCACCAGGCAGTCACTTTACAATAAAGACATCCCACGCAGGGAACGCTGAGGCTATACTCTAATTTATCGAACCCCCGTTTTCAAAAACAAAATACAATACAAACATCATTATAAATTATCAACAAAACACATAGATATAAAATGCCTACATTGCTAAATAATAACACCATAGGAAGCCCTAGTGACCACCTGGCAGAAAGTGTCCAATATTCCCAAGCTGATCCAACAGACCTCACACACAAATAAGGAGTCTTGTCCCGGAAGAGTTTTCAAGAAAAAAGGTAGGTGACTGGTCTAGCGAAGAAGAAGATAGTGTAGTAGATTGATAGAACAGAATAGGAATGAGAAAGAACAAATGAGAAAGACAGCGACAGTGGGAATTTAAAGCACTAAATTTCCAGAAAGTGGGGATACTATTTATACTGAAACCCCCGGTACCCCAATGGGGGATGCGAGCTCAGCAGACGTAAGGCGACATTATATAGTAGTGTGAGGACAAAATAGGTCGTGTAGTCTTTGCCAATGTCCTTTCTTTACAATACAAGATTATTGCTTTAGGTCCGCGGACTCTTCCGAGCCAAATCAGGACCATGTCCTTTCTTTGACTAGTTTAATTACTGTATGGGTCTGTTATGCATGCAACTTGTCCTACAAATCATTCATTATAGCTAAAAGAAAATCTCTTTAAATGTTGGTAATTCATCCAACTGTGTTTTTTTTAATTTTAAAAATATGTTAGTTGCCTTTTTTTTTTTTTTTTAAATGAAACTGGTAAATGAGTTACCAAAAGGTCGTCAGTGCCATTATAACTTTTAACTAGAACGGCAAAGACCGGATGACTCACATGCTCACTATGGAACTCCAAAATGAGTGCCCAGAAAAAAAACCTAAATGAAATGGTGGCATTAAAATGCAAATACCTACTTTTATCTTTCTATGCTCCTGACCTTCAGATGATATTGACCTCCGGCTCCAAATACACTCATGTACTATCAAATAAAGTACAGCAAACGTTATATTATGCAATTAAAAAAAACAAAAAAGGATGATCTTGATGTTTGGTGACCTTAACTTTGGGATAACCTTGACCCTTACGTTATCTATCACGCATGTCTGATCAAAAAACCCATTGCTGTTGCATACTATGGGTTAAATAAACAGCCATCCACTGTACCATGACCTATTTTATATATGTTTTTGCAAGGCCTAAAATGACCTTCACCTTCAAGATCAACCAAAAAAAAAAAAGGAATACGTATAAAAGGTCGATCTATCATCTCTAAATACAACAAGTTTGGACTTTATATCTCTCACAGTTTAGGTCAAGGTCACTTCAAAGTACCTATACAAACCGACTTTGGACAGCCCCAGTACGCTTGACCTTGGAGTGGAGTTGAGCAAATTTGCAAAATATGTGTATCTAGGCAACTCGGGGCCGAATTCACGTCTCAGTAGCACGAATAGGCCTAACTAGAATGTGGGATTGTTGGGCGCTGTTTCATTCGGTCACAGGGACCGCAGGCGCCCGTATCTCAATGTGACAGAAACCGAAGTTGAAAGCGTCGCTTTCGACCACAGGGGCATTACACGCCGACAGTAGATCCTGGACAGCAAAGAGGTAAATAGCGTAGAACCCTATGCCTCACACAAAGGGTGGGTACACACTGTCTCTTTGGCCAAACCAATCCGCCCTAAAACAACGGGCGCCCTAGGACAGGCACAGGCTGAACTACCCCTCCGTAATTACTACTACTGTTGCTCGTGCTAGCATACCTGTCGCTGGTATTAAACAGGTCTCTTGCACAACGTCCTGCTGCAGGTCGTGTGTCTTGACGTGCCACTTGTCAGCGTTGGCCACGGCCAACATTGAACACACATACACCTGAAAGCACGCAGCACACGGTCACAACCTGTCGTGTCCCCCTGACTTCTTCGGGTGAGAGTATAAACCGAGGTCTAGTCTGTGAGCGCACGCACTCCATCGCACGGACTTTAAAGATCCTGACGCTCGCGTCCTTGAGTGCCGGCTACACAAATACACTCAGCACGCACTAGGAGTCTTCTCCCCGGTCGCCAGGGATTGTGCTCAGGGGTCTGGATGTCAGACGATGCGGCCCAAGGCTGCAAGTGGACGCCTCATCGGCATGAGTTAGATCCTGTATCAGCCAGCGCCTTGAGTAGCTCTTGAGATGGAAAAGCGCTATCTAAGAACGACGAAATAAATTAAAATAGGTCCTTCCGCGAGGCAAGAATGAGAATTTCTGAGTAGCCTGCATTTGGTTTGCCATCACCGTCTTCATTATCATCATCATCATCATCATCATCATCATCATCATCATCATCATCATCATCATCATCATCATCGTCGTCATCATCATCATCATCATCATCATCATCATCATCATCATCATATCATCATCATCGTCATCATCGTCGTCATCATCATTATCATCATCATCTCAAACAGCCTACACTCACAGATTGAAACTTGGATTTCCTTTTCAGCAAAAAGCTTAGTAGCAGCAGTGCAGAACAAGAGAGAGAGTTCACGCAGCAATACTCTCATTGCCCAAGCCGATTACCCACTGTTTGGCGGGTTTATCCACTGGGCAACTCCTTCCTCAATACTACCCCTGGGCATGGTCACACTTCAGTTGGCTAGGTGGGGAAGGGAAGGGAGGGAGGGTTTGTGGGTTGTGTGTGGACTGTTAGTGTACAGGTGTGTACCAAAGAACTGTAGGTGTGTACCAAAGAATTGTAGGTGTGTACCAAAGAACTGTAGGTGTGTACCAAAGAAATGTAGGTGTGTACCAAAGAACTGTAGGTGTGTACCAAAGAACTGTAGGTGTGTATCAAAGAACTGTAGGTGTGTACCAAAGAACTGTAGGTGTGTACCAAAGAATTGTAGGTGTGTACCAAAGAACTGTAGGTGTGTACCAAAGAACTGTAGGTGTGTATCAAAGAACTGTAGGTGTGTAACAGAGGAAGGTAGGTGTGTACCAAAGAACTCTAGGCGTGTACCAAAGGACTGTAAGTGTCTAGGTGTGTACCAAAGGACTGTAAGTGTCTAGGTGTGTACCAAAGGATTGTAAGTGTCTAGGTGTGTACCAAAGGACTGTAAGTGTCTAGGTGTGTACAAAAGGACTATAAATATCTAGGTGTGTACAAAGGACAGTAAGTGTGTACCAGAGGACTGTAAGTGTGTACGAAAGGACCGTAAGTGTCTAGGTGTGTACCAAAGAACTATAGGTGTGTAACAAAGGACAGTATGTGTGTACCAAAGGACTTTAGGCGTATACCAAAGGACTGTAAGTGTCTAGGTGTGTACAAAGGACAGTAAGTGTTTACCAGAGGACTGTAGGTGTGTACCAAAGGACCGTAAGTGTCTATGTGTGTACCAAAGAACTGTAGGGGGTCTATGTGTGCACCAAAGGACTGTAAGTGTCTAGGCGTGTACCAAAGGACTGTAAGTGTCTATGTGTGTACCAAAGGACTGTAAGTGTCTAGGCGTGTACCAATGGACTGTAAGTGTCTATGTGTGTACCAAAGGACTGTAAGTGTCTAGGTGTGTACCAAAGGATTGTAAGTGTCTAGGTGTGTACCAAAGGACTGTAAGTGTCTAGGTGTGTACCAAAGGACTGTAAGTGTCTAGGCGTGTACCAAATGACTGTAAGTGTCTAGGCGTGTACCAAAGGATTGTAAGTGTCTAGGTGTGTACCAAAGGACTGTAAGTGTCTAGGCGTGTACCAAAGGACTGTAAGTGTCTAGGTGTGTACCAAAGGACTGTAAGTGTCTAGGTGTGTACCAAAGGATTGTGTCTAGATGTGTACCAATGGACTGTACCTGCAAACCGATGAGCACGCTGGCAGCAAGGAGTCGTCGCCGTATCCGCAGACCCAGGTACAGCTGGCCCTTTTTCTCAACAGTTCGGAACACCAGATAGCTATTGGCGGTTCGAACTAGCAGAGGCCCGTATATTAAACTAAAGGACAGGCAGAAGATGGTGTAGACGGCGAAGCAAAGGCTGTCTGACGGCATGCTCAGCAACATCAGCATCATCACGTAGCCCATCATGATGCCCAGCAACATTATCCCAGACATCGCCTGCACGGACGCAGACTTGACCACATTACACTAGAAGGGCAAAGCCCATAGGACTCGCATGCTCCTTCCTTATGGAACTCGCAATATTTCACATGAAAATGAGTGCCCAGAAGAAAAAAAAGCAAAAAAAAACACGGTGGCATGAAATTGCAAAGTAATACCGACTTTGATACTCTTGAACGTGAGATGACCTTGACCTCCGGCTCCAAATACACTTATGTACTATCAAATAAAGTACAGCAAAAGTTGTATTATATATTTTTTTTAAACGGTGACCTTGACTTTGGGTGACCTTTACCCCCACGTGATCTCTCATGCATGTATCAAATAACCCAATGTTGTTGCATACAATGGGTTAAATAAACAGCCATTCCACTGTACGAAGAAATAAATTTTGTTTGTTTTTGCAAGGCCTAAAATGACCTTGACCTTCAAGATCAACGCAAAAACGAAACATATTTATGAAAGCTCAAAAAGATATTAAATATCATCTAAATGCAACAAGTTTGGACTTAATATCTCTCATTGTTTAGGGTCAAGGGCACTTCAAAGTACCCATCTAACCGACTTTTGATATCTCCAGTGACCTTGACCTTGGAGTGGGGTTGACCAAATTTGTATAGTGTGTGCCTCATTGATATCTATCACGCATCAAAGAATCATAAGTTCAATAACCTAGAAATAAAAGTGAAATTTTGTGAAAAATTTTCATTTTTTGACTAACATTCGTTAACCTTGTGACCTTGACCTTGAAGTGAAGGCATTCATTCACTGATCATTTATGAGCTCTCGTGGGTATACACCATCTTACCAAGTTTGATTGTGATAGATGAAATAGGTATTAATCCACTTGCAAGTTTTGCACAGACAGACGGACGGATATTTTTTAAAGATGTCATTTTTAGATTATTTATGACTCTTTCGCACAGATTAACATTTGCAAAAATATGGTTGGGGGAGGAGGGGTTTGATGCATTTGAGTCGAAAGCCACGTGCGACATCACGTCAACAGATAATGAGTTTGGCGCTCAGTTCATCGAGTATTTATGTGTTACTGACTAGCTCAGACAACAGTTTAGCGTTACAGACCAGCTGATAATTAGTCTCTGTAACTGACAAGCTGAGATGCAGAATCTGTGTTACTGTCCAGCGGAAAGAACAGAGTCTGGCCAGCTGAGATAAATTGATTGATTGATTGATTGATTGTTGCTTTAGGTCCAGCGGACTCTTCCGAGCCAAATCAGGACCGGACAACCCCCGATCCGCATAAAAGATCTGCTGAAACAACCCTAGTGGGAAAATTGAATGCCCTCCACCGGCCAGTCACCTTACAATAAAGACATCCCACGCAGGGGACGGCTAAGGCTTTACCCCAACTACTCGAACCCCCGGTTACAAAAACAAAATAGAATACAAACATCATTACAAATTATCAACAAAACACATACATATAAAATGCCTACATTGCTAAATAATAACATCATAGGAAGCCCCAGTGACCACCCGTCAGAAAGCGTCCAACACTCCCAAGCTGATCCAACAGACCTCATACACAAACAAGGAGTCTTGTCCAGGAAGAGTTTTCAAGAACAAAATGTAGGTCATTGATCTAGCGAAGAAGAAGATAGTATAGCAGAGTGATAGGACAGAGCAGGAATGGGAAAGAGTAAATGAGGAAGATAGCGACAGTGGGAATTTAAAGCACTAAATTTCCAGAAAGTGGGGACACTATTTATACTGAAACCCCCGGCACTCCAACGGGGGTATTGTTGCCGCAGTGTATCGGTCATGCCTATAAAGGCAAGACAGGTTTTCAACTGGGGCTTTCACTTTTCCCTTTATAGGTTAGAACAATCTACAGTGGCAAGATTGCTCATGACCCCAAGGGGAGGCCAGCTGAGAGAATAGAGTCCGTTTTACTGAACTGCTGAGAGATAGAATATGTGTTACTGACCTGATCTTGCAACACTAAGGCTCGGCATCTGTAGTGTAGAGCGTAGATGACAGCGATGAAGATGCTGACGGGGAACATTATGACTGCGGTAGAGACAATGACGGCGCCATAGAAGGTGTCCACGTGCAACCTGGTTGTCTCGATGACCACGCAGCTACGTCTGTTGGTTCTGACGTCAGGTTTGTGGTAGCTGGGACAGTGCTCACACTGGGTATCGTTGTCAGCCAAGTACTGGTTGGGTTGGCAATCTGCACACGACCAGCAGCAGTTCATGTCCGACATCACCTTCCTCTGTAGCACCCCGCAAGTCTCTCGACAACTGCACAGCCAAAGCGCAATTGTGCGACATTACACCCACCACTTTCTCTCCTGTCTTTCCCACTAAGGCAACCATTCCATCACTAAAGCAATCGCAAATAAAGAAGAAACAAAACCAGCCAAGCAAAGGTAAAAGCACAGAAGAGACTCACAAAGAAAAGATTTTACTACAAAAACACATTATAAAGACTGCAGTAATGTTGACAAAAATATAATCCATATGACCGCACGAAAAAGCGATTTTTTTTTTAAATGTCTTCTTCTAAAGGATACCTGCTAACAATGAACATTAACAGCAATTGTTATCCATGAACCAACTATTACTTCTATCGGTATTTTGACATAGGAGCACAAAAAGATGATTATGCAAAGTAACGATCACTGACCTTGAGGAGGGATTTGGGCCTACGAATGTATCAGTCCACTTCTCTGGCCACGTGATGTTATGTTCTTCGGAAAACTACACACACAGACACAGACACAGACACACCCACACACACACACACGTAATACACCCATACACGTAATACACCCACACGCGCACGCACATACAAATTCTGCCAGCATATTATAGATACCCCACATTGCGACCATTGAAAAGAGAAAACCTCTTGAAAATATCATCACCTTGAACTTTGATCTTGACTACAACCAGACTATTACGGTCTACATCAATATAACGGTGGGGCGCGCAGTTGGCTCATTGGCCTATGCATCGGCAACACAATTAAAGCTCCGAATGTCGAGCGATAACCTTGCATCCCGTACAGGCAGTGGTTGGAAGCCCATTGAAGGCCCACAGTGCCGAAAAAAGAATAACACGACCCCGAGACACGGTTGGTTCTGTGGTGTGCTCAAAAAGCCCAAAACAAATGAAGAATTTAATGTCAAGCGAAATCACCGCACCCAGCCTGTAAAGGCATGGGTTCCAAGGCCGTTGACGTCCTGGAGTGCAGAGGTAAAAACACACAACAGAAGCGCATGACAATCAAATAAACTACAGCTCAAGTTGTATTATGCCTCAGAAACGGTGACCTTGGGATGACCTTGACTTTCAGTGATCTTGACATTGGGATGACCTTGACCCTGAAGCGCATGACCCTGAGACACTGCGCCCCTACTCCTTAGGATGAGAGTATAAACCGAGGTCTGACCTGTGCACGCACGCGTTCCATCACACGAACCTTGAAGATCCTGAGGCTTATGTTTTCATCGCTTATACACCCACAAGACCCTTCTCCTCAGACTCGATAGGGCAGGATTGTACTGAGTCCTCTGGACGTCAGACCCAAAGGCTGCAAGTTGGCAGCTTCAGTGAGCTCCTTATAAGCCAGCGCCTTGAGCAGCGCTTGGCAGGACCAAATAAATAACGAGAAAGGCAAAGCCCATATGACTCACATGCTCTTTATGGAACATGAAAATGAGTGCCCACAAAAAACAAAGGGTGGCATTAAAATGCAAAGTAATGCCGACTTTGATCTTTCTATGCTCTTGACCTTGAGATGAACTTGATCTCCAGCTCCAAATATACTCATGTACAATCAAATAAACTACAGCTCAAGCTGTATTATGCCCCAGAAACGCTGACCTTGGTGTGGCCTCGTGGCGCAGTGGATAAGTCACCGGTTTCCTATGCCGAAGGTCGCGGGTTCGATTCCCGCAAGGGGCGAACGTATATGACTTAGGTACGAGACTATTGAGGTCACCGAGGGTTTTCTCCGGGCACTCCGGTTTCCTCCCTCCCTTCAATAATGGGACAGGATGCAGTCAATATAAAAATTTCAAAAATAAAAATTCGATTTTCTTCCGTCTCCTAATAGCGATTTCCCTGCCTTTACACCACCTGTTTGAGTGATGTATGTGTATTTGGTGTGTGTGAGGGTAAATGAGACAGGTGAGCG
Source organism: Oncomelania hupensis (assembly GCA_036898135.1). Classification (NCBI taxonomy): domain Eukaryota; kingdom Metazoa; phylum Mollusca; class Gastropoda; order Littorinimorpha; family Pomatiopsidae; genus Oncomelania; species Oncomelania hupensis. The sequence goes on from CM072512.1 coordinate 133,656,669, forward strand.
TGTATGTTGGTATAGATCGCCGCGCTTTGAACCTTGGGGAAAGGCGCGTACATAGCATCCTGTATTATTATTATTATTATTATGACCTTGACTTTCAGTGATCTTGACATTGGGTTGACCTTGACCCTCACGTGACCTTTCATGCATAACTGATCAAATAATCGAATGTTGTTGCTTGCTATCGGTTAAAGAAACAGCAATTCTAGTATACGATGGCCTATTTTTTTTAATGTTTTTGGCAAGGCCTATAATGACCTTGACCTTAAAGACCAACGCAAAAACGGAACAAATATAAAAGATCAATCTATTATCTCTAAATACAACAAGTTTGGACTTTATATCTCTCATCTCTCATAGTTTAGGGTCAAGATCACTTCAAAGTACTTATACTAACCGAATATGGACAGCTCCAGTGACCTTTGCCTTGGAGGTTGACCAAATTTGTATAGTATGTGTGTCTCATTGATATGTATCATGCATCAAAGAATCATAAGTTCAATACTAAAAACATAGAAAAAATTTGATATTTTGTGAAAAATTGTCATTGTTTGACTAACATTAACCCTGTGACCTTGACCTTGGAGTGAAGTCATTCACTCACTGATCATTTATGAGGTCTCATGGGTATACTCCATCTTACCAAGTTTGGTTGTGATAGTTAAAATAGGTTCTGTAATTCTAGTCCACTTGCAAGTTTTACATAGTCAGAGGGATGACGGCGGACAGCGGACGTTTTTAAAATGTCTTTTTGTGAATTATTAGGACTCATCTTGCACAGATTAGCAAAAGCCTAGGGTGTTTATGTTTGTGGGTGGTTGGGTGTGATGGACGTTGGGGCTAGGGGCGAGTACATAGGCTCACATTGCTATAGATGTGAGTGTATAAAATAAATCAATAGCAATGAAAACCCTTGGGAAACTGGAAAATGTCTTTTGTGGGGTGACCTGCTAAACCGGTGTCCGTCACTTACCCGCAGCTGTTGTAAGAAAGTAGCCACCTGTTTACTTGTAAGATTGCTGCCTCGGCCCTGCAGCTGGAAGATGTTGAATTCCCAAACGCGGTCCTTCTTGTTGGAGTCCATCTGAATCGGGCCGCTCCAGCCCGAAACATTGTCCCTCGTCAGAGCTTCCAGTAGTTTGGAACCTGAGAACAGTTACAATGTGAAATCCTTATAGATCCACTGGGGCCCAGTTGATGGCAGGATTGGCAGCAAAATTCTTCTCCTCTGCTTCCAATGATTCACTCTCTTAGCTATGCTATTCTTTACCATCACCCCCGCTATCTCCGTCTGTTGAAGAAGCTGATGTGTGTGTGTGTGTGTGTGTGTGTGTGTGTGTGTGTGTGTGTGGGGGGGGGGGGGGGTTTGTAGGTGTGTGCGTGTGTGTGGGTGCGCATGTGTGTGTGTGTGTGTGTGTGCGAGCGGAAAGAAGGCTTTTAACTGTGATAAAATATTCTGGTGGATGTGTACTAGAGTATGCCTTTGCCTACTTGATGTAGAAGATAGGGATTGTGATGATTTTTTTTAAACGATTTGCTTTTAAGGGATTATGGACTCGTCAGTCAGAGAGCTAGGCGGATGTGGGTGTGTTTGTGTTTGTGAGAGAGAGAGAGAGAGAGAGAGAGAGAGAGAGAGAGAGAGAGACAGAGACAGAGACAGAGACAGAGACAGAGACAGAGAGAGAGACAGAAAAAGAGAGACATAGAGAGAAAGAAAGAGAGAGAGAGAGAGAGAGAGAGAGAGAGAGAGAGAGAGAGAGAGAGAGAGAGAGAGAGAGAGAAAATGTGGATGTTTAAAGTTTGTTGCCTGTGATATAGCTAGAGGTGGTTGCATTTGTTATTATAACCTACGCTTACATTATCCTACTGTTATATTTTAATCGTACATTCATGTTAGCTGCGACTGCTGGCAGAATGTTTGTCAGGCGTTTTTGTCATGTGTGGATGCTGCCACTGTATGTGCTCACATTGGGATGAAAACAGGTCTTTTTATTGCATTGTATTGCACAGCATTGTATTGTATTGCGTCCAAGCACAGCTTACTGTCATCAAAGTCCTCATCGTAATCGTAATTGTCGCATCATCATCATCATCATCATCATCATCATCATCATCATCATCATCATCACACCCATTGCACCAAGGTACCAGCGCACTCAAGATACACCTCTAATCTTCGCTGCGTAGCGTGAACAGGATATATCGTAATATCGCCAAGATACGCATTCTACCCGCTTCAAGCGCTATAGTGACGGAAAAAGCGCAATTTCACTGTAAATATAATATACAGAATGTTGCTCTACAACAATCCGCTCTTTCCGTCTCAAAAACCCAATTGCCTTGTTGGATTCTTAAATTGCATGAAACCAAGTGAGGACACTATCCGGCGTCAACAAACGGTTCAAAAACATCCTCAAACGGTTCGTAAAAGACAGTTGACCTAGAAACTAATACAGTTTGACCTAATTCGTCCCCTAGAGGAGACGAAACTTACATTTTTCTATTTTCATAAGTTCACTGCAGTCAAATTGCGCTTTTCCCGTGATTTCGCAGGTAGCCTCGTCCGCTCATAGCGGACTCAAGTTATTATCTTGAGGATGTTAGGATACTATCCTGAAGCGCTACTCAGCGGTACTTTCAACTGTATCTTGAAAGCGCTGGTACATGGTAGCCATGCGCATTACCTCATCATCATCACCATCATCATCATCATCATCATCATCATCATCATCATCAGAGGTAATGCGCATGGCTACCAGCGCTTTCAAGATACAGTTGAAAGTACCGCTGAGTAGCGCTTCAGGATAGTATCCTAACATCCTCAAGATAATAACTTGAGTCCGCTATGAGCGGACGAGGCTACCTGCGAAATCACGGAAAAAGCGCAATTTGACTGCAGTGAACTCATGAAAATAGAAAAATGTAAGTTTCGTCTCCTCTAGGGGACGAATTAAGTCAAACTGTATTAGTTTCTAGGTCAACTGTCTTTTACGAACCGTTTGAGAATGTTTTTGATCCGTTTGTTGACGCCAGATAGTGTCCTCACTTGGTTTCATGCAATTTAAGAATCCAACAAGGCAATTGGGTTTTTGAGACGGAAAGAGCGGATTGTTGTAGAGCAACATTCTGTATATATTTACAGTGAAATTGCGCTTTTTCCGTCACTATAGCGCTTGAAGCGGGTAGAATGCGTATCTTGGCGATATTACGATATATCCTGTTCACGCTACGCAGCAAAGATTAGAGGTGTATCTTGAGTGCGCTGGTACCTTGGTGCAATGGGTGATGCCACCACCATCATCATCATCATCATCATTATCATCATCATCATCAACACCATCATCATCATCATCATCATCATCATCATCATCATCACCATCATCATCATCATCATCATCATCAACATCACCATCATCACCATCATCATCATCATCATCATCACCATCATCATCATCATCACCATCATCAGCATCACCATCATCACCATCATCACCATCATCATCATCATCATCACCACCACCACCATCATCATCATCATCATCATTGGAAGAGGGTATAACCAGAGCTCTAATTACGCATGTAACGGTTGTTGTATAGCGCTTTCACCCTCAAGAACTGCTCAAGGCGCTGGCCGTAACCGGATGCTACTCAAGCCTTCCGTAACGCCCACTTGCTGCCTTAGGTGCATCGTCGAACGCACAGACAATTGATTTCAATCCTGGGCGATCGGGGATTGGAGAAATGGGACCTAGTGCTTGCTTGGCGTAGGCTTATTTACGCTAAGCTGGCGCTCTCCCGTCTAGGACATGAGGGTCAGGATCAAGTCCCTACCATGAAATAATCCTGACCCTCATGTCCTATAGTATATGTTGGTGAAGATCGTCGCGCTTTGACCCTGATTGTTGATTTTGGGAAAAGCGCGTATATAGCATCCTATCCTTCCTATCCTATCCTGTCCCGTAACCCGGAGGTCGTAGGGGCACCACAGATGATCGTTTAACCAGCATACTCCATCTTTCTCTGTCCTCAGCAGCCCTGATGGCTTCGCTCAGTGTCAAACCAGTCCATTCTCGAATGTTGTCCTCCCACCTCTTTTTCGGTCTCCCTCTTCTTCTACCTCCTTGCACTGTGTCTTGCAGAATAGTCTTTGCAAGGCCTGATGATCTGGTGACGTGGCCATACCATCGGAGTTTCCGTTTCTTCACCACTGTGAGCAGGTCATCGTGTTGTCCAATGGCTTGTGTGATGGTCTGTCGGACTTCGTCGTTAATTGGTGATGTGTTGGGTATAGGAAATGCCCAGAAGTCTTCTGTAGCACCTCATCTCCATGCTTTGTATTCTTCGTTGGAGATCTGCTGTGAGGGTCCATGCTTCGCAAGCATATAGGAAGATGGAGATGACAAGGGAGCGCAGCAGTCTTACTTTGGAATGTAGACTGATGGTCCTGTCTTTCCAAATGGGCTTCAACCTTGTCAGGGCAGCAGTTATTTGTGCTATCCTGGAGAGGATTTCCTGTCGGTACCCATAGCATCCAGTATTATTATTATCGTAATGATATTACGTATTATTAATTAGTAGTAGTAGTAGTAGTAGTAGTAGTAGTAGTAGTAGTAGTAGTAGTAGTAGTAAAGACAGGAGAATGTCAGTACCTAAATAGGTCCCTCCTCTCTCCCCTTCCTCCACCCTCTCTCCAGCCCTCTCAGGCCCATCCCCAGGTCCCCACGATTGTGCTCAATTGTTTGCGGCCTCAGACAATGCGCCAGAGGTCGCAAGTGGGCGCCTAGGATCCTGTATCCGCCAGCGCCTTGAGCAGCTCTTAAGCCTGAAAAGCGCTATATAAGACTGATTAAAACTAATAAAACCATGATGATGCAGTACCCACCTGTGATGCAGTCCCTGAGCGAACTGTTGATGTCCAGAGAACAGTTGTCCAACACCTGACCAATGGCGCCAGCGAACATTAGGAAAGCATCGAACATGAACCCGACCCTGGACTGTTCCACTGGCGGTATGGTATAACCACTGAACTTGGTGTCGTCAGGGCATTGATCCAAGGAACAGTTGACCATTTTCTGCGCCGCACTCGCGATCCAAGGGTTGCGAGTCGCAGCCTCTTTCTGTAAATATTCGTGTTTCGTGTTACATGTCCCATCACAATTACATTGGTAACCGTGATACTACTATTGAACTACTACTGCTACTACTGTTGTTACTACCACTGCTACTACTACTACTACTACTACTACTACTACTACTACTACTACTACTACTACTACTACTGCTGCTACTACTACTATTACTACTACTTCTGCTGCTGTTGCTACTACTATTACTACTATTAATACATGTGCCACTACCACCACCACCACAACTGCTTCTGATACTACTGCTGCTACTACTACTGCTTCTGCTACTACTACTGCTTCTGCTGCTACTACTACCCCCCCCCCCTCCTCTCTCTCTCTCTTTCTCTCTCTCTCTATCTCTCTCTCTCTCTCTCTCTCTCTCTCTCTCTTTATCTCTTTAATTAGAATTCACAAACGTGCAATGAAACAAATTTTACTTAAACAAAAAATCTCTCCAGATGACTATAAACGGATCAATATTCTACCTCTTACCGACAGACTGAAATTTAATAAAGGCGTTTTCATGCACAAGGTCCTTTCTGGCAATGCACCTTCCTATCTTTCTTCTCTTTTTAAAAAAAACACTGCCAGATTGTCCACAAAATTAAATGTTCCAATTCCAAGAATTGATCTCTACAAAACTAGTCTAGCTTATTCCGGTTCCATTTTGTGGAATAACTTTCCTGAAGATCTCCGCACTCTAGCATCTAAATTTACATCATTTAGAACACGTCTCCTAAAACACAGTAAAAATTAAATACACATTAATTGTTAATGTTGTTGATTGAGATTAACAACATTAATTTGATTTCAATTGTTTGAAAAGGATGTTATCTAATGATGACTTTGTTTATTTGTTATTGTTCCATGATGTGAATGTTATAACCTTGAGTTGTATTTAATAGTTATTGTTAAAGCCCCAAGGGCAAGATGTAAAAAAACGCATCCAGCGCTTATTCTTTTACCCTTGCAAAATAAAATTGTTATCTTATCTTATCTCTCTGCGAGCAAAGATTTTATGAAGGACCACGAGTTGCCGCAACCCTCTGATAGCTGACGAGGCCACTACTTCCACCACTAGTACTATTAGTATTACTACTACTTCTAACAACAACAACTCCGCCACCTCCACCACCACAACCACCACCACCACCAACACACAACAAACAACAACACGTTTATACCAGTGAGAGGTTGGTGAAATGGTCCAGGAAGGCCGTCAGTGGCTGGGCACGAGGTGCGAAGGAGAAAGAGCCCTCCATGCTGTCTCTGACGTCGGCGGGAAAGTTCCAGATGCTGCCAGACCAGATGTCCGACGTCATCCAGATAAGGAAGGTGTTGGAGGCGGCGAGCAGGGCTGTGGTCTGGGCGATGATCCTGCTGACCACTTTGGCGTCGTAGTAGATGACCACCACCACTCGAGCCGTGTGGCTTTCCACGCGCAGCTCCTGGGCTGCCTCCATCACCTGCACGCCATAGTCTTTGTGTATAGCGCACTTGGCCACTTCAAGGTGCTGCTCAAAGATACTGATTGATCAATTTAATATCTACCCCCAGACGGAAACGTGCCGCAGCATCAAAGGAAGTGTAAAACCCACGACTGAGATGCTCCAGAACGATCTGTATGCATTGTTCGGTGGCTCAGGATTGTGCGCAGTTGTCGGGGGCGTCTGATGATGCGGCTAAGGCAGCAAGTGAGCGCTTCGGTTGGCCTGAGTTAGAGCTTGAATGGACCAGCGCCTTGAGCATCTCTTGAGCTGGAAAAGCGCGGCCACACGGAACCAAACTGAACCACCGCTTAAAGAGTCATTATTGCAAGGCCACTCAAAACTCTCGCGTCATCATCGAAGATGCGAACCCAGGTCCTTCTGTAAGCCAGGCGAGCGTCTTACCCACTGAACCGACCCACCCCGATCCTGCACCGCATCCTTCCGTAGCCTTGAGCAGTTCGTGTAATGGCGAGTGCGCTATATCGTAACAAATATAAACTTTGTTCTTGAATCCTTCCAAGTGCCAAAGAAATGTTCTGTACTAGAGAAACAAAGGGTTGGGCAACCCACAGGCGCCTGTGGTCATTCAAAACTTAACACCTGATCGCTAGAAGTACCCGCTTCCATTGCTTCGACTTAACAAGATCTCTGTTTCATAGCTATAATTGTTGAAAACGATTCCTTCTACAAAATCATCTCATTTTGGATGTCATACAATCGATGTAATTTTTATTTTAAAAAATCTGTAGGCACGAAGAATGCAAAACGAAAATAAAACCAGGCGAATTTTCTCCTGGTGTGGTCAACAAAAGTTAGTGACCTTTGACCTCAGGAAGCGCAGGGTGCGCATGAACCCCTGACGTCAACGTCAACAAATAACGCCCTCTTTCACAGCCAGGTTTTAACGAAAACTGTACGCACCATTTGGTCAGTGACTATCTCGCTCTCTATGGGCAATTTGATCTTCGTGGCGAAGCAGAAGCCTTCATGCTGGTCGAAATAGGAACTGAGCAGCTTCATGGCGTTGGTGCCGAACATACTGTTGGAATACAGCAGGCTGACGTACGACCAGTTGAACAATCTCAGCAACTCACACATGGCGCTCAGCACCTGCCTGCAAAGCAGCACAAACCGTTGTAATAGTGAGCCTGTCCAAGTCCAGAACTGCTCAAGGTGCTGACCTATACAGCATCTAACCCAAGCCGCCCGTGACACCCATTTCCTGTCTTATGGGGGTCATCTTACTTCCCGGCCGAAAACTTGTTTTTTTCCAACCTAGTTCCAGTCATTCGCCCAAAAAGGCAATCACCGAAGTCGAACGAAGCTCTCCGATGTGTTACGAAATGATGCTTGCATGACTACGACTAGTTGACATTAAAAATGATCGCTGTTGCTTCTAATTCTGTTCGATTTACACAGATTCGCATTTCGCAACGGTATACTTTGTTATTATCGACCATATTTAATAGTTGCGTTCCTTGATTTGCATTTTGTTGTTCTCAGCAGTAGGCTAATAATAGCGTTCCCCATTTCCTGCCTAGAACCAAGTAGACACTGTTATACATAGGCTTAATCTACATTATATATTATAAGTCAGACTTCGCGCAGCGAAGAAGCTCACTAGCTGAATAAAAGTATTAGACCTGTATTGTTTGTTTTATACCTAAATAAATGTATAAATTATATCTGTTCTAATTAATAATATTTAGGCCTATACTTTATAATATTTGAATCTTTAAATTTCCGGAGAAGGGCGAGTAGGCTAAGCGAATTTTTTTTTATATATAACTCGAGATCAGAGTTAAATTAATAGTTAGTTAGTTATTCATTGCTTACAGGGTCCAGCGGACTGCAAAGAGCCGAATCAGGACCACAAAATCAAGACAACTCGAGATCAGAGTTAAATTAATAGCTAATTAGTTATTCATTGCTTACAGGGTCCAGCGGACTGCAAAGAGCCGAATCAGGACCACAAAATCAAGACCACAACTTCGCTAGTAGTAGTAGTAGTAGTAGTAGTAGTAGTAGTAGTAGTAGTAGTAGTAGTAGTAGTAGTAGTAGTATAGTTATTTAGTTAAATCTTTAATTTATTTATTTGTTTTGTTTGTTTATTATTATTATTATTATTATTATTATTATTATTATTATTATTATTATTATTATTATTATTACTATTATTATTATTATTATTATTATTATTATTATTATTATTATTATTATTATTATTCCTACTTTTAAAAAAAAAAAAATAATAGTGTGCTGCTGTGCGTGCTCAATGGTGTAAATATGGTCAGTGACGTTTTGTTTGTTTTTGCTGAAGTTGGGTGTAACCCGAAATATACAGGTGGTGTTACTGGTTATTTTTTCTTATAGATTTACCAAAGTTTTTACACTGTAGATGGATTTATGGAAATTTCCGCCTGCCACGCAACATTTTTTAAAATACGTGTTTCTCATTAAAATACGTATCATTGAAATACATATAACAAATTTACTGTATCAGTTAAAAAGAATAATATTAGTTAAATAAATAATTGCTTTGGTGCTTGCAATAAAAATTTCACAGTTTTTTGAGACCATTATAAACTTGCTTTGCCTTGTTGTACTGAAGGGACATCAACGTAGCGCTTTGAAGTTTTGTCATGGTTTTATTGTTGATATGGATGTGAAATCGTTGCATGTGTGCATTACGTGTAATGTATTACTTTTACTCTTTATTACTAATTGTGTCAGTATATTAATCATCATAAAATAATAATAAGACTAACTGCTTCAAAATGAGAATCTCGACCTGACTTACAGCTTGAAGCTGTGCAGATCGAAATAGAATTAGATCTAGAAGCAACAGCGGCTACTTTTATGCACGGGTGTTTCACCACAGGCTCTGAAGTCTTTTCTTTTGTCTTTGTAAACTCGTGGGCCTCCTACGTAGTATACATGTAGTATGTAATTGAGGCCTACGAAAGACCAGACTTCCCAGCCTGTGGTTTCAGGTAATTGTCTTTTTTCGGCGAATGACTGGAACTAGGTTGGAAAAAAGAAGTTCGCCTCCCGGCAACCCAGCACAGTCCTAGGCGACCGGAGATGGGGGAGAAGGGACTCAGTGCTGGCTGGTTGTATTTGTGCAGCTGCCACTCACCCCAAGAAGCGTCAGGATTCACGAAGTCCGTACGATGGAATGTGTGCCGGCACAGACTAGACCTTGGTTTATACTCTCATCCGAAGGAGCTGTGTAAATGGTAGGTCGTGGTACTGTTTTTTTTAGCAATAATTGTTTTGGAAGGGCTGCAGTAACAAGGGTGGTTGTTCATTTACGCGTGACAAGGAGTTTTCTTTTGAAATTGCATTGTCGTCCCATTGAAACAGGGAACAATGAGTTACCGTTGGCCAAACCGACCACTAAGCTTTGAATTCTAGCCGTCTCTTACTCAAACCGGGGACTGCTATAAAAACTTTCTCAGGGGTGCTATTTTTAGAATCAACCTTGATGTTATTAATAGGGACATAAACAAATGGATGAATAGATTGATTATCACACACAGTACTTTTAATTGAAAGACAAAGAGCTTCTTCTTTTTTTTTTAACCTAAACTATTTTTTTTCCGGTGGGCCAACACTGTAAAAAGAATCTGTGATGTTAAAATGTATGGTCTTGGTCTCTTTAAATCATCAATTGTTCTTATTGTTCTTATGAATATGAGGATAAGGATGAGGATGACGATGGTCATAATGATCATGATCATCCTCATCATCTTGAGTGCTATTCTATAAGGCGACCCTTTGACTTGTATCACTTTTCTATAGCGCATTTCCAGCGCGAGAGCTGTTCAAGGCGCTGGTCGATAAAAGATCGAACACAAGCCGCCCGAGGCGTCCACCCTGACACTTGTCCGATTTTTGTTTCTGCAATGCCGCGCAATGCGTCGTGGCAAGGCGTGCCGTTTGGGTGGTACGTAGTGTGAAGATGTGTTCGAGCCCTGTACACGCGTAAGTTGCGCACCGTCTACGAAATGCGCGCAAAACTGTGCCGCACTGGCGCGCATTGACACGCAATTGCACGACTTGTTTACGCTTAAGTTTTATCCGCGTATTGTTTACGCCTGTCGAAACCGCATTCGTGAGCAAGCGCAATTGGTTCGTGACGTGAGCGAAAAAAATGCCTGAGTCGGGCGTGCCATGATCACGTGAACAATTCGTGACAACACCCGAATAACCGCACGACCACTCCGCGACACGCTCGCAACCGTGAGCGCGGCGCGAACTAGCGCGCTCATAACGTGGACAGTTCGTGAACAATGCGTGCTAATGCGTGACATGGCGAGTCGGCGCGTGTGGTGGATTCCCAGGATTCACTGACACGCACCGTCGCGCAGTGTTCACGCACGGTTCACGCACATAGCACAAAACATTGATACGTGCCAAATTTGAGAACATTTAAAAATTCTTTTGCCCCCATGGCTCGCTCCCGCGCGCTCTTTACACACTCTTCATGCTCGTTCCCGAAGACTGTTATCATTGGCACGCCCATGTGCGTGGCTTTGCGGGAACAAAAATCGTGCAAGTTTCAGGTTGGCTTAACACTGACCCGTCGGAGGGAGTGCTTCTCAAGAAATTGTGGTAGTAGCCAGGCCTGCTGAACTCGGCGTTAGTGGCTGCATAGCTGACCAAGGGCTTAAGTGGGTTGTCCATGAGCTGAGCCACGGGGAGGGTGATTTCGCTGGAGGCACAGCAGACCAGCCCCACGACATCGTAGTATCCAATCAGCTCTGTATCGTCCACATCGGGGGCGTTCTGGCACGGCAGGTCAGTGTCTGGGTCTGTTTTCTCTGCGGTAACACGGTAATGTTATGACATAGGAACTGTGGAGCACAGGCTTGGCTGCTTATTTAACTGCATGAACATTGAAAGTTTAATTTCCACACCCAACATTAGCGATATGGCATCTCAGTGAATAAGTGGGTATAGAAGAATCTAAATCAACACTGAACCACCACAGCGTTCATAGTGCTATGAAGGACAGAGACAAATGGTCAGTTTTGTTTCCCCCACCGCGGGCTTCGAACCTGGTCATCGATGTGCCAAACGAACGCTCTACAACTGAGCTACGACGGTGGGGCGCTCAAAATTTAATTGTCCCTTTGTTACGTTGGAGACGCGTGCGATAGTAGGCTTGCGTGTGTGACGCGCGCGATAGATCTGTTCGTTTTATTTTGCAACGCATGCAGTAATAGAGTGTATTTATCTTTGATTTGATTTTGCGTTGTTATTAGAAGAAGCTTTGTATAACGTTGGTGTTTTTAGTTGGTCGATATTATTTGAGAATTTTCTAGAGTTAGTTGTTTACTATCGATCGAAGCGTATGGATAATTCTAGTGGTAACCACGAGACGCTTCCATCCCAAATAAGGTTGTGTGACGTGAGACAGTGATGATGAAATTACTTTTGATTGGTTGTGGTGTTTTATGCAGGGGTATTCTCGCTTGTTCTGGAGTAGAGAGAGAGACTATATATAGTGCCGCACTGTTTCAAAAGGTGTATAGTCCCCTATACGCATCTGTGTCCGGGGACGGTAATCTACTCAACCAACCAACCATCAAAAGGTGGGTTTTTTTTAGAGAGAGTTGAAAGTCGAGAGAGCTGTTGTATTGGAGTGTTGAAAGTAAAAAGTGGAAAGTGGAAAAAGCGATTGTATGCAGTGTTGATGTGTGCTGAATAAAATTGGAAAACTACATACGAAGACTTTGCCTTGCTGCTGAGTGAGCAGGCTGCGTGGATAAACGAATCAGAGTTACACCTATCAGGATTTCAAGCATCGGGGCTGAATTATCTAATAAAAAAAACAACATCGAGTGTAACACCCTTACTACAACTATTACTACTGCTACCATTATTCCAATCCTATCCTATCCTGTCCCGTAACTCGAAGGTCGTTGGGGCACCACGGAAGATCGTTTAACCAGCGTACTCCATCTTTCTCTGTCCTCAGCGATCCTCAAGGCCTCGCTCAGTGTCAAGCAAGTCCATTCTCGAATGTTGTCCTCCCATCTCTTTTTCGGTCTACCTCTTCTTCTGCCTCCTTGCACCGTGCCTTGCAGGAGGGTCTTTGCAAGGCCTGATGCTCTGGTGACGTGGCCATACCATCGGAGTTTCCGTTTCTTCACCACTGTGAGCATGTCATCGTGTTGTCCAATGGCTTGTTGGTGATGTACTGGGTATAGGAAATGCCCAGAAGTCTTCTGTAGCACCTCATCTCCATGCTTTGTATTTTTGGTTTCAGATCTGCTGTGAGGGTCCATGTTTCGCAAGCGTATATGCAGATGGAGATGACAAGGGAGAGCACTGCTCGGCATGCTGCTTCTACTACTATTACTATGCGCCATTTTATATTGTACTGTATTGTGGTATGTACAGTCGAACACGTTTACAACGAAGTCCAGGGGAAACATTTTCCCATTCGTTATACCCGAAGTTCGTTGCAACCGTAGTCGACGGCCAAATTGTGTTTTTGTATTGGTTATATCCGTCATGTCCCTAAAATGAGTCTTTTCTTTTGGTCCTGATTTGGTTCGGAAGAGTCCGCTGGACCTAAAGCAATAACCATGTAATGTAATGTAAAATGAGTCTTTGATGTAAGATCTACAGTTTAGAACATGTCAAGCTGTATTCTCGTAATGTTATTGCAAACATGGTAGAGTTGAAGTATTATAAAGTGTTTTGTGTGGTGAGAGATATATCACTGTAGGAATGATGGTATTTGCTTGTGGTGTTTAGTGTGGTGAGAGATATATGACTGTAGGAATGATGGAATTTGCTTGTGGTGTTTTGTGTGGTGAGAGTTATATGACTGTAGGAATGACGGTATTTGCCTGTGGTGTTTTGTGTGGTGAGAGATATATGACTGTAGGAATGACGGTATTTGCTTGTGGTGTTTTGTGTGGTGAGAGATATATGACTGTAGGAATGACGGTATTTGCTAGTGGTGTTTTGTTTGGTGAGAGATTTATGACTGTAGGAATGATGGTATTTGCTTGTGGTGTTTTGTGTGGTGAGAGATATATGACTGTAGGATTGATGGTATTTGCTTGTGGTGTTTTGTGTGGTGAGAGATATATGACTGTAGGAATTATGGTATTTGCTTGTGGTGTTTTGTGTGGTGAGAGATATATGACTGTAGGAATGATGGTATTTGCTTGTGGTGTTTTGTGTGGTGAGAGATATATGACTGTAGGAATGATGGTATTTGCTTGTGTTTTGTGTGGTGAGAGATATATGACTGTAGGAATGATGGTATTTGCTTGTGGTGTTTGTGTGGTGAGAGATATATGACTTAAAGGAATGATGGTATTTGCTTGTTGTGTTTTGTGTGGTGAGAGATATGGTTGGTTGGTTGGTTGGTTTTTTTATTAACGTCTTCTTCCCCAAAATGATAAGACGCACATTCATATTCACACACGCATTCACACATGCACGCATACATGCGCACTCACACACCACATTAACTTAAATAATCAAATGAACCCAGCCACTGGAGAATCAATTAAAGCTTTGGCCTACCTAACGCTCTCATCAAAACTGATATTATCAATAGAACTCATAGTTTGTAAATCCGTGGGCAGAAAAAGACGAATATAGCTACATTCAAGTAATACATGCTTCAAAGATACACTTTCATTACATATGCAGTTAACATTTTTACAATATTTTGTTTTAATTGAGTTTAGTATTATTCTATGTGCCATGCTTAAAACTGACCTGGTAATTCCACAAGGTTTATCATAACTCAGAGTGATTTTAAGCGCTTTCATAAATTTATTTTCTATCGAATTTTGAATTTCTTTAGACGATAATGGTATGGTTATTGCCTGTGAGTTCATATTTGAAGCACCGAGTTTTGCAGCATTATCAGCCCAATCGTTATAAAGAAATCCACAATGTGATGGAATCCAGCAAAAGTTCACCTGAGTACCGTTAGTTATCAAACTATTAATAATATTTATAATTTCTAAAATAATTTCTTTTCTTTCACCATGACAATTTGAATTCAATGCCTGCAAAGCAGACATAGAATCTACACAAATAACTATACTAGATGTGCTCAAAGCTAGATTTGAAATTTTATAAAGAGCCATTAATATCGCAATTAATTCAGCAGTGAAAATGGAATATCCTTTACCCAAATAATAGGATTCTGATATATTAAAATCCGGTATTACAAACGCTGATCCGGCTTCACCTGTTTCAAAAACAGATCCATCGGTATATATTTTCAAATGTCCAGAATACTTTTCATATATATGATGTCGTGCTTCAACAGCCGTGAATTGAGCGTTATGATTCTTGTTTACATTACAATAATGAATATCATAATTTGCCTTTTCAATTTCCCAAGTAGGTACTGGTGAAATTATATTTTTTTGTAAATTTTCAATATGCATTAATTCTGCTTGAATAAGATCTTTCGTAAATTTACCTATTGTTTGAAAAGAGTGCACCTTTTGGGCATATTTGGGAAAAGCTGTATCGGATCGGATAAAACAGTTCTTCGGTAGTACTGTTGTTAACTGCACTTGCTCTTAGTATGTATTTGGCACATGCTAACTTTCTCCATTCATCAAGGGGAATAACACCTGCAAGTTTATATGCCTCTATAGTTTTTGTATGAATTGGGACCCCTAGCGCTAATTTTATTGCTTTACTGTCTAAACTTTGTAATTTTTTAAGATAGCATTTTGGGGCTGAAAAATACGCTTCCTGTCCGTATGATAATTTGGATCTCACTAAAGCAGAAGCTAAATGAATCAGTGTTTTTACATCTTGTCCCCATTTGTGTCTGTTAATAATTTTCATTAAATTATAACTTTTGATAGCTTTTTGTATTAAATTTTCTATATGTCTTTTCCATGTTAGTTTGCATGTTAAATATACGCCTAAAAATTTAACCTCTTTCACATACTTGAGTTCTTCATTATTTATTTTTATTTTTGGAAATTGTCTTGGTTCCTGACCATGATTAAATAGTACCAAGTTTGTTTTTTCTTTAGACAAATCAAGACCATTTTGATTCATATAATGACTGATATTATTTATTTCTTGTTGATATAATTTAGTTATATATTTTATTTCATACAAAGATGTTTTCCTTTTTAAATTTACATTCATCCATATTGCTAAGTCATCTGCATATTGAGCAAGTGACACTTTATTGCTTAATACTCCTGGTAAATCATAAATTAATATATTAAATAAAAGCGGAGAAATTATAGATCCCTGTGGAATTCCCATATCAGTCTTATAGCTTGACGAATATGAATTCCCTACTTTTACCTGTATATTTCTATCTTTTAAAAATGTGCCAATATAATTATACATACGGCCAGATAAACCAATTGATTTCAGTTTGTATAATAATCGAGCATGCCAAACTCTGTCGTATGCTTTGGTGATATCAAAAAATGTTGCTAGCACGCTCTTTCTTTTAGCAAATTGCCTTTTAATATGAGTCGTGATTTTTACTAAATGATCTACTGTCGATCTTCCTTTTGAAATCCAGCCTGATGAAGTGGAATAATTTTATGTTTCATACAATAGTAAGACATCCGTTCTAAAATAATCTTTTCCATTACTTTGCATACATGGGACGTTAATGCTATTGGTCTATAGCTTGAAGTAACTGATCGGGGCTTGCCTGATTTTAGAATAGGAATTACTACAGAAGATTTCCAACAATCAGGAATAGTGCCCGTAGTCCAACATTTATTAATAATATTATGTAAATTTTGTATCCACTTATCAGGAAGATGCATCAGTAAGTTATATGATATGCCATCTAATCCTACCGCAGACTTTTTTCTTCCTAAATTTAAAATTGCATTTTTAACTTCCTCACATTTAGTTACTGAGTTTATATATAAATTATTATCTGAGGGGGGTATTTCATATTCTTCAGTATGTTCTAGATGTTCTCTTTCATTTTTAACATTAGGTGGCAGATTATTTGAATTACTAGCATTAGCAAAAACTTTCACAAATTCTTCAGCTTTTTCTTTAGGTGACGGAAAATAATTATCCACTAATTTTAGAGGACATTGGGGAAGCTGAAATCCGTTTCTCATTTCTGATAATTTCTTCCATAATTTTGCAGCATCTTGAGAATTATTTACTTCAGATTTACAATATTCAGACCAGAACTTTCTTTTTTCTAAAGCAATTATCTTATTACATTTAATTTTAGCTGTTTTCATTTCCTTGAAATATTCTTCTGTTCTATGTTTTAACCAGTTTTTATATGCAATCTTTTTCTCTTTTACTGCTGTATCACAAAGGTCATTCCACCAGATATTTCCTGTATGTTTTTTCTTAATAAAGGTTCTTTTCTGAGGAATAGACTTTTCTGCCGCTAAATGAATTTGCTGCACAAATTTTACATATACATCATTAATATTATCATTGTTAACAAAATCTGTATCATACGATAATAATAGAGATTGATACATTTCCCAATCAGCACGGCTATAAATATACTTCGGGATAATATCATTTTCAGTTTCATTATCAACATAATTATTATTAATAGTTATAGTAATAGGTTGGTGATCACTTCCAAGCGGATCATTGTCTACATCCCATACACAGTCAACAACCAGATTCGGAGTAACAAAAGTCAAATCTATGGCTGAAGGGCGATGAGTAGACGCATCTGGAATTCGAGTGATCTTACCATCATTAATCAAAATCAGTTCAGTGTCTGTAACACTGTTATTAGCTACACTATGACAACTAGTATCCCACAAAGATGAATGTGTATTAAAATCACCACATATAATCCAATGTTCTGTGACGTCAAAGGACCGTATCCAATCACTGTCGATATTGTCAGTACCTCTGGGATAATATATGGATAAGAAATTAATATACAGATCCTTATTTACCTTTAATTTCACCGCAGATGAGTATACGTCTGCTATATTCTTGGGAACTGGCGATGATATAGTGTCATAATCCAAATCATTTCTGATGTAAATAGCCGCTTGCACCTTGTTACTATTAAAATTAGTCACAGGTGGATAATAGAAACCTTTCAGTTTAGGTAATTTATATTTGTTAACACGTAGTGATTGCAAACACAATATATGATGTTCATTATCAGTTAAGTACTGTTGTAAATATTGTAAATTGGAAGAAACAGATCTGCAGTTCCATTGGAAAACAGATAATTTTTCTTTTTTCATTTAACAATAAAAAAGACAGTTATAGATAATCCCGTACGCTTGATGAAAACAGAAAGAATACGTCCCGGTGTTGCTTATTCAATACCATTGAGTAGGAAAGTGGATAGGGGAGTGTGGGTAGAAGTTGCCTTTCCAGTCATAATATCCAGGAAAGTGGTTTGCACGGTTTAATCGCCGTGCAGATCTTCGTGGCTTCTCCCACACGATCCTGTGTACGTGACGGCCGATGTTACCCGCTAGGATACTAGAGCCCCGCTTGGTTGGGTGGACAGTGTCTCTCAGGGCATGGAGAGGTAGGTTGTCGTTGTTGACAAAGGTGACTTGCTGTTCTTCCACCAACTCCGCATATACCACAGCATTAAAAAGATCTTTCTTCTGTTGTAACTTTGAATCGGACACAACAGGTAGCTTGCTGATGACAATCTTAGATGTTGGATAGTTAGACGAAATGTTCTTGATTGATTGAACAAATTGTTTACTGGCAGATCTTGGGTCCTGCTTCTTTAAGTTATTGATGCCACAATGGACCACGACAGCTTTGGGAGGGACTTTATTGTGAGCTGCATTGAGGGCTGGTTCCAAGTCGGCGATAGTGTAAGCTTTACACTTCACTGCTTCAAAGCCGTATGATTTCCCCAGCCTTTTCTCTTGCACACCATTCAGCACTGAATCGTGAAGAATGACAATAGGCCTATCACTTCCGCATTCCATTTTTTCAACGTCAGCGGAAATATCGTCACGGGATGGTTTCGCCGATGTTTTGACGTCATGTTTTTTTTGACAGGCCAAGCAGATTTGCACTTTTCTTGTCGCCTGAAGCTACAGGCCTTGCTTTCGGCATCGGTGTCGCATTCTGACGAATCGCTGTTTCAGGTGGTAAACTGAAAACAGCAGCCGGCGACTTCAGCGCTTGAGCATATGACCGGCAGTTATCGTTGCCAGGTACCGCTCGCGTCGTCTGCTTCGAAACGGCTATCACATAATTCATTTTTTCATCTTGAGCACGAATGATAGTTTCCAGCACGGAGATTCGAGAACAAAGGGATGTCACGAGTTCTTTCAGCTCAGAAATTTCACTCACCGCAGTAACAGAAAGTTTGGTATTGTTGTTTGTGGTGATGGCGGTCGCATCCCTTGTTCCCGACTCCGTGCTGGTGCCAACGTCCTTAGTCCCCTGCATCGCCTCAGCTGATAGTAAAGAGAAGCTCGCTGCACTTGTTTCATCTTTTTTCATGTTTGTTGACTTCTTCTTCCTTTGGTATCTAGTCTTTGCCATCTTCCTTAGATATTGAAAAAGCCAGGTGAGAGATATATGACTGTAGGAATGATGGTATTTGCTTGTGGTGTTTTGTGTGGTGAGAGATATATGACTGTAGGAATGATGGTATTTGCTTGTGGTGTTTTGTGTGGTGAGAGATATATGACTGTAGGAATGATGGTATTTGCTTGTGCTGTTTTGTGTGGTGAGAGATATATGACTGTAGGAATGATGGTATTTGCTTGTGGTGTTTTGTGTGGTGAGAGATATATGACTGTAGGAATGATGGCATTTGCTTGTGTTTTGTGTGGTGAGAGATATATGACTGTAGGAATGATGGTATTTGCTTGTGGTGTTTTGTGTGGTGAGAGATATATGACTGTAGGAATGATGGTATTTGCTTGTGGTGTTTTGTGTGGTGAGAGATATATGACTGTAGGAATGATGGTATTTGCTTGTGGTGTTTTGTGTGGTGAGAGATATATGACTGTAGGAATGATGGTATTTGCTTGTGGTGTTTTGTGTGGTGAGAGATATATGACTGTAGGAATGATGGTATTTGCTTGTGGTGTTTTGTGTGGTGAGAGATATATGACTGTAGGAATGATGGTATTTGCTTGTGGTGTTTTGTGTGGTGAGAGATATATGACTGTAGGAATGATGGTATTTGCTTGTGGTGTTTTGTGTGGTGAGAGATATATGACTGTAGGAATGACGGTATTTGCTTGTGGTGTTTTGTGTGGTGAGAGATATATGACTGTAGGAATCATGGTATTTGCTTGTGGTGTGGATATGTGTGTGTCTGTCTGTTTATTAACATCGGGGCAATTTTCAGTAGGCAATGTAACCGGGGCTATTTTAATAGGCAACGTAACTGTTGCCATTTGGCTAAATAATCTGTATTCTGTATTCTGAGTGAAGGTGCTTAGAGTGGATGCAATTTCAGCTATTTTCTCCTTGTGTGGATACAATACAATACAATACAATACAATATAACTTTATTGTCTATTGTTCATCACATACAGAAATTTGGATGTTCATCACATACAGAAATTTGGATGCGCTCCCACATGTGATTTTATTTATAGTTCTCTGTGTGACGGTGGGTCTATTGTTGCTTGGCTCTGCACAATGGAATGCTATTATCCACTCGTCTTTCGTCTGCGGGGATCGGCTAGTATAATCACCCTGTGACTAATCTTAATACATTTATATGTTTAGCCCGGTCTGGGTGCGGCCGGATAGGGTTATAGAGATAGGGAGAAAATGGTAAAAGCTTCACTGACACACTAGCTCTCGCACGGCTATGAAACATAGGTTGTCCAGCCACTTTTTAACAGTAAATTAAATATCACACATTTATTTCCTCTACTCTATACATAATTCTCTAAACACTATACTAACTTAAATATGCACATTCACTTCGAATAGTTCGCTCCTTGATGGGTCTATGCAGCTACTCTTCTTGATATGTGCTACTGTCTCATCATTGGGTTATTTATTCTGGTTGGCCTAATGTTCGTTTTCAGGAGAGTGGACTACCGCACAGTCCTTCTAGATCAGTGTTAGTGCGTTTCTTCTTGCACTTAGCTGATTCGTTGAGGTGTGGTGATGGTGTCTCCTCCTTGGTTGTTGACTATCAGAGCTCAGTGCTCGATGTTCCACTGCAGGCCGAATGTCAGGGTGGACTCTCAGTGGTCTTTCTCCTGCATCGGACCAACAAACCTGCTCGCCTGCAAAACATAAGAAGAGTTTCTGCAACGCCTTGTTTATAAAGGGTGTGCAGAGCGTCTCACTGTTGGCAGAAACAGCCCTCAGTGATCGCTCCACTTATATATATTTGTGATGAACAATCTTTTATATCCATGGTCCACTGGAATCTCCAACATAATTCCTATACATATACATGTACACATCATGGCTAAAATAAACACAGGGAGAATTAATAAATAATATACACATTCTCCGGTACAGCCACTGGTCTGCAATAATACACATAGGAGAACCAACAGTTGGACAGTAGGGGATACCTCATGGTGGCAAAGCGGTCGCGTGTGTCAGCCACGTGGTCAAGCAAAGTTTCCCTAACATTCACAAGTATAAAACATGGCAAGACTTCACAAACATAATCCAACAATAAGATCAATAAATTGCGATGAAACAAAAGATTGATCATTTACCTTTTTTGACAATGTCAGCCTGTGGCTATACTGCGATGAATAAATTTCACCCGTCACCTGCGTCGTTTACTGCTAGAGAGATTTGTCAGAGCGTTGCTCCTTCTCGTGTGAGGTTCAGACAAAGTATGACTATACCTAGCCTGTGGTCCGCTTAAGCCGGCGAAAACTCGTGAGATACCTGTGCGCCGTCTAGCGGGGGTGGCTATACGTCAGCGGGATGAGGTCACTGCCTACCTATTGAAGAGTTAGCTTACACATGCTTTGCACAGTCCTGACTTATGTCGTCTGCTAGCTAGGCCTCGGCTTTAAGTTACACAAGCCAAAGCAGGATGAAGTGTTAGAGTATTGAAGCCTTAGTGCGGGGTCCAAATTAGCCTTCTGTGACACTCTTAATTTTAGTTTTGCCACCATATTTTTAACCCTTAGAAGACGATCGGGCCGATCTATCGGTCCTACCTGTAAGGGCCAAAAGGACAAAGAGGCGATACATCTGCCATGGACGAGAATCGTCTCGGATTCACTTTCAAAGAACGGAATCTTTGTGTCTAAAAACGAAGTTCCCGTTTATTAAAAGATCGTTATCGGCGATCGTTTTGACAGGTTCTGAACTATTTTCCAGTGGAATTATTGCGACAGTGTGAAAGATCCACGACAAGCAATCGTCCACTATAGCAGTGAAATCTTGTCTGATGTATTAATTTTTTGTGTTTAATAATATGAAAGTGAATGCTTTCTGTTAGTCTTTTTAAAGCAGACACAATGATAATGATGTGGATGGCGAGCCATATATTTCCTTCCTTCAAAGTGTATTGGAGAAAAAAGATGGTAACAACCTTGTATATTTTCACAAAATACACTTGGAAAGCACCGGCCAAAGAAGAAGCTGTGGATCACACCTGAACTTTTGGACCGGTGTGACGACACGAGTTTTCAGCGCACGCTAATAGTAGTTGTGCGAAGTTGTATATCTAGAGCAGAGTTGCATATCTCTAGCGCTGCAATGTACAAAGTTTTGTATCAGCATTCTTTATTGCATATGTAAGCTAAGTATGTATGATTTTCACGTGGTTAATGCATAGCGCATAATGCATAGTGGGAGAATGGGGTGCTGAACGCAACTCGAGGCCTTGTAATGTGAACTGGTAAAGATTTAGCCTAGCAGAGTCAAGTGGGTAGCTATTGGAAGCAGACGTTTTTTGGACAGAAAGAGACTTTGTGACAGTGTTGTGTCAGGATAAAGTAAAGTTGTTAATGTAAGGGTAGTGTGTCGGATGATTCGAACCACCCAAGATCTTGTGCCCTCGTCAGGACAAGAATAGCCAAAAGACTGTAGTGGAAGGATTATAACCGCCATTTATTCAGGAATAATAAGTGTAGGGTTTTCTCCTAAGGGTGTGTATCCTTATATTAGGGACCTCCCAAAGCTCAGTGACCTCGTCGGTACTGGGATGCTCCAGGTGCAAAGCATAGCAATAGCGCAGTAACGAACCTCTATTCTCAACGGATAACCTTGTGTGGTGTACTGTCTTGTGTTGTGGTGTTGGTGTTTGTGTATCCGTGTTCACAGGCTGAGAACTTAAGGTGAGTGTGAACCCAGTAATTCTATTCCTTAGTGGCTATGCACTCCGAGCTTGCGTACGTGAACGAATGATGGTGAATTAGGGGGAAAGGGAGAGATTTTGCTAATAGTATTTTTACATGATTTTATATGATTTTCTTGTTTAAATATGTAGAATGAATAAAGTTGTTGATGTTGTTGCCAAAATGGGGTCAAGGGATGATGATGAAGTATATATGTTAACAAGAGAGAGAGAGAGAGAGGGGTGATGAATATGAGGGAAGGATGACGTTGTATTATAGCATGCTAGAGAGATATAACGGTGAATGAAGGGAGATAATATACTATGACGTGAAGAGGGGTGATGAAGGTGAGAGGGAGGAAGAAGCAAGATTGTTTGATTGAGAATGTAATTATGACGATGATGTATATGTGTACAAACAACGATGTTTATGAAAAGAAATATAAATTATTAGAACTAATAATTGAAATGAATTGTTGAAATATATATATAAACAGGTCAAGATGGCGGACGGCGGAAGGAGTATTTGTTTATGTAGTGTTTACATGAAAAGAAATATAAATTATTAGAACTAATAATTGAAATGAATTGTTGAAATATATATATATATATATATATATATATATATATATATATATATATATATATATATATATATATATATATATATATATATATATATATATATATATATATATATATATAAACAGGTCAAGATGGCGGACGGCGGAAGGAGTATTGTTTATGTAGTGTTTACATGTTGTATAAAGATAGATTAGTAAGACAATTTATTTGTTGACCAGGTTGGGCCTATTTCTACTATAATTCCACTACGATACTGTTCATCTATTATACCTACTGTTCCACCGTTGATACTTCAGCTTCTACCGGTTTACAACCTGTCCTACTACTACTCCGCCACGTCTCCCCTTTGGACCTCTGCCTTTACCACTGTAGGGTGTGTGTGGGCTACGACGGACGTCGCTGCTACCACTACCACGCTTTCCTTTGTTGTTGGCGCTGCTCTAGGGTGTTACCTCCATCACCGCCTGGACTCTCCGTCGTACCACGGACAACCAGGAGCCTACCCTTGGGTTCTACAGGCTACATTCTACGACGTATCAGGCTACATTCTACGACGTATCAGGCTACATTCTACGACGCAACGACACGCACACACACAAACACTTACTTGCATTTCACGCACATAGAACACATTTCCTACATCTGTGCCAGTGCAAGTTACTGTAATTATCTGTGTGATTGACTGCTATAATCCTTCTGAGATTAGCTAAAAGAAAGTAAACTACGAACAGTAATTGATAAAGCCATTTAGTTAATATAATCAGTTTTCAAGTTTTGCTGGCTTGTTTACTCACCTAGTAATCATATTTGGTTGCTGTTTATGTTATTGTTGATATTGTTGCATATTGTTGTAGGGCATTTCTTGTGTACAGTTTCTGGGGTTTTCAGATTAGACAAGTGGGGTGGGGTGTGGGGGGGGGTAATCGTTCATTAACTGTTGGGTTGTGGGTCCGTATTGGGGTTGAGGGTGGTTTAGAGTCCCAGTGTCCTGTGTGTGCGTGTTCGTTGTTGAATAAAAGAGTGTGATTGTTCATCTGGCATTTTGTGTTAGTTCTTTTGTTTGAGTTTGTATCCCTTTCACTCGCTGTTTGAGCGGAACGCTCACGGCACCCACTAGGGTGTCGTGACAACCTGTGTGATAAACGAAGAGAGATGAAAAAAAAAAGAACACCTCACAGGGAGCTGATGCCTACCGTAAAAACAACAATGACATCCAAAAAGGCATGCACACAGCTCTGGCAGGGATTTTGTTTTTTACATTCGCTAAAAGCGTTGTTTGCTGAAAGCGTGTTCGCTGTACGCGTATTTGGCTGTATGTAGAATAAAATAATAGACTTTGCTGTTTGTGTTGTGTTTGCGTTGCGTTGTGTTGCGTTGCGTTGCGTTGCATTGTACTGTATTGTATTGTATTGTATCACCTGCACAGCTGGGGATAGTGAGAAAGGACAAACTGTGGGCGGCCGCCACACGGTTATTCCCGCAGTCGTCTAGTAGCACGTAACCCAGCGAGGCGTTTGTCGGCAGCCGCAGGCTAGAATCTGTGTTGATCTTGTTCACGATGTAATGTACAGCCTGCATACACAATTACAATTAACCCACATTTATGTACAAATGCACCAATAATTTGCAACATGCACCAATAGATAAATAAACTATAAAAATTACAAATAAGCCAACATACACAATAAGAAAAACAAATACCATAAACACAAAGAGAGAGAGAGAGAGAGAGAGAGAGAGAGAGAGAGAGAGAGAGAGAGAGAGAGAGAGAGAGAGAGAGAGAGAGAGAGAGAGAGAGAGAGAGAGTTGAGTTGAGTTATTGTTGCTTTAGGTCCAGCGGACTCCTCCGAGCCAAATCAGGACCGGACAACCCCCGATCCGCATAAAAGATCTGCTGAAACAACCCTAGTGGGAAAATTGAACGCCCTCCACCGGCCAGTCACTTTACAATAAAGACATCCCACGCGGGGGACGGCTGAGGGTTTACCTCAACTACGCGAACCCCCGGTTACAAAAACAAAATAGAATACAACCATCATTACAAATCATCAACGAAACATATACATATAAAATGCCTATATTGCTAAATACTAACATCATAGGAAGCCCTAGTGACCACCCAGCAGAAAGCGTCCAACACTCCCAAGCTGATCCAACAGACCTCATACACAAACAAGGAGTCTTGTCCAGGAAGAGTTTTCAAGAAAAAAGGTAGGTCATTGATCTAGCGAAGAAGAAGATAGTATAGCAGAGTGATAGGACAGAGCAGGAATGGGAAAGAGTATATGAGGAAGATAGCAACAGTGGGAATTTAAAGCACTAAATTTCCATAAAGTTGGGATACTATTTATACTGAAACCCCCGGCACTCCAACGGGGGTACTGTTGCCGCAGTGAATCTGTCATGCCTACAAAGGCAAGACAGGTTTTCAACTGGGGCTTTCACTGTTCCCTTTATAGGTTAGAACAATCTACAGTGGCAAGATTGCTCATGACCCCAAGGGGTGAGAGAGAGAGAGAGAAAAACACAAATATACAACACAAAAAAAAAACCTGCGGTGGCTCACCTCTCCCAATGTCCCCTCATTCCAAAAACTCGGTCATGGTGTCAATGGCCGTGTCCCAGGCTCAAATAATCTCTCATACATTTAGATCAATCGGGCTGAGTTGTACAGGACGTGCGACACTTATGTTACCGGAGTTATCGCCATGAGCTGCTCTTTGAGCCCATAAGTGCACTGTACAAGAACAACTGATTTAATGTCTACAGTGTAATACACGGCGACTGACCTCAGGCACATATAGCCTGGAGAGTCGAGTGCGGTTTTCATCACAAGGTATTTGGGTGAGGTTGTTCATCCTGGCCATGTATGTGCTCATGCTCTCTAGAATTGCTAGGTTGACGTCCGCTAAACGCTCCACTCGCTTCTGAGGCAGGCCTGGGACGATGAAATTCGCCCGCGATCCTCTCCACACACAAAACAGAAGCGTGACTGTGCGGATGACCCTCGGACACTTTTCCCGGGCTCCAAGCGTCATTCTTTTTCTTACCTCGTCGGCTGCCTGGGCAAGAAAAGGTTGGAGGTAAAGCGAATTCAAAAATGCTTCCCCTCTATTCTGTGAAATACGATTACGGGGAATATGAAAGTTTCCTATATGTCTGCACTTCTCCCGCCGGAAGCTCAAGACTTAGTATAAACCTCTTTCCACAGGCAGTAACTTACTAACTAACACATTTCCCTGCCAGGAACAGGTCTCTGCTCACGTGGAGTGAACGTTAGATTGTGTTGGATTGGAATAATAATCCATGACTGTCTTCTCGACGTAGTTTACTCGTGCTTCTAAACTTCAACATCTCTCTCTCTCTCTCTCTCTCTCTCTCTCTCTCTCTCTCTCTCTCTCTCTCTCTCTCTCTCTCTCACACACACACACACACACACACACACAAATAAACACACATTTATACACAAACACGCCAATCTTGTCAAAACTGCAACACACAGACACTCTCTCCCCTCCCTACCTCCGGCTTTCACATCTTTTTTTTTTTAATAACGGTACTTGCTGGCTCGAGGATTTCTCCTTAAAATTATTTTTTTTTAAATATCATAAATCGATAATACCATAATTATGTTGTTGCCTGCACTACTGCATACTGAACATATTCTTCGACACCATTCCGAATCACCATATCTTCATCGCAATTGAATATTGTTAAAATACGCGCGCCATTTTCTAATTGATTGATTGATTTATTGTTGCTTTAGGTCCAGCGGACTCTTCCGAGCCAAATCAGGACCGGACAACCCCCGATCCGCATAAAAGATCTGCTGAAACAACCCTAGTGGGAAAATTGAATGCCCTCCACCGGCCAGTCACTTTACAATAAAGACATCCCACGCGGGAGACGGCTGAGGGTTTACCTCAACTACGCGAACCCCCGGTTACAAAAACAAAATAGAATAAGCCATTTTCTAATAGGCCAAGTTATCATGGATTGATGCAGGCCTGTCATTTGCGACCAAGCGCCGTCACCATGCTTTTTGAGTGGAAGTATTTATGTGGTTGATAACATTTTCATTAATTCTTTTATTTATTTATCAGTTTTTAATTTTAAGCAAGACCCTTGACAGGTAGACTGGCGCTTCCCGAGTCTGTCACGACGATCGCCAATAAATCCAGATCCAGATCAATCGAGTCTGGACTGGAGTGTTTGGTTTGTACAAAGATATTGCAGATCCAGATGTAGATCTTATTTCTTTAATTTATGAACGATTTGTCCCCCCTCTCACTCCCCTCCCCACCCAAATTAAGATGAAGAAATGTACCTTTGAATGTTCTTCACGCTTGAGATGATCACAAATCTGACAACACTGGAAAATATTTACCAAACTTACAAGTTGACTTCTGTGCCTGTCCACTTGAAGACGCGAGTGACGAAAATAGAGAAAGAACTTTATGACGAAATACATAAGACGCAATATGTATGTTTGACGCAATAAATAAAATATTAATTTCTTCTAATAAATATTGCAATGATATTCATTGTTTATAGGGCCCAGCGGACTGCAAAGAGCCGAATCAGGAATGGTAATTTAGACAAGACAAGACCAATCGATACAATGCATAGTTTGGAGCTAAGCCCTTCATCAGGCGGGCAATACAGCAAGAGACACAAACAGAACTCCAACAAAGAAAGAAATTATATTTAATGTTTACTCCGTGTCTGTTCTGTTTTAGAGTGTTGCAACCAAACCATCATTATGGTCGGTCTCACATTACAAACAAACAAGAAAGAAAGAATGAGATAACTGAAGAAGACTGGTGTGAAAGACAATGTATTGATAATCACGAGGCCCGTACCATATTGGTAACGTCATTTAACTTTTATTTGGACTATTTGGGATAGAAATAACATTGAAAGCACATTAGTGGCAGAGACCTCATAGTTTCACCCCACACTGCGTTGCTTCCTACGGAACTACTTTACCAGAGTGTGCGCAAACTTACCAATTCCATTCAATACACAGGCTTCAGCCATTAGATTGAGTCACCATGGCTCCAAAGTTTTTTCTTACAATTCCATGTACATTTATGATGTTTGCTTGTGCATGATGCAGATTCTGTTTCTCGGTATCTTCAACAATAACAACAGCCACAATAATAACAACACAGCAATAAAGGATCAACAATTAAACAACAATAACAACAAGAAATGAAATAAGAAAACAGATCAGGATGAAAAAGGAACGCTATTGTTATACTTTTTACCGGCCAATCACATACGTTATCAATTTGATGACGTCAACAAGTTACGTCATTATGTGACTAGTAGATCAGGGGACAAACATAATTATGTGATTTAGGTAGGAGACTTTCAGTCACCGAAGGTTTTCTCCGGGTACCCCGGTTCCCTCCCTCCCTTCGACAACAATAGTATTGGATGCAGTCTGTCTAAAGGGAAAAAAAAGTCAAAAATAAAATTCGATTTCCTTTCCGTCGTCTAATAGCGACGTTCCTTTACACCATGTGTTTGAGTGGTGAATGTGTTTGGTGTGTATGTAGATTGTCTGTAAAGTGCGAGCGTGTATGTTGATTAGGGATCGCCGCGCTTTCAGTCTGATTTAGGAATATGGCGCGTATAGCACCGGTTTTTTATTATTACAAAACTGGCAACTTTAATTTAAACATTTAATTATTTGTAATGCCCCATAACATACAACAACTGCGTTTTCGTCTTTTTAAGTTATTGTAAAATTATTACCCTAACTTAAATTAACAACATTTCAAATATTGATGAACACAGCTCTATGTATGGAATTCCTTTTGTGAAATATTTATTTGCGATATTTTTCGGTGTTTTTTTTTTAAACCACTTTCAGCTAAATAATCTTTATTTACAAGCATTTTTTTTAAATCATTTGTTTACAAACAATGTAAGATTTTTCTAAATAATATATTTTCTCCTTAAATAACTTATTATTTATATTGTTTAGGTAAATAAATCATGATATAGGTAAATGAGGCCTTGTTGCTAAATTTTAAAAAAGTATTATCTTCTAGATATATATAATACATTATTCAGCAGATTGTGTTAAATAATGTATTATTTAGAAATGTTTCTAAACAATCATTTGTTTACCTATATAATGCATTATTTAGCAGAATTTGCTAAATGATGTATTATTTTGAAGATGTTGCTAAATAATGCACTATTTACGTAAACAATTTTAGATTAGTCCCGACATAGAACCAACATGGCGGCTGCAGGAAGGAGTACATCCTATAGGCTACGCAAGCAAAGAACTCCTACCAGCTGAACGGAACTACTCTACCATCCAAAAGGAATGTGTAGAGATGGTGTGGGCCGTCAAGAGGTTCGAGCCTTACCCCTTCGGACGACATTATTTTCACCGTGGATTCGGACCATCATCCTTTACAATACCTACAGAGAGCTCAACCAACCAGTGCCAGGTTGACTCGCTGGGTATTACAACTGCGAAGTTACTCTTTCGATGTGAAGCTTATCCCAGGAATCTAGACCGTTGAAGCAGAGCTTAGTAGAACGGTGTGAGGATTTCACTTTGGGAACTCTTCAAGCTTCGCCTTGAGGGGGAGGTGTGTCGCGCAGCAAGAAGTATGTTGTCCACTGATAGTTTGGGTAAAGTACAAGTAAGAGAGTGGACGATATAGGGGTAGTGACTAGGGATGGATTAAAAGGTGGAAGGATCATTTCAGGGAGTGCAGGTGTCTGTAGCGAAAGGTGAGCAAGGATTATAACCTTCCGAGGGCGAGACAGAGTAGGACCAAATATAATAAATATGCGCCCTGCAGTCTAGAGTTTCACAGAGGAAAGACCTTTTTTTTAAGTGTATTGGATCTTGAATTTTGCATTTTCTAGAGGAAATCGACAGAGCTGAATCCAGTGACTGTGTTGTTCAGTGGCAGACAGTTGGCAGCGTTTTTAGAAGATTAAGTTGTCTTTGAGAATAACTTCGTTGGTCTATGTGTGAAAGTAGCCATTTTATGGATGAGCGGTAAAGCTAAAGAAAAGTAGCCTAGCTTATTCCAATGGGCGTGCTGTGTTGAAAGTCTAGTTTGTGACTGTTGCCTTGTTGGCATACGAGTTCGTGTGACGTGACGTCACTTGTGCTAGAAGTCAGTTGGACTGCCAGGATTAGTAGTGTGTCGTACATTAGTACTGTGTCAATCTCCAGCACCGTGGCGGGGAACTCGCGGTGGTTCGTGCTCTCCATAAGCCGTATTAATATATTGGGTACGTCAAACTTTCATTTCATTTTGACGGCCACTCTGCGTTGTGCGCGCATGCTTGTGTGAGGTGGCGTGGTTGTGGTGGGTGGCGTGGCTGTGGTGGGTGGCGTGGCTGTGGTGGGTGGCGTGGCTGTGATGGGTGGTGTTGAGTAGAGGCGTGAATGTGCGCCTGACAGTTATTTAGTCATCCTTCAATGCATCACCCAATTCCATTTCATCTTCACGTATCCTATGTTCATCTTGTTATAATAATTTGCGGATATTATATTGATGTCAATTGAATATGCGTGGTGACGATTTTGGTGGAAATCCTGTGTAGTTAGCTAGTGCCGTCACGAAGGACTATAGTTAGTGTTGCACAGGGCTAAAAGGAACAACTGAGTTAGATGGAGAGAGGGGGAGGAATGAGAGGGGGAATAGTGGGCACGTTGGATACATCCGGGATAGATTGCTATTACCTCTGATGCATTAACTGTTGCATGCTTATCATACCTTTCTTCACTCTAATTACTTCACCTCTGCTCTTCATCGTGGTTTCTACATGATCGCCTGTCTGTCTTCGCCCAAGTCCTCGTCTACCATTTTCTGCGTGGGTCTTCTCTCCTGATCACGTGCCTGTCATTTGTTGATACCAACAGTGGCAAGTTCCGATCACCTTACCACGTGGATCCGGATCGAACCTCATCATCTCTCACAAGGTGTAGTCGTTCCCATCCACTGTCTATTCTCTTTCCTTCTCCCTTCTCCTTGTGACATCGACTATCTCTAGTCTCATGTTGATGCCATTGTGATTGTTCATTGTTTTTCATCCCATCACTTTTTATGAAGTTTAGCGTGTGTCAGAGATTGCTAGTTATTTTAGTTGTATGAATAAAGTGTGATTGAATTTCTAATCATAAATCTGTGTCATTGTTACATGTTGTGCGTGTTTGAACGTCTCATGCAACTGAAGGACGTCTGGCCGATCAGGAGCGCTTGTGTGAGAGTTTGTTTATATGTGAGTGCCTGTGTACATGTGTCTGATCGGTTCGCGACATTCATCATCAGCATCAGCATCATCATCATCATCATCATCATCATCATTATCATCATCATCATCATCATCATCACCATCAATGATCGTCATAATCATAAAAAACATTATTATTAAAGTCATAATTATCATCAACATTGTCGTCTCCATTCTAGGTCTCATTATCATCATCATCATCATCATCATCACCCTCATCATCATCATCATTGTCGTAGTTGTTCTCGGTGTCATCATCATTGACATCATTATCATCATCATCATCGTAGTCGTTCTCGGTATCATCATCATCATCGACATCATCATCATCATCATCTTAACACATTTAGAGCTAAACTACCACAATAGGCCTAGTTTTGGAAGGGTCAATCAATAGCATGACGCTAAAAAATACACGTCCACTAGGAAACAAGAAACAAATATTGGCGCAACTTTAATCGGCAGTTCGCGGTCTACCCACCATCGAGAACAACAGTGGAGAAGGACCCTAAAATGAAATCAAAACTTATGACGTCACAACATTTTCACCTGTCCATGTTGAGATATGAAAAGGGGGATTCTAATATCTCCCAAATAGTTTCTAACAATTGGTGTTGGGTGTTAATTTCCGGCGGATGAAAACACAAGTAGTAAACTGACATTGCAGTAAGAGGGTCATTCGTCACAACGTCGTAACTACCGACGTGTACACCGTCCTTCATCTACATCAGCCTACATCCAAAATTCGTTCCCTTATTATCAGCATGTCGTACGTTATCTATTGTCAAATGCAATTCCTGGCTTTGGTGAATGCTGCCAAAGTCAAGAGTCACTCACAATAGCGTTTCCTTCAGCGAGCACAAACGTAAAAGGCAGCTTAGCTCGTGGCAGGAATGAATGAACGTGTAGCTGCGTACTTGCGTGCGGTCAAAACAAGTTCATACATTCAATGACAAGAGGGGTCAGCAGGTGTATGAAGGCTAAACCGGCTGGGAATATGTTGACTTTCCGTTGTGGTTGCTGCAGTCGGCGTCGTCGCTGAGGTAGCTGACGTTGCTGTTCCCTTGCTGCGTTACGTCCTTGGGTGAGCGGAGCTGGGTGGCTGTGACCTTGGTAGGCAGGACACGGACACGTCCCGACACCGTGGCCACGAAGCCCGTGGGCTGCAGGGTGTTGGTGATGTCGCCCATGCCCTGCACGGAGATGACGGCGTAGATCTTGGACAGGAACAAGAACACCAGAGCCACGCTGTGGTTGAGAGCCAGCATCCAGGCTAGCATCGACGTCTTCAGCAGATCGCTGTTGGACAATACGTAGGCCGGGATAAAGCATAACGATAGCACTAGCGTGCTGCTGACACACATGCACATGAACTTGGCCTCGTTGAAATTATCGGGCAGCTGGCGAGTTTTGAAGGCCAGCACGGCGCAGGCGGCCTCCAGCAGCAAGGTGTAGGCTAGGAATGACGCCAGACCCGACACAGGCAACCAGCAGCTCAGCTCCACGTACTGTTCCTGCACTGACGCTTGGCTTCTCTTGGTCCACGGTGCGTGCGACAATAGCACCACCACACACATCAACACCTGCACACATAATACTGGATGGTATGTACGCCCTATTACTGCTAAATCACATTCAAAGCGCTGCGCTCTGTAAACAACATACACGCGTACGCTCACATTGTTACATACTCTTACATACACTGGAACACACATTCCTCACTCAAACTTATGTATACATAATCAACATCAACTCCCATACAGCAACACCTGTACACAAATCATCAGTCGCCATCAACATCCAGCACATCTACACCTGTACACATAATCATCAGTCACCATCAACATCTTGCACATCTACACCTGTACACATAATCATCAGCCACCATCAACATCTTGCATATATACACCTCTACACATAATCATCAGTCACCATCAACAACTGGAATATCTACACATTACACATAATAATCAATCACCATCAACATCTTGCATATCAACACCTCTACAAATAATCATCAGTCACCATCAACAGCTTGAATACCTACACCTGTACACATAATCTTCAGTCACCATCAACATTCTGCACATCTACACCTTTACACATAGTCGCCAGTCACCATCAACATCCTGCACATCTACCTACCTATCCTCCTATCCTATCCCGTAACTCGAAGGTCGTTTGGGCACCACAGATGATCGTTTAACCAGCGTACTCCATCTTTCTCTGTTCTCAGCAACCGCACCTAGTGTCAAGCCAGTCCATTCTCGAACGTTGTCCTCCCACCTCTTTTTCTGTTTTCCTTTTTTTGCCTCCTTGCATCGTGCATAACAAGATAGTCTTTGCAAGGCCGGATGCTCTGGTGCTCTACCATCGGAGTTTACGTTTCTTCACCACTGTAAGCATGTCATCGTGTTGTCCAATGGCTTATGTAATGGTCTGTCGGACTTCGTCGTTGGTGATGTGCTGGATATAGGAAATGCCCATCAGTCTTCTGTAGCTCCTCATCTCCATGTTTTGTATTCTTCGTTGGAGATCTGCTGTGATGGTCCATGCTTCGCAAGCATATAGGAAGATGGAGATGACAAGGGAGCGCAGCAGCCTTACCTTGGAATGTTGACTGATGGTCCTATGTTTAAAATTTGCTTCAACCTTGTCAGGGCAGCAGTTGTTTGTGCGATCCTGGAGAGGATTTCCTGTCGGGGCCCATTGTCTCATACAATGACTCCTAAATATTTAAAGCTATCCACCATGTGTTGAGGGATTGGCCTTGGACTTTGATGTCCGTGTTGATGCCATTGGTGTTGTTGGTCATCATTTTGGTCTTCTCTGCGCTTATTTCCATTCCAAAGGGTCTGGATGTGGTGACAAGCCTCTGTACCAGCTGCTCAAGTTCTTGTTCCTCTCCAGCCAATCCATCAATGTCATCCGCAAAACGAGGATGGAGATTGCTCTACCCCCTATGATGACTGTGTCTTCTTGATCTGCAACGGCATCTAACATGATGCGCTCTAAGAAGATGTTGAAGAGTGTTGGAGAGAGTAGGCATTCTTGACGCACACCTACACTGTACACATAATCATCAATCACCATCAACATCTTGCACATCTACACCTTCACATAATCATCATTCACCATCAACATCTTGCATATCTACATCTCTACACATAATCATCAATCACCATCAACATCTTGCACACCTACACTGTACACATAATCATCAATCACCATCAACATCTTGCACATCTACACCTCTACACATAATCATCAATCACCATCAACATCTTGCACATCTACACCTCTACACATAATCATCAATCACCATCAACATCTTGCACATTTACACCTCTACACATAATCTTCAGTCACCATCACCATCTTGCACGTCTACACCTCTACACATAATCATCAGTCACCATCACCATCTTGCACATCTACACCTCTACACATAATCATCGATCACCATCAACATCTTGCACATCTACACCTGTACACATAATCATCAATCACCATCAACATCTTGCACATCTACACCTCTACACATAATCATCAGTCACCATCAACATCTTGCACATCTACACCTCTACACATTATCATCAGTCACCATCAACATCTTGCACACCTACACCTCTACAAATTATCATCAGTCACCATCAACATCTTGCACAGCTACACCTCTACACATTATCATCAGTCACCATCAACATCTTGCACATCTACACCTCTACACATAATCATCAGTCACTATCAAGAACTTGCACATCTACACCTCTACACATAATCATCGATCACCATCACCATCTTGCACATCTACACCTCTACACATAATCATCAGTCACCATCACCATCTTGCACATCTACACCTCTACACATAATCATCGATCACCATCAACATCTTGCACATCTACACCTGTACACATAATCATCAGTTACCATCAACATCTTGCACAACTACACCTGTACAAATAATTATCAGTCAACAACAGTGTAGAGAACGTGAATTTTCCAGTTTTCAATAATATCACTATTTTTAGAAGGTGATCAAATTTGTTGAATAAATATATCTAAAGTTTCATTGGTTGAAAATGTTGAACCAATAGAATAATGAATAGCCAGAAGTAATGGCAATTGGAGCTCACTTCAAAAGTGTGTTCCAAGGTGTGTGGTTGTATGAAGTCAAAGTGTCAGGAGGACAGGTTAAAAAAAAGGTTATTGGAAAGATTTGAGGGGTAGAAAGCATCGAGGACTTATCAAGTAGTATAGGTTCGGTGGACTTTCTCTCTGAAATTGGAGTGTGTAGTGGGCTGTAAAGATTACAGGTATTTATAATGTTTTCATGATTGTGACATGTTGGAAAAGTATATTTTTCCATTGGATGTATTGTGTTGAGAGGTGGTGAGCTCTTGTCCACTAAGATGAAATATAATGTTCCTTGATGTAATAATGTTATTAATTACATGGGGCTATAGTTATAGAGTGGTAGATAGTGTTGAATGAATGGAAGGTGTGAGTATGTTAATAGTAATTTTCATTCATAAAATAATCATACCTGGATATGGATAATATTGTGGGAGAAGGAAAGTAGTGCCGTATGGAACGGAATTGAAAGAGTAAAGAAACTAAGGGAGATGAGCAAGGAAGAAACAAAGACGAATAATATGATTATAATAATGCGAGTATTGACGACTGTATATATAAGCCTATAGATTGTTTTAGGTGCCGACGGGAGGCTGGTTAGCTTCATACACCTGGACATACGGGATTGTCTTGGACATACGGGGTTGTCTTGGACATACGGGGTTGTCTCGGACAACGGGAAAAGGGCTGCGTGAGACACCGGCAGTTAGCCGTAATTCTTCACCAGCAAGAAAACGTCAATGCGACCTCAGACAGATAGACAGACGTGTCTATCTGCCTGTCTACAACATCAAATGTTCGTCTAGACCTTCTTGTGTACAGACTCCCTCCCGTTACCAAAGGTAACAAGTCTTTTTGTGAATATTTTGGCTCGGGACAAGAGATTGCCAGTCGTAACCTGAAACACGTGGTGTGAAACATTGATGTAAAAATATTGTTTATTTATATAAAGTATTGAGAGCGTGGAACTTATATGTGTGTTGGTGTTTGCCTGTGTTGGTGAGAATCTGTGGATATGTGGGTGTAGTAGTTAACAGAGAATCTTTCATGCACACTTTGTTTTGAATTAGGTGTCAGATAAGCCTATATTTTGCATTCAGTTAGCTATTATAAACAGGCAGACACACCAAAAATCCGTCCGTTACAATCAACATCCTGCAAATCTAGACCTCTACACATAATCATCAGTCATCATCAATATCCTGCACATCTACACCTCTACACATAATCATCAGTCACCATCAACATCCTGCACATCAGCACCTGCGCATACAGTTTTCCCGTGCGTTCTAGGCATCCTCATTCACAGCTACAGCTATCCACAACTGTCCACAACTGTCCTACCTGCACTGACACCAGGCCAGTGGAAAAGAGTAGCTGGTGGCTGGAGTCGATCATCTTGGGGCGCCTGGCGGATAGCTGGCTGGCGTGGAAGATGCGAAAGATACGCAGGGCTCGCACCAGCAGCGGGCCGTAGAGCAAAGTGAAAGACAGAGTGAAGAGGACGAAGTTGAGACGGCAACTGAGCTCGGTGGGGAAAGCGAGCAACGTCACCATCACCACATAGCCCAGGCCTAGGGCCAGGAGCATCAGCAGCGACAGTTCTCGGGAGCTGGCCTTGATGACGCGGCAACGGCGGTGGCGGTGGAAGTAGACGAGGACGACGAGGCAGAGCGCCAGACAGAGGACGGCCAGAGCACCCTGCAAGCCGCCCAGCACGCTGTTCCAGGCCAGCACCGACACCGGGATGTCCAGGCACGCGGTGTGGGCAGTCAATGGGTCTGGCCACATGAATTCTGGGCAAGGTTCGCAGCGGGAGCCGTTGTGGGTCAGATGTTCGTTGAGGCGACAAGGGCGGCATATCCAGCAACACGTCACTTCCTGTATTACTGTGGCTTCGTGCGGCGGACACGGGTAGCTGCACAGTGACTCGGGGTAGGGGCTGTGGCTGGTGGCGTTGTGGAAGGTCCAGGTCACCGCGGTCAGGTTGGTCATCTGGCTGGTCAGGCAGTCAAACTCCCCCACTATTTCCGCGTACAGCGACCCGTCACTGGCGGCCTTGACCTGCCGGATGCTGTAGCGGCCCAGTCTGTCGCCGTTCTCGTCCAGCTGCAGCCATCCCGTGATGCCGCGCTGCCGTGTGGCCCGCATCTCTGCCAGCAGCCTGGGCCCTGTCACGCAGCTACGAGCTTCCGCCCTCGACTTCTGCCCAGACAACAGAAAGCTGACATTAGCGGATAAAGCGCTAGACCACTTAGCAAGATGTTCCATCTGAGAGTGATTACCAGTGGGGTGCACTGCCTGGAATAAATATACACACAATTCCGGTAACACTACCTGGATGGTAACGTATTGGAACGCTCGCAGTGATGGAGAGAGCCTACTTCACAACTTTTACGTGACGGGAAATTTGTCTAAAAAAACGTTGTCTTTCTGTAAATTCTGTTTCGTTAATTACTTAATATTTAAAACACCGTTGCTTTTAATGTATTTCATATATTTTGTATTTGTGTACATCGATACCACTTAACTGTGAAAAAAATTTAAATAAATTGATTGAATTGAACTTGAATGTATGATGTTTTAACATGGTGCTGTTTTTGAGGGCGTTTTACCGAGCGCAGATCTTCCGCTTGAAAAGCACAATATGCAAGAATGCTAAAATAACAGTTTGTTGTCTATAGAGAACTCACCTGCAAGCAGGAGCGGCTGTTCAGAACTCTCAGAGTAGCGTTGGCCAGCATGCCGAGGGAGTCGATAACGTGACCTGCGGAAGCGATACTGGGCGCTTTGGTATAGTTGTGGCTGTCGGCCAGAGTCAGAGAGGTGTTGCAAGTATCATGACAGTTATGCACGCTTTGCCAGTATTCCAAGAACCACGGGTTGTCTGTGCTGGCCTGAAACTCAGAGCAATGTGCTAGTGGAATATTCTCTCTCTCTCTCTCTCTCTCTCTCTCTCTCTCTCTCTCTCTCCCTCTTTCTCTCTATCTCTCTCTCTAAAAGAGATTCTTCAAAGGCGCAGGGCCAAGATCAGATTGCTCCCAGAGTCCTGAAGGAATTGTGCAGTGAGTTGGCACTCCTACTGCTCTGTACAGTTGCTGAAGACTGGAAGGCGGCTGAGGTAACAGCCATTTTTAAAGAAGGGGTCGCGAGCTGAGCCAGGCAATTATCGCCCTGTCCGTCTCACGTGCATCGTATGTAAACTTTTAGAATCTTCAGTTAGATACCATTGTCGACCATTTTAATAATAATATTTAACATTAAGTCTCAAACACAGGTTCCGCAGGAAAAGGTCATGTGTAACACAACTATTGCATGTAATGGAAGACTTGACAGCAAGCAGTCTGTGGACATAATATATTTGGATTTCCTTAAGGCGTTCGATACGGTACCTTATGAGAGATTACTGGTTAAACATGCAGCCTATGGAATAACTGGAAATATCAACAAATTGATAAGGTAATGTTTAACTGTAGAGTACAGACAGTATGAGTTGGTGATGCTAGATCAAGCAAAACAGAAGCATTTAGTTGTATACCTCGAGGAAGTATTTTTGGTCCAATTTAATTTACTATATTCGTTAACAGTTTACTCGATTTGGTCAAAGGTGTTTGCAAAATATTAATTGACGATACAATAATTTATAATCTCACTAATAAGATTAATATTTTACAGTGGGACTTGGATATGTTTTAGACATGGAGGTTGCAGTGGAACCCCTATCTAACGTAGATATGTGTAAAGTATTGCACTTGAGTCAGAAAAACACCGATCACGAAAAACTCATGAAAACAGATGTTCAGAAACCATTAACGATCTGCAATGAAGAAATATATTTGGGAGTAACATATTTAATAAGACCCTTAACTTTGACATCCAGGTAAGTAATCGGGTTAATAAAGCTAAAGAAATGATTTATCTACTAAAGATATCTGTAACATTCTAGATAAGGATATTTTCTGTAAGTTATATAAAGCACATTTAGAATACTCAAAGATGATAGGGTAGCCTACATGTAAGCTCATAAGACAGTCAATAATAATTGAAAAAGCACCAAGGCCTACAACAAAGATACTGAGATGATGTTATTCTATGTTATATTCTGAAATATTGAAGTATCTTATTTCTGTTTATGGTCTAGATGAAGAGGTGATCAAGTTCAAGTTTATAAAAAAAATGAAATTGATGAATTGGGTTGGTCTGGGGTTTTCTTAACACCGCATGTGCTTTGATAAAACCAGAAATTCAGAAGGTAAGGTTTAAATACAGCGCCGCAATACTAATTTGAAAAAAAAATGTCTTGACGTAAATAGTTTCATCACTTTGGAATGTTTTATCACTAACAAGAACAAACGCACAGAGCACAAATAGTTTTACAAATAGTTAATAAAAAAGAATCAGAAACATATTTTATTATTTTGATAAATAGTAGTCACCATCTCGGCTTGTATGTTTGTGAAACACCGCTGTAGCAGCACAACTAGCACTCTCTCTCAAACAACGTATGTGAGGTCTCGGTGGACTTACCGCCGTGAGAGAGTCGAACCAGGCCTGGAAGTCTGGAACAACTTCGCGCAGCGGCGACACGAGGAACGAGTCCAGCAGCAGATGACCCAGTCCCGCCGTAAGCACGGTGGTGGAGAAGAGGTCACTGCCCACCCACAGGAATGTCCCTGGAGTCTGTGCCAGGCGTCCCGCCGCCTTGATCACCAGCGGCCCCTTGGTACTATCCGCCATCATCACGACCACTCGCGCCGACTTGAAGTTCACTAGGCTCTGTGCCACCTTTTCTGCCTGCGCGACAGTACTACAACAGTTAGCTCAGAGGTAGCATAGAATGTAGAGCGGTAACCGTACAAAAAGTAGTTCCAAGCTGGTTGATGGTATGAGTGCCCAACAAACAAACAAACCAACAGCAACAACAACAACAGCAACAACAACAACACACCCACACAAACATGACCCCGATGAACAGGCCAGCGCTCTCTGCTCCTTCTAATGAAGCGGGGTCTAGTCTGTGTACGCACGCATTCCGTAATACACGGACTTTAAAAATCCTGATGCTCATGTCCTAGACAGGTGAGTGCCAGCTTACATAAATATACCCAGCAAGCACTGGGTCCCTTCTCCCCAACTTCAGGCGTCCAGGATGGTGCTTAGTGGCCTGGGCGCCAGACGATGCAGCAGGTGAGCACTTCGGGCGGGTGGTGTTAACTCCTGAATGGACCAGCGCCTTGTGCTACAACAGCGCTATTATAAGAACGAGTAAGTAAAGAAATAAAAAATGGTTGTGTGTGCCAAGGGGTAGGGTGGTCTAGTAGCGTTGCTGATAGGGCGCAGCTTTTCTATGCCGAAGGTCTCGGATTCGAACCCGGCGAAGCAGGAACTTACGTGACTTAGCTACGAGAGCTTTGATGACCCCTAGGAAACTTCCCTTCCCTCCCTCTCTTTACTAATGGGATTGGATGCGGTCAACCTAGATTTCAAACAATACAAATTGCTTTTTTACAAATTGCCTGGTGTCACAGCGATCTTTAGGGTAGAAGTTAGTGGTGAATCTACGATAAAATACGATAAGCTGGCTTACATACATGTGTCTCGTTGAAGGTCGCATTGATTTTGTGGACAGCGGCCCAGCAGAAGTTGTTTTTCTCGAACAGGATTCCCAGCTGCTTGAAGCCGTTCTCGCCGTAACTGCCCTCCTCATAGACTACTGACACGTACCGCCAGCCATATTTCTTGATGATGGCAAATATGGCTTGGAACTGAAACCTGGCCGCAAGACCAACAGTTGACTTTATTTTCTACAAGGGCTAGTTGCTTTTTATTTTACCTACAAAAACTATAGCTAGGGTTAGGGTTAGGGTTAGGATGTGTGTTTGTTGTAAGCGTAATGTTGTCAGTACGGCAACACTCGCTGTTATTTTGGAAAGAATCTGCCCGATTGAAACCTCCCAATACGGGCCACTTTAATGATGTAATTACCCCCGTTGGAGTGCCGGGGGTTTCAGTATAAATAGTATCCCCACTTTCTGGAAATTTAGTGCTTTAAATTCCCACTGTCTCTGTCTTTCTCATTTGCTCTTTCTCATTCCTGCTCTGTTCTATCAATCTGCTATACTATCTTCTTCTTCGTTAGACCAGTCACCTACCTTTTTTCTTGAAAACTCTTCCGGGACAAGACCCCTTATTTGTGTATGAGGTCTGTTGGATCAGCTTGGGAATATTGGACGCTTTCTGCCAGGTGGTCACTAGGGCTTCCTATGATGTTATTATTTAGCAATGTAGGCATTTTATATGTATGTGTTTTGTTGATATTTTATAATAATGTTTGTATTCTATTTTGTTTTTGTAAACGGGGGTTCAATAAATTAGAGTACAGCCTCAGCGTCCCCTGCGTGGGATGTCTTTATTGTAAAGTGACTGGCTGAGAGCTTTCAGTTTTACCACTAGGGTTGTTTCAGCAGATCTTTTATGCGGATCAGGGGTTGTCCGGTCCTGATTTTGCTCGGAAGAGTCCGCTGGACCTAAAGCAATAATCATGTCATGTCAATGATGTAACTCAAATAGTTAAAACAAGAGATGCATAGCCTATAGGCATTCAATTGGCAATAAATTGTGGGACAAAAAATAAAAATTACGAATATATCGATTTCTACAAGTGTCTTATAGTTTTTATTGGCAAAGCGTGCCTAGAACTGACATAGTAATTGACCAATCACAGATGGTAATGCCTGTACATGTCTTTTTATTGTTTATTGGGGTTGACACTGTATGGTTTTTAAATAGTTTTAGTTAAATGTTACCATGGTTAATAAACGAAATTCGTACATAGGTCTTTTGAATAATTGTTTTTATTACTGTCATATTACTTCTTTTCATCATATCACTAAGTGGTACTTTTGACTTTGAGCTATTTTTAACATTGCTTCATTCTTTATTCTCGATATCCTCCTTTGTGTAAGTGTGTGCGTATGTGTGGGTGTAGGTGTGTGTGTGTGTGTGTGTGTGTGTGTGTGTGTGTGAACGCGCATGTGTATCTCTTTAAACATGCCTTTTTATACTTAAATGAGATTTTTGTTATTATTTCTTACGATGTTTAAAAGTGTTTTATTTCATAATGTTGTACCACATTGTTTAGATATTATCCTTGCGAACGTGTGTGTGTGGGTGGGTGTGTGTGTGTGTGTGTGTGTGTGTGTGTGTGTGTGTGTGGATGGGTGTGGGTGTGTGTGTGTGTGTGTGTGTGTGTGTGTGTGTGTGTGTGTGTGTGCGTGCGAGCGCTTAGAGCAAACTTTAAGTTTGGCTTTGCGCTATAAAAATAAATTATTACTACTACTACTATCCTTTCCTATCCTATCCTATGCCGTATCTCGAAGGTCGTTGGGGCACCATATATGATCGTTTAACCAGGGTACTCAATCTTTCTCTGTCCTCAGCAACCCTCATGGATCGCTCAGTGTCAAGCCAATCCATTCTCGAATGTCGTCCTCCCACCTCTTTTTCGGTCTCCATCTTCTTCTATCTCGTTACACCGTGCCTTGCAGGATGGTCTTTGCAAGGCCTGATGCTCTGGTGAC
The DNA here is from genome assembly GCA_036898135.1 of Oncomelania hupensis. NCBI lineage: Eukaryota > Metazoa > Mollusca > Gastropoda > Littorinimorpha > Pomatiopsidae > Oncomelania > Oncomelania hupensis. The sequence continues at coordinate 133,700,110 of CM072512.1, forward strand.
GTGGCCATACCATCGGAGTTTCCGTTTCTTCACCACTGTGAGCATGTCATCGTGTTGTCCAATGGCTTGTGTGATGGTCTTTCGGACTTCGTTGCTTGGTATAAGAAATGCCCAGAAGTCTTCTGTAGGACCTCATCTCCATGCATTGTATTCTTCGTTGTAGATCTGCTGTGAGTTTTATGTCCATGTGGATGCCATTGGTGTTGTTGGTCATCATTTTGGTCTTCTCTGCACTTATTTACATTCCATATGCTCTGGAGGTGGTGTCAAGCCTCTGTACAAGCTGTTGAAGTTCTTGTTCCTCTTCAGCCAATTCATCAATGTCATCCGCAAAACGGAGGTTGGAGATTGCTCTGTCCTCTATGCTGATTGTGCCTTCGTGATCTACAAGGGCCTCTGACATGATGCGCTCCAGGAAGATGTTGAAGAGTGTTGGAGAGAGTAGGCATCCTTGACGCACACCGATTGTTGTTCTGAACCAGTTCCCGATGGCGCTGTTGTGGAGGACTGCATTGTTAGCCCACTACTACTACTACTACTACTACTACTACTACTACTACTACTACTACTACTACTACTACTACTACTACTACTACTACTACTACTGTTTCTAGCAATGTTTAGAATATGAAAGTCGTAAGAATACTTACACGTCACGGACTAATTACAACTGTTTTCCACATAAAAAGAGAAGAAAAAGATGTCGATACACAGATTGATGACGAGCTCTTAGAGTCTCTAGACTACCAGCCCCGTGAAACCATTGATGAAGATACATTTTAAATTCCCGATCACATTGTTTGAATCTCCTATCATGAACCTGCCGCCTTCGACTCAGTTCATAAATCTGTGGTTAGTGCAGAAGACAAAACTGCCTTCTTGCTGTTATTTACTTCACATACTGTGAACATTTGCAATAAAGCCGACGGAATGTAAACATACTTAGACTACTTCTGTGCTGGATGCTAACAAAAACATTTTCCATTAGTGCCGCCATTTTTTTTATTGCGACGTAGGCAACGTCGTCAATTTCCAATCGGTGTGAAAGTACAGAAGACTTCTGGGCATTTCCTATACCCAGCACATCACCAACGACGAAATCCGACAGACCATCACACAAGCCATTGGACAACACGATGCTCACAGTGGTGAAGAAACGAAACTCCGATGGTATGGTCACGTCATCAGAACATCAGGCCTTGCAAAGACCATCCTGCAAGGCACGGTTTAAGGAGGCAGAAGAAGAAGGCGACAGAAAAAGAGATGGGAGGACAACATTCACGAATGGACTGGCTTGACACTGAGCGAAACAATCAGGGTTGCCGAGGACAGAGAAAGATGGAGTATGCTGGTTAAACGATCATCTGTGGTGCCCCAACGACCTCAGAGTTACGGGATAAGATAGGATAGGTTACTCCCAAATCTGAGAATTGACTTGCTTGACACTGAGCGAAGCCATGAGGGGTTGCTGAGGACAGAGAAAGATGGAGTACGCTGGTTAAACGATCATCTGTGGTGCCCCAACCACTTTCGGGTTACGGGATTGGATAGGATAGGATAGGATGAAGCTATAGGCCTACTGTCAATGTGACGTGTGATGCTGCTTTCCTTCAAATTGATTGCAACTGCCAAGAAAATATCAGTTTATATAATGCGAAGGCGTTAAACTTGAATGTTAGTTGAGAATTTAAATGTGCTGCAAACGTATCCAATGCATGAACTAAGTTATGGTGCATTCTTTGGAATGTGTTGTGTGAAGTGGTTTTTGAAACAGGCATATGAACAGCTTTGGTGTATTTATTGTGTTGGCAAATTTCCCGTTGTATATATTGATTCGATGAAATCGATACATAAATGTTATCAGCATGTTGGCTTGGAATATGACATAATATTCTACACCAACATGGCGATAACGTATATTGTCGTGACAGTCCTCAGCAGTTGTTGTTGTTTGTTTTTGTTTTTTGTTTGTTTGGGGTTTTTTTTTAGAAAGAAGAGTAGTAATAGTTTCTATTAAAGCAATTACCTCGCTTCCTAATATCATGACAATTGTTTTGTCTCTGGTTTGATATAATGACACTGTTTGTCTTGCCAATGAGGTTACGGAAGGCTGCGTAGCCATCAATGTTACCGTACAATGGCAAAGTCAAGCAAGTCCATAATTATTTTGGAAACGAGATTTACACTTTATGTTCTCATTGGGAAACACGGTGAGACGAATTTTTCTATGTATGAGAGTATAAACCAGGGTCTAGTCTGTGCCCGCATGCTTTTCGATTGAACGGACTTTAAAGACCCTGACGTCCCTGTTGTAGACGGGTGAATGCCAGCTACCATAAGTACACCCGGCAAGCACTAAGTTCCTTCTCCCCTATCCCCGTCGCCCATGATTGTGCTCAGCTGTCTGGGCACCAGATGTTGCCTTTAAGGGCGCCTCGGGCGGTTTGAGTTAGATCCTGTATCGGCCAGCGCTTTGAGCAGCTCTTAAACTGGAAAAGCACTATAGAAAAAAAGATTAACTACTTGACTACTTTTGACGAGATAAGTCGTCATACAATAGTGTGACGAAAATTGCCAATGACGTCATATCTCGTCATCATCATTAGGACCTTATTATAGTATATGTGATGCCATTATATCATTTATTCGGTACAGTTAAAACAGTCAGCTAAACAATGAAATATACACGACTGGAAAGCTCAGAACATTAGCTGTTTAACATTTGTTAGTTTTGTATGATGGCCCTGTTCATTGGCGGGTGGCGCCCACACCCCCCCCCCCCTCCCAACCCTCATCCCACCCCACCCCACTCGCATGACTTCAAAGCTGATCTATGCGCCAAACAGGGACATAGGCAAAAGCGACGCAATACCGTTCATCCATACATACAAAATGCAACAATTACGACGTGACTGCCTACCTCTCGTTTTGTTACTATCTCTTATTTGGACTATAAATTTAACACAAATAATCTTTTCTTCTTTTTTACTAGTTCAAAATAGTTTTTAAAATGTCCTTTTTCCAAATAACATAAGCTTATTTGTGTAGAAAGTGTAATTACTATTCAGAAATGTCTAATGTTTGCCAGTTATTTGTAATAGGCTTACTGTTCACGCTAGAATTTTGTTGTTGTTATTTTTCACAATCATGAGCCAGATTTGCCTGGCAAATGGTTGTAACTCGGTGCAATTCTTTCTTGGCGGCAGCGAAAGGGTTAAATACAATATAACTAAATACAATTTGGAGTGTGAATTTTGGAAACTCAGGTCCTTTAAAAATGCGAGATCGAGACAAGTGAGCCAGTGTTGGTCATCAAGGCAGCTTGGATGGACGTGCTTCACTTTGTCATCTTATGGCACGATGTAGCCACCAACACCACCATCAGCAGCAGCAGCAGCAGTAGAAACCTCATCATAATCAGCAGCAACAGCCGCGACAACATCATCATTATTATCATAACGGAACGATTGATTGGTAGTCTATATATCCCGTTTGAAAGATCAGGAGGACAAAAGCACTGGAGTACATTCCCTGCATGCGAAGCCTTTATTGTAAAGTGACTGATTGGTGGGGGTGGAGTGCCTTCAGTGTTACCATTTGGGTTTTTTCAGCAGATCTATTATACGGATCAGGGGTGAGCCTTCTTTCAACCAGGTCGTGATCTTGATTCGGCTCTTCGCAGTCCGCTGGACCCTATAAACAATGACTAACTAATTAACCACCTTTCTTTTCTTCTTCTTCTGTAAGGTAGACTTACTAACCGCGACTGACGTTGCTTTATCCCAAACGTTTAATGCTTGTGCTCAAACTAATACGCAGCTGCGCCTCCCAGCATCTCAAAATAAAGTCTTTAAAAATAGACAATGAATATTCAAAGTATAATTGTCCGTTAACAAGTAATGGCATAGCGCGGAGAGATCTATATTCCCAGCATTTTCAACTCGTTTCGTGAACTTTCTATGACTAGATGCAATTAGCGTCTCGTGCATGGAACTAAACCTCGCCATTGTGTTGTTAAAGGTGAATCGATTATACTTCCCCAACGTTTGTGAGTAATACATCAATCCTAATTATGGCATTGTTTCTTTTCTTTCAGACAACGTCTGGACTTTTGAAAGGTAATAATCATCAGCCGCGTGGCTTGCTTCTACCATGTTAAAATGTATTTCCAAGATAACGAATGGAAAACAAAATAATTATTATTACATTACTTTCCGTGACAGAAAAATACGCCAACGGTACAGCCGGACGGACGGACAAGACCGAAAGCAATAGTTCCCTGCAGCTATTAAAAAAAAAATTAAAAATAAATTTTACAAAAACAACAGCTTTGTGACTAATTACCGTCAGCAACAAGAAGCGCGTTTGCACTCACTTGTCAGGAGGAACGGTCCTAAGAAAGTAGGGGTAGTTGCCTTTACTGCTGAGGTCGTCACTGGTGGCGTAGTAGCTGATCAGAGGCACCTGGGCTGGCCCTAGCACCGTGGCCGCTGCGATGGTCTGATCGCTCCTCGTGGCCCCCAGCACTCCGATGACGTCATGAGCCTTAATGGCGTCTTCGCTGTTGTCAGGAGCGGCAGCTGTACAGCGTGAAAGACCAAATTTCATAACAGCAGCGGCGATATTTTGATATTTTTTTCACAGACAGTCAATCTTCAAACCTTATCCTTCGGTTAGGGGCAGGTTGGACTAGATCTAGGAACGGGCCGCGCCTTCAGCCCCTCTTGAGCTGGAGAAGCGCTAGACTAGGAGGGTTCAATAAATAAGTTGTCCATGAACTCACCAGGACAGGCAGACTGCGGGACGAAGGTCAGGGCTTGGGCAGCGGCGGAGGTGTATTTGCGACAGTCGTCCAGGACAACGAAGCCGAAGGTGAGATTGTGAGGTAGGACGTAGTCTCTGTTGATGACACTGATCCCGTAAGCCATCAGCTGCAAACCACACCCGTCAATCATAGACATGCTGACAACTGAGAGACAGACAGACAGACAGAGTTAGACAGACAGACAATGTAGCTAAGGCAAAGAGCAACAGACATAACAAAGGCAGAGGCAATAGTAGAGCAACAAAGACAGCAGCCAATCAGCCCATCAAACTGTACATGACAAATGCAAACCTATCTTACCGCGGCGCTTTGCCCTGGGCTGCTGGTGTTGGCCAGTTCGGCGCTACACAGACTGTTGGCAGAGAGGGAAGACAGCGACAGCAAGGACCCGATATTGAAGTCTCCAAGCTGAACGAACTCTTTCTTGGGCAAGCCAGGGATCAGCAAGCTTGCCCGCGCTCCGGGCACGTTAAACAATGTGTCCAGATGGGGTAGGAAGGCGCGCTTGATCAGCAGGAGCAGCATGAGTTTGGAGACGTGAGCGACGTGCTGCATCTTGCTGTCCACAACTGACTGCATGTACGATTGTCTTCCACTGGCTGTATGATTGCCCACCACTGACTACGATTGTACACTATGGATTGTATAATTGTACACAACTGACTGAGTGTACACCACTGATTGTATGGTTGTATACTGTTGACTGAAAGATTCTACACTGCTGACTGTATGATTGTACACATTTCACTATATGATTGTACACAACTGACTATATGACTATACGCAACTGACTGTATGATTGTACATTGTTAACGGTATGATTGTGTTAAGCTGACTGAACTGACTGTATGATTGCACACAGCTGACTGAAGTCTGAAGAGGCACTGTTTGTTACCTGCCCTGGCAATGCTTAACGTCAGCGACGACAACTGTTCATCGTGGAGTCTCTCATCGTCGTGCACTGTGACCGTTTCCTTTCACACCAGGCATTGCGACGGCATTTGCTCCGATAGCTACAATGGCAAAAACAGAAACAAATATTTGAACGAGAAGAAAATGTATGTTATGTCATCCTGTCATCTCATACAATTTAGTTAGGGGGAGTGGGGAGGGCTTACGCTAGCAGCAGTAGTAGTAGACAAACTTACAAACGCACGAGGTTTGCAGCTGCAGTAACAGTAGTAGCAGCAGAAATAGTAACAGCAGCAGTAGTAGTTAGTATTAGTCGTAGTAGTAGTAGCAGTAGAGAATGTCACAGTGTGCATAAGTTGCTGTCAGCAGTATTTGGCCAAAAATGTGAGAAAGTGTTATGCCTTGATCACAATTTATGCTGGGGTTTCGAATGTTTAGTTCTATTGCATCTTTTCCTCTCTGTGTGTGGATCACTGAGAAGATGTGGGGGTTTACCTGGATCAACCTGGTGGCCTGTAGACAGGCTGTGTTCAAAACCGGCTAAATCAAAATCGGACTTAGGCTCCTCGAGCCTCTTTGAAGGCCCTGTCTATTGATTTCTGTGTTGGTATAGCGTTGACAGAAAAAAATGTTGGCACAGATAAGCTCCAATTCCTTACAACTATTAAGCTCAGCCCGAAGGTTTTTACTTTTGGTGATTTGGCAAAACACAACTCTGCTCGCAGGCCGTGCAACGTCTTATTTTCATTGTTTGTTTGTTTTGTTGTTGTTGCTGTTGTTGTTGTTTTTGTTGTTGTTGTTGTTGTTGTTTTGTAGGCCACTGCCATCACCATCTTCTCTGTTCAAACAACCATCGTAACTGCCTTTTAAAGGAAACCAATTGGACGACTTTGTTTATTATTTGTTTAGCCTAAAAAAGAATGTGCCTTGTGATGACATCACACAATGATGACGTGTGCTTTGTGATGACATCACACAATGATGACGTGGGCTTTGGTTGCTCAAACCAACCGCTAACGTTTGAATTGTCCATTTCTGTTCTGGCAGGGAGTGAGCTCCCCTGTTTAACGGTACACCAACTCGCTGTGCGATCCAGAAGCTTACTAGATAATAGTGTCAGCGCTAGAAAGGGAGCTAACTGTCCTTAATAAAAGGCACAAAAACAGCGGAATAGGTCTATGTTGATTTGCAAAATAACCATACTTCTCCTTTGTTTGTTGTTATGGTTTTTGTTGTTGTTTTGTTGCAACCAAATTTGGTTCAATGGGGCAACATTCACTGTGAATGTTAACCGGATCGGACGAGGAGGTGGGAGGGGGTGACGGACGGAGGCGAGGGTCCCTTTTTTGGCCGGTCTTAATCACAGGCGCTTGTATCTGGACACGCGAACACTTATGCCTGCGCCTGTGGTCTTAATTGGAATGTTCGTGAAGGTTCGCGCTCTTTTTTTTTTGGAGATTCTCATATCCCGAACCTAGGTTCTGAACATTTTGGACTCAAAACTGGTTCAGAAAGTTAGGAATCTGAGAACCTCCATGATCTCCTCCCAATTAAGACAAGCCATCAAGGAAAGTGACGTCCGTAATTACAAGCCAGACTAAGGGAAAGAGAGATTGGACAAAAACCCGACCGTTAAATGATAGCTCGCTTGATGGACTGTAGTTTGCCAAGATTACTTTTAGATCATTCAATTAGCAATCAGGAGATATGATGTGTGTGGGAGGGGGGAAATGGGGAAAGGGGAGAGAGTAGGAAGTACAGCACAGAGATGAAATAAGAAATTATTTTAGTTGAGTTTACTTTTACTTTACTTTATTCTATCCTATCCTATCCTATCCTATCCTTTTTACTTAGCACTTTTCCCGCCCAAAAGCTGCTCAAGGCGCTGAGGATCAGGATCTAACTCAGGCCGCCCAAGGCGTCCACTTGCAAACTTAGGCGCATAGTCTGAACACTCTCCCCTACCCACCCGCCCTCACCCCACCACACACACACACACACACACACACACACACACAACTGAGGATAATCCTGGGTGACCAGGGACCAGGGAGTAGGGACCTTGTGCGTGCTGGATGTATGTTGTGGTGCTGGCACTCACCTATCCAGGACATGAGCGTCAGATTCTTTAAAGTCCGTGATATGGAATGCGTGCGGGCACAGATTAGACCTCGGTTTATACTCTCATCCGAAGTATAGGACAAGGGTGTGCGGGTAGGGAGAGAGTTAACAGCACGAGGAGATGGGGTGGATAACAGTGGTTGGGAGAGGGGAGAGCGGGGGGTAAGGGTTGAGAGACGGTGGGGGGAGCTGCAGCAATCACTGTAATTAGTGTAATCCTCTTTCAAAGACCGGCATTACTCTTTAAGCTACCTGCCAGAACAGTTCAAAAGTAAATCTCTCTCTCTCTCTCTCTCTCTCTCTCTCTCTCTCTCTCTCTCTCTCATTTAAAAAGTTTGAAAAATATTTGTTTATGAGCTTTTGGCACGGGACTTTCACATTTCTGGAGCTTAGATGCAAGAGAACACAAAGATAGCAAGCCGTTCAATATATTACCAGACACTCGTACACATAGAGACAAAATAGGAATGTTCCAAGGAGTTCATTTTGTGTGTTGTGTTGTGCCTCGGCTTTATCCTAACGAAGAAAATTTTAAAAAACAAACAAAACAAAACAAACTGAATGATAGACTATCTCAACTATCAACTGAATGACAGACTATTTTAACTATCAACTGAATGATAGACTGTCTCAACTATCAACTGAATGATAGACTATCTCAACTGTCACGGGCCCCGAGCGGGTTCCGTGACTTCAGCACATAAAGCGAGTGGAAAGGAATAAAACTCAAACAAAATAAACTAACACAAATGCCAGAATACAATCACACTCTTTTATTCCACAATTAACATACACGCACAGGATAAATGGGAACTAACCTCCCTCAACCCCTAACAAGACCCCCGTCCCAATACTAACTAACAATTACCTCCCCTTGTAACAAACCCCAAACAGAACTAAACAACAACAGTTTCTTTACAAAGTGTATACAGCAAAATCAAAATCAATAAATCAATTCAAAATGTAAATCTTCAAATAATAAGCAATGGCGTTGAATCTTTAATCATAAACTATTATCTAGGCGAAGCTGTAGTACAGAAGTAATGTCTCAATGTTCTTGTCAAGTAGCTCAGAGAGCTAAACAGTCTCTTTCACAATAAGCGGATGATTCTTCTAACTAAATGAATATGTTTTTAGGTGTGGTGCAATGTGAGTCTGTGTGTACATGAATTAGGTGTGAAAACCTCCTGAAATAGTGTTGCCTCGATGCATAGGCAAAACAGCAGCAGTGGCAGAGATCACCACAACACTACTCTGTCGTAGAGGCAAAGGCACCCCACCAGGCTGGCTAGAACCCCATCAGCGTCAACAACAGCAACATCAGTACAGCATAACAGGCAACATCAGAAGCAACAGCGTTGAAATAATGCGTAGAAATAAACGGGTAGAAGAAACACGTAGAAGTAATATGTAGAAGTAACAGGTAGAAGTGATAGCCCACACCTGTAATCATATACACAGTCTTAACAAACTGCCTACAAAACAATAAACACCATATAATATAATATAACACGCCGTCCTCCGTCCACCATCTTGGCCTGTATAATTATGAATACCATGATAATAATACAAGATGCTATACACACATTTCAATAATATAAATCACCCTTTGATGCTAAAATAATTCGCATCTTCTATAAACACAAACCCTTATATAAATGTACATAATCATTGCAACCTCACTTCAATCACACAGTCCTGATTCATTCCGCCCCCCTTCATCACCACCGTCACCCCCAACAATTATAGCACATCACGATTACCTCCCTTCATCCATACTACCTTGCCATACTATACTGTAAACATGCTTGCTTCGTAATCATCGCTTCATCTTTGTTTAGTATAATACATTCTATCGCTCTCCCCATACATACACCCCCACTCTCTCTCTCCCTCTCTACATTCCCCATCGTCGCCTTGACCCACTTTTATAATACATACACCCCCACTCTCTCTCTCCCTCTCTACATTCCCCATCGTCGCCTTGACCCACTTTTATAACAACAACAGCAACGACATTTCCCCCATCACATATACAACAAGAAAATCATAAGAAAATCATATAAATCAACAAAATTCATTATACATCCTAGAATACATCCCCTTCCCCACACTCATTACCACTCATACACGTACGCAGTTCTCGGAGCGCGCCACTAAAGAATTGAATGACAGGATTTGCTCACCTTTTAGGCCTCGGCTTGTGACACCCTTACCCCCAACACCACAACACGACACAACACTGTCACAATACACTGGTTAGTCTTTTTGAGAGTCACTTTCTCTTGCTATTGCAGGTTATTTCACTTTCCAAATAACACTTATAATTGAGGATGAGGTCACCTTAGCTCTTCCACAGACACTAAGTCTTGGTGGGTGTTCAATCGAGAACTACACACACCTTAAGCATATTACTCTACATTCATTGACAAATGGCAGTAAATATCTTCCTCTCGAATTCTAAACATCCTTATCCCGACGAGGGCATAAGACCTTGGGTGGCTATATAAACAATAAACACACCCTTCCAACAGTACCCTACGCTACAATGACCTCTGTCACAGGGTTGCTGCCTCGTTAGATTCGATCCTCTCGCAAAAGCATCTCAAACCACTCTGCCCCTCCAAAACCGCGCCGGCCACAAGCAAAATAGTCGAGCTCTCGTCAGTATGCACGTTCTTTATTACGCGTATCCCTATTCGAAAATTGGCCTACTCCCTGTCTTCTACGAAACGCACGGACTTTACGAAACTGCACTTTCATACGCAAAAAGTAAATCGGTCAGCTAAACTATGTACACTGTATACGGAGAAGTGTAACTTCGTAAAAAGTATAATTCTCCCTGCTGTCCGAAAACTCGTGTCGTCACACAACCCCCCCCCCCTAGTTCTTAACACCTTGAAGAACTTTAACTACGACGCGAATTTCAATACCCCCTATGCTACCTAATACTCCCACTGAGAAAAGCTGCTGGTCCATCGTCCTTCCCTGGGGTACGCTCTACGATTCTGAACGATGGATGTAAACGAATTGCCCACTTCATCAGTCTGTTCTTATCTCCCCTGATGTGATCGTCGCCCCTGTTGATCGTAGGACATGATGCATTTCGGTCTCTTTTCCTTTTTACGTCACAGGGTGTCTCTGACACGGTCGGTGTGATCGCCGATGCCGTCACGGTGGTCGCCGGAATATTCCCAACCACTGGCATAGTTTCCTCCTCTTCTACCCCTTCATCGTCCACGACGATCGTAGCCACCGTCGCTCTGGCATGAAACTTCTTCAAGAGATTGGCGTGGTATAGTTTGCTTTTCCCACGCATCCTGATCCGGTAGTCGCACTCTCCCACGCGTTCGATCACCTCGTATGGTCCCCGCCATGCTAGTTGCAACTTGTTGTGCTTTTCTGGCAACAGTAGCAGCACTTGATCCCCCGCGTTGAACAAACGCCGTTTCGCTTTCTTATCAAAGTGCCGCTTCTGCTTGGCTGACGCGGTTCTGAGGTTTCCTTGTGCCAACTTACATGTCTCCTCGATGCGATTACGCAAGTCTACCACGTACTGGCTACTCAGTTTCACCTCCTCCTCTTGTATCTCCTTGGTCCAGAGGTCTCGCAATACAGCCATCGGTCCCCGCATGGTCTTTCCATATAGAAGCTCGAAGGGAGAGAATCCTGTAGACTCTTGTGCTACTTCTCGGTATGCAAACAGTAGCGCTGGAATGTAGCGGTCCCACGCTGTAGGTTGCTCTGTGGCTAACTTCTTGAGCATGGACACTAGCGTCCCGTTGAATCGCTCAACTACTCCGTTGCACTGTGGATGATACGGCGTGGTGGCTTTCCCGTGGATTGACAGTAGTCTGTTCATCTCCCGCATGACTTCAGACATGAATTGCGTCCCTTGATCTGTCAAAACTTCCCTAGGAACGCCCACCCTCGACCAAATCTCCCACAGCGCTTCTGCCACCCTCTCTGCCTCTATGCCCTTGAGCGGTACAGCCTCGGGATAGCGTGTGGCATAGTCTACTACCACTAGGATGTACATGTTACCCCGATCTGACTTGGGTTTGATGGGTCCCACAATGTCTACAGCCACCCTCTGAAATGGCTCGTCCACCAGCGGAAGTTGCTGTAGTGGTACCTTCCTCACCCGTCCCCTCGGTACTACCTTCTGACATTCCGGACAGCTGGCGCAATACCTCCGTACCTCAGCACACATTCCCGGCCAATAGAATGTTCCCCAGATCCGCTCCCGGGTACGTTTCCCTCCCAAATGCCCAGCCATGGGTGGATCATGAGCCAACTGAAGGATCCCCCCTCTCAACTGTTTCGGGACTACCAGTTGCGTGACCTGGCTACCTCTCTTCGTGTGTACCCGGTACAACACCCCCTTCTTCTTGCGAAACTCAGCTGACGCCCTACCTGACGCTATCGCCCCACCACTCTGTGCCAACGTTCTCGCCTTCGCGAGCGTCTCGTCGGTCTCTTGCATCCCGATCAACTCTGGGGTGCTAACAGAGATCTGGGATGGTTCGACTACTGCTAAGGGTACCTCCCTCTTCTTCTCGGCCTTCACCTGCGCCCGAGTCTGCACTGCTGCAGCCATCGCGCATTCACCTCCGAACAAGGAAACAGGACTCTTTTCCCCGCTATCAAACGTTACCCAGTTACCCAGGATGATATCGGGCCCGTCCTCGAAAACCACCAGTTCCACTCTCCCCCTGACCAGCGCACAATCCAACTCCACCCAAGCTGTAGGTAGCAGACCCACGTTCGATCGATTCGCCAAGCAAATCTCGACAGTCCGACCCGTCAAATCAGCTGGTTTGACTAACCTGCTCGCGACTGCCCCTATCTCCGCCCCCGTATCTCTCAATACTCGAACGTCCTGCCCGTTCGCCCTACCTTGGCCCCATGGATCATAAGGTTTGATTGCACACACGCTAGCCCGAGGTGCGGTCTCCGTGGAAATAGTCCGTCCCACTGTAACCTGGCCTACTGTCTGAGGTTTGACCTTGCAGTCCTTGACCACGTGCTTCTCCGACCCACAACGGTAGCAACGACGTACCCCACTACCCCCTTCCGTCCTCCCTGTCTTCTGACCCTGACTTCCCCGGTTGCTAGGTTGCTGAGGAGCCTCCGGTCGTCTGGGAAAACTGCGTCTCTGACTGGGCAGTACGGGTGCCGGTGCTGATGCTGCCCGCTTGGCGTCTACCGCGCGCTGTGCTAACTCTGCTGCGGCATGGCTAGTCGTCGGTAAATTCTCCCTCACGTAGATCTCTAACTCGGTAGTCATGATGGAGAAAAGCTGCTCTCCAATGAAGGTGTCCAAAACCTGCTCTACGTCAGTGATGTCTTTGTCGGCGAGCGAAAACCATTTCTTCACCAACGACCCTAGTCTCACTACTAGCTGAGGAAACGTCTCCGCAGCTTCCTTCTTGGCCTCTCGAAACTGCCTACGATAGTAGTCGGCGTCCTTCCTGAAGCGTTTCAACAGCGCGTTTCTCACAATGTCGAAATCCTGGGCTTGCTCAGGCGTTAGACGAAGGTAAGTATCCCGGGCTTCCCTTTGTAACAAAGGCGCTAGCCTAACCGCCCATACCTCCCTCCTCCAACCCTGAACCTCGGCCACCCGTTCGAACATCTGGAGGTAGGCCTCCACATCCTCCCTCTCCTCCAAGGGTTTCAGCTTGACTGAATAGTTTGCCCCTCTATCTCTAGCCCTGTTCTCCCTCTGATCAGCTCGGTCTTCATCTCTGGCTCTACGTTCCTCCTCTAGCCTCATCTCAAACATTCGCCTTTCCTCTTCCTTAGCCGCTCTCTCTTCCCTTTTCTCTTCTTCTATCCTCTGCTCCAACCGACGCCGGTCTTCCCTCTCAGTTTCTAATCTAAGCTCCAGCTGACGACGGTCTTCTTCCCTCTGTCGCTTTTCCTCTCTCTTCTCATCTTCTCTCGCTCTCTTTTCTTCCTCCCTGGCTACCCGCTCGGCTTCCAATCTAGCCTCCAGAAGCTTTCTCTCATCCTCCCTAACTATCCTCTCTGCTGCTTCCCTCCTCATTCTCTCCCTCTTCTCTTCTTCCTTCTCCCTCCGCCTCTCCTCTTTCTCTCTCCGCTCGTCCTCCCTTCTCATCTCACTAACCACATAGTGCGCTAACGCTCCGTCTCGGAAACCCAGACTTTCCCCAACCTGCCTAAGCCTCTCGCTATCGCTGAGCGCGACTTCGACTTTGCTCTGTGAACCGGGCGATTTGGCATACATCTTAGGCATAGTCGCTTGAGTGCTCACTGCGTAAGGTTCCTCCAGCAACCCTGTCACCGAGCCGTCATCACCGAAGTCCCGATCCTCCTGCTCAGCCTCCTCCTTACGGGTCCTAGCGTCGCGGCGCATCGCGGCTCGAGCATCCCGCGTAGCCATGTCGGAAAAGAAGGGAAGAACAAATGTTAGTATACACAAAACAACACTTAACTGATACAAACACCTAACGGAATGAATACGCAACACAACAGTCACAGGAGCCGAGGAATCGTTCACCGTCGTACCCCTAAAGGCGAGCAAGTGAACCCTGCAACCCAATTCCCCGTTAATGCTGCACTCCGAGTGTGTTCCCTAGTGCAATACACCCACACTCCCGCCAACCGCCCGCTGCGTACCCTTTCACACAACAACTCAAACACACAACATACACATCTGGCACTACCCTAACAAAATAAGATGAGTCTATCCCACTTCTGACACCAAAATGTCACGGGCCCCGAGCGGGTTCCGTGACTTCAGCACATAAAGCGAGTGGAAAGGAATAAAACTCAAACAAAATAAACTAACACAAATGCCAGAATACAATCACACTCTTTTATTCCACAATTAACATACACGCACAGGATAAATGGGAACTAACCTCCCTCAACCCCTAACAAGACCCCCGTCCCAATACTAACTAACAATTACCTCCCCTTGTAACAAACCCCAAACAGAACTAAACAACAACAGTTTCTTTACAAAGTGTATACAGCAAAATCAAAATCAATAAATCAATTCAAAATGTAAATCTTCAAATAATAAGCAATGGCGTTGAATCTTTAATCATAAACTATTATCTAGGCGAAGCTGTAGTACAGAAGTAATGTCTCAATGTTCTTGTCAAGTAGCTCAGAGAGCTAAACAGTCTCTTTCACAATAAGCGGATGATTCTTCTAACTAAATGAATATGTTTTTAGGTGTGGTGCAATGTGAGTCTGTGTGTACATGAATTAGGTGTGAAAACCTCCTGAAATAGTGTTGCCTCGATGCATAGGCAAAACAGCAGCAGTGGCAGAGATCACCACAACACTACTCTGTCGTAGAGGCAAAGGCACCCCACCAGGCTGGCTAGAACCCCATCAGCGTCAACAACAGCAACATCAGTACAGCATAACAGGCAACATCAGAAGCAACAGCGTTGAAATAATGCGTAGAAATAAACGGGTAGAAGAAACACGTAGAAGTAATATGTAGAAGTAACAGGTAGAAGTGATAGCCCACACCTGTAATCATATACACAGTCTTAACAAACTGCCTACAAAACAATAAACACCATATAATATAATATAACACGCCGTCCTCCGTCCACCATCTTGGCCTGTATAATTATGAATACCATGATAATAATACAAGATGCTATACACACATTTCAATAATATAAATCACCCTTTGATGCTAAAATAATTCGCATCTTCTATAAACACAAACCCTTATATAAATGTACATAATCATTGCAACCTCACTTCAATCACACAGTCCTGATTCATTCCGCCCCCCTTCATCACCACCGTCACCCCCAACAATTATAGCACATCACGATTACCTCCCTTCATCCATACTACCTTGCCATACTATACTGTAAACATGCTTGCTTCGTAATCATCGCTTCATCTTTGTTTAGTATAATACATTCTATCGCTCTCCCCATACATACACCCCCACTCTCTCTCTCCCTCTCTACATTCCCCATCGTCGCCTTGACCCACTTTTATAATACATACACCCCCACTCTCTCTCTCCCTCTCTACATTCCCCATCGTCGCCTTGACCCACTTTTATAACAACAACAGCAACGACATTTCCCCCATCACATATACAACAAGAAAATCATAAGAAAATCATATAAATCAACAAAATTCATTATACATCCTAGAATACATCCCCTTCCCCACACTCATTACCACTCATACACGTACGCAGTTCTCGGAGCGCGCCACTAAAGAATTGAATGACAGGATTTGCTCACCTTTTAGGCCTCGGCTTGTGACACCCTTACCCCCAACACCACAACACGACACAACACTGTCACAATACACTGGTTAGTCTTTTTGAGAGTCACTTTCTCTTGCTATTGCAGGTTATTTCACTTTCCAAATAACACTTATAATTGAGGATGAGGTCACCTTAGCTCTTCCACAGACACTAAGTCTTGGTGGGTGTTCAATCGAGAACTACACACACCTTAAGCATATTACTCTACATTCATTGACAAATGGCAGTAAATATCTTCCTCTCGAATTCTAAACATCCTTATCCCGACGAGGGCATAAGACCTTGGGTGGCTATATAAACAATAAACACACCCTTCCAACAGTACCCTACGCTACAATGACCTCTGTCACAGGGTTGCTGCCTCGTTAGATTCGATCCTCTCGCAAAAGCATCTCAAACCACTCTGCCCCTCCAAAACCGCGCCGGCCACAAGCAAAATAGTCGAGCTCTCGTCAGTATGCACGTTCTTTATTACGCGTATCCCTATTCGAAAATTGGCCTACTCCCTGTCTTCTACGAAACGCACGGACTTTACGAAACTGCACTTTCATACGCAAAAAGTAAATCGGTCAGCTAAACTATGTACACTGTATACGGAGAAGTGTAACTTCGTAAAAGGTACAATTCTCCCTGCTGTCCGAAAACTCGTGTCGTCACATCAACTATCAACTGAATGATAGACTATCTTAACTATCAACTGAATGATAGACTATCTCAAATATCAACTGAATGATAGACTATTTCAACTATCAACTGAATGATAGACTATCTCAACTATCAACTGAATGATGGACTATCTCAACTATCAACTGAATGATAGATTATCTCAACTATCAACTGAATGATATACTATCTCAACTATCAACTGAATGATAGACTATCTCAACCATCAACTGAATGATAGACTATTTCAACTATCAACTGAATGATAGACTATCTCAACTATCAACTGAATGATAGACTATTTCAACTATCAACTGAATGATAGACTATCTCAACTATCAACTGAATGATAGACTATCTCAACTATCAACTGAATGATAGACTATTTCAACTATCAACTGAATGATAGACTATCTCAACTATCAACTGAATGATAGACTATCTCAACTATCAACTGAATGATAGACTGTCTCAACTATCAACTGAATGATAGACTATCTCAACTATCAACTGAATGATAGACTATCTCAACTATCAACTAAATGATAGACTGTCTCAACTATCAACTGAATGATAGACTATCTCAACTATCAACTGAATGATAGACTATCTCAACTATCAACTAAATGATAGACTGTCTCAACTATCAACTGAATGATAGACTATCTCAACTATCAACTGAATGATAGACTATCTCAACTATCAACTGAATGATAGACTATCTCAACTATCAACTGAATGATAGACTATCTCAACTATCAACTGAATGATAGACTATTTCAACTATCAACTGAATGATAGACTATCTCAACTATCAACTGAATGATAGACTATCTCAACTATCAACTAAATGATAGACTGTCTCAACTATCAACTGAATGATAGACTATCTCAACTATCAACTGAATGATAGACTATCTCAACTATCAACTAAATGATAGACTGTCTCAACTATCAACTGAATGATAGACTATCTCAACTATCAACTGAATGATAGACTATCTCAACTATCAACTGAATGACAGACTATCTCAACTATCAACTGAATGATAGACTATCTCAACTATCAACTGAATGATAGACTATTTCAACTATCAACTGAAGGATAGACTATCTCAACTATCAACTGAATGATAGACTATCTCAACTACCTGCTAGCAAACTTTTTTTTTTAATGGGATAAGCCAATTTTTAGATCTAGCGCAAACGACGTTTACAAAAATGTTGAAGCGCCTCGACTTGGACATTTGCCAAATTACAAATAAGCTTCCCAATGATCAAACATGCTTAGAAGTAGTTAAAGCATCCGCACAATAAAAATAATGAATTTCGGTTCATTTATTCCTGAGGTCAGGCAAAAAGTGTGTTTTGACCTATCCTATCCTATCCTATCCTATCCTATCCTATCCCGTAACTCGGAGGTCGTAGGGGCACCACAGATTTTCGTTTAACCAGCGTACTCCATCTGTCCCTTGCCTCAGAGACCCTGATTGTTTCACTCAGTGTCAAACTAGTCCATTCTCGAATGTTGTTCTCCCACCTCTTTTTCGGTCTCCCTCTTCTTCTACCTCCTTGCACTGTGCCCTGCAGGATGGTCTTTGCAAGACTTGATGATCTGGTGACGTGGCCATAACATCGGAGTTTACGTTTTTTCACCACTGTGAGCATGTCATCGTGTTGTCCAATGGCTTGTGTGATGGTCTGTCGGACTTCGTCGTTGGTGATGTGCTGGGTATAGGAAATGCCCAGAAGTCTTCTGTAGCACCTCATCTCCATGCTTTGTATTCTTCGTTGTAGATCTGCTGTGAGGGACCATGTTTCGCAAGCATATAGGACCAAATAAGTTAAATTGTAGCGACCGACCGACACACTGCCTGCTTTTGAGGAAGGTCAACGTTTTCAAATATCTGTATGTCAGCCTCAACAAAATCGCTTCAGCTGTTGCTTTTGAGCCAAAACGTAGCAACAAAATGACTCCACTGACCTGGGACTTTGCGGTAGTTGAAATACGATGGCTTGTGAGGCAGGCCACTAACCCAGCTCACGTTCCTATTACGTTGGGTCAAAATCCGTTCATTGGTTCTTGAGATATATCTACCAAAAGAGTGACGGACAGACAGACAGACCGACCTTTGGCTCGTTCAGATTGACCCGACTGTTTCAAAATATTTGCAAATAAATCTGGAAATACGAAAATTCGTGTAAATCTATCGAAGTTCTAAGTTGGATTCTATTGGTAGCGACAGGCAATTCTTTGGTAAGGCAAATTTGTGTATACAAGAACAGTGGCAATTCTTTTGTAGGGCAAATTTGTAGAAACAAGAACATTGGCAATTTTTGGTAGGGCACATTTGTAGAAACAAGAACAGTCGCAATTCTCTTGATTATTATGGTCACCTAGTTTAGTAGGTTAAAAAGAAATTTAACAACAGACTTGTAAGGCGCAAACAATATCTATGTTATGTAACATAAGAAAGGGGGGATCATGATACTGTGATAACCCATTTCCAACAAAATAAGGAGCTACACTCACACACACACACAAACACACACACATACGCGCACACACACACAACATACACACACACACATTGTCAAAATATCACTTCTGTGAACTAATTTTAAATTAAACAAACACAAAGAACACATTGACTAAAACACACACACGCATACACACACACACACAAACACGCACACGCACATTACATTACATTACATGATTATTGCTTTAGGTCCAGCGGACTCTTCAGAAAGCGTCCAATATTCCCAAGCTGATCCAACAAACCTCATACACAAATAAGGAGTCTTGTCCTGGAAGAGTTTTCAAGAAAAAGGTAGGTGATTGGTCTAGCGAAGAAGAAGATAATATAGCAGATTGATAGAACAGAGCAGGAATGAGAAAGAATAAATGAGAAAGACAGCGACAGTGGGAATTTAAAGCACTCAATTTCCAGAAAGTGGGGATACTATTTATACTGAATCCCCCGCCACCCAACGGGGGACACACGCACATAAAAAAAAAAAAACTAATTTTATGTAGGTTGAGATTGGGCGCGCCACAGGCTGCGACTACGCCTTTCACAGAGGAGGCAGCCCCGAATTTTCCGATAAAAAGGGACAATAAGGTGTCGAAAATATAAAAATCAAATTAAAAATCACACCACACAACACACACGCGCGCTCTCACACAAACACACACACACACATACACACACACACACACACACACACACACACAAACATCGTCGAAAATCACTAAAGTTAAATTAAACAAAAACACAAAAAACGCGCGCGCGCACTCACACACACACGCTCACACACATACAGAGGCAAAACGGTCGCACGCAACCAGACCAAAACGCAATGACACACAGTTTCACACAAAAGCACGTAAATTCTCATTGACAAACAAGTTTGAACGGACAGCAAATGATGACTAAGTCCTTTTTGACTGACCTGGCACTGAAGTGCAGACACAAGACTAATGCGGCGGCGTGCTGAAACAACAGATAAATCAAGAGTAACGATGACTTCCCCCTTCAAATTGCTGTTTAGTGTGGTGGAGATGGCCAAGACGAATCACTTTTCACTCTCTCTTCTTTAGCACTGAAAAGTCGGTATGGACAGAGAACCATCAATGAACTGGCTCGCGGAGGTTAATCTCATGCACACGCACACAAACATACAAACACACACGCACGCACGCACACACACATTAGAACTGCCAACCCTGAAGAAGAAAAAAGAAGAAGTGAAGGATGGGAAGGAAACGATAAAGAAGCAGTTGCAAAATCTGTAACGGAGTAACTGTCTTTTAAAAACAATTTACGTGTTGACGACCCTAGATTTTGAGATTTTGCACAGGCTCTCTAAAGGTAGACGCGTCACAGGCATAGGCGCTCGTGTGTCCAGATACAAGCGCCTGTGAGGTTTTGTTATACTCTAACCCAGAGAGAGAGAGAAGGGGGGGGGGGGTGTTCTGTGGAGAGTTGCTTTGAAGCGAGTACTCGCGAAAATAGGCGATGAGTTCGGTTGCACAAGGCGAAAACAACGTGTAAAAAGTCTCCTCTCTGAAAATCCTTATCGGGAAGAGAGGGGACTATAAACTGATACACATAACATAGCGAAAACAAGCAATCCGTCACGTTATTTTGGCGAGGTGGAAAAATATATAGCCTACTTTTCTGCGAGTACATCATGGCAGGCCTACATTGTGGGCTTGTTCTCCTTTCGATTTTAGGCTAGGATCTCTTTAAGCGCAGCCGCAGAACGTCTTATTTTTCCCAAAGTTGCTTTGTGAGGTACTTGCATATGAAACAACGCGAGTAAGCCACTCGCTGCAAAGCAACTCGCCACAGATTACAGCAATGCGAGCATACTTGGAGCCTAGACTACAACGCTGATTTCAACGTACACAATGCTTGCAAACTTCTTACAGTGTTCAGATACTTTGCTGAAACCCATACACCGTGTCTCTGAAACTTGCAAGTAATGCAAAATCTATATACATACTATCTCTATCCTATCCCCTAACTCAGAGGTCGATGGGGCACCACCGATGATCGTTTAACCAGCGTACTCCATCTTTCTCTGTTCTCAGCAACCCTCATGGCTTCGTTCAGTGTTAAACCAGTCCATTCTCGAATGTTGTCCTCCTACCTCTTTTTCTGTCTCTTCGTTCTTATGTCTTCTTGCACCGTGCCTTGCAAGATGGTTTTTGCAAGGCCTGATGCTCTGGTGACGTGGCCATACCATCGGAGTTTCCGTTTCTTCACCACTGTAAGCATGTCGTCGTGTTGTCCAATGGCTTGTGAGATGGTCTGTTAGACTTTGTTGTT
This sequence comes from Oncomelania hupensis, assembly GCA_036898135.1. Taxonomy (NCBI): domain Eukaryota; kingdom Metazoa; phylum Mollusca; class Gastropoda; order Littorinimorpha; family Pomatiopsidae; genus Oncomelania; species Oncomelania hupensis. Next base: position 133,721,753 of record CM072512.1, read on the forward strand.
GGTGATGTGCTGGGTATAGGAAATGTCTAGAAATCTTCTGTAGCACCTCATCTCCATGCTTTTTATTCTTCGTTATAGATCTGCTGTTAGGGTCCATGTTTCGCAAGCTTAAAGGAAGATGGAGATGATAAGGGAACGCAGCAGCCTTACCTTAGAATGTAGACTGATGGTCCTGTCTTTCCAAATGGGCTTAAACCTTTCAGTGCCGCAGTTGTTTGTGCGATCCTGGAGAGGACTTCCTGTCGGGACCCATTGTCTGATACCATTGCTCCTTAATATTTGAAGCTTTACACTGTGTTGAGGGATTGGCCTTGGACTTTGATGTCCATGTTGATGCCATTGGTGTTGTTGATCATCATTTTGGTTTTCTCCGCACTTATTTCTATTCCATAGGCTCTGGGGGTAGTGTCAAACCTCTGTACAAGCTGTTTACGTTCTTGTTCCCCTCCAGTCAATTTATCAGTGGCATCCGCAAAACGGAGGTTTCAGATTGCTCTACCCCTGTGTCTTCGTGATCTGCAAAGGCATCTTACATGATGCGCTCTAGGAAGATGTTGAAGAGTGTTGGAGAGAGTTGGCATCCTTGACGCACAACGATTGTTATTCTGAAACAGTTCCCGATGGTTGTTGTGGAGGACTGCACTAATAGCCTACCGAACTGTTAATTACCATCAGTTGTATCAACGATCTACGTACTGTCAATTTGGTCTTCAGTTTTATGGGTACAGTTTATGTGTATAGTTTTATGTTCCGCAACGTTGGCTCAGTAGTGTCTTTGTTGTTAGTTTGT
>CM072512.1:133727542-133740042 GCA_036898135.1 Oncomelania hupensis
CCCTAAAGGCAGAAAGTAGCCAGTGCCCGATGATGCAAAAGTAGCTGCCTAGATTATCAGCGATCGAACCATTCGCATTGGCAATTGAACTTTTAAGTTAGTTTCGTACTTCGAATATTGTGTATAGAGTAGAGGAAATAAATGTGTGATTTTTACTTTTATCAAGTGGCTGGACTACATATGATTCATAGCCGTGTGAAAGCTTGTGTGACAGTGATCTTTTACCATTTTTCTATCTATCTCTGTACCCCAGCCTAAACACAGACCGAGCTAAACAAATAAATGTATTAAGTAAAGTCAAAGGGAGATAACTAGCTATCCCCACCGACTAAGACGAGGAGGTAATAGCAGTCCATTGTGCAGAGCCCAGCAACAATTAAAAACCCCGTCACAACACTTTAGGTTAAAACCTGGTGCAATGTGAGGCAGGTACAGGGGGCGGATTTTGAGGGTGTGCACTTGTTCACGTGCACCAACCCCCCCCCCCCCCCACCCACCCCGTACCTCCAAATTAATTTTTTTTACATTATTTTAATTTTTTTGAATTTCTCAGATTTAGATCTACAGGTATTTCTTGCACATGCATTAAGTCAGTTTTGAATAAAACTGCCGTGAGTGGCTATTTCTTGTTTTATTTGCAGTAACCTTACCTGTTTTTTTTTTTTTATATAAACCTTTATGCAAGATGTTCGGCTGTTGTAAATATTATCATCAGAGTTTGTAGAGGGGTGGGGGGGGGAGAGAGAGAGAGAGGAAGAGGCGGGGACTAAAAGAGGACTTTTAGAACAATAGAAATACTGTTTTCAGTCCTCAAAATAATCCCCGAAAGCACCAGACTGCACAGATTATAACCATTATTTTCACATTTTTCCGGTGGGGAGGGAAAGGGTAGGGAGGGTGCCCCCGGATCCTCCCCCCCCCCCCTCCCACCTTCACTCGCATGCTTCGCAGGCTGGCGCTTGTGGCTTCGCCACTTCGCATTTTTGGTTTCAGGGAAGAGTGCACACACCCTCAATAATAGCAAAATCCGCCCCTGAGGTAGGAGCGCGTCCATAGTACGAGGCGTCCATAGTACGAGTTCCCCCACGATCCATTCGTTCCAACGTGCATGCATTGTAACCACAGGCACTTGTATCTGGACACGCGAGCGCCTATGCCTGTGACGCGTCTCCCTTTGGTTATCTATAATACAAGGTCCCAAACCACAGGCGCTTGTATCTGGACACGCGAGCCTAATCAAAGAGAGACGCTTCACAGGCATAGGCACTCGCGTGTCCAGATACAAGCGCCTGTGGTTTAGACCCAGGGAAGGTAAATCGGCAAGGGAGATCAGATAGGCACCGCCCTCATTAAGCTGGCCTAGAGAAACGGGAGGTCCCAAACGCTTGCTTCATCAACGACAAAAAAGGTTAGGGGAGGGTTGGAGGGCGGGGACATCTTTTACTTTTCACCAAGCGTGTACCGGAGTAATTAAGAAACTATTTCGCAGTTGATCAGTAAGTTGATGACCGACAAGATTGAAATTACGTTACTAATGGGTTTGGGGTTGTTTTAAGCGTACTGGCATGTTTCCTGTCCATTATTTCCCAGCCCTCGTTCCGCAAACATTGTATCTTGTCCCAATGTTACTAAAGCCCATGTTTGTAGCTGCAGTCTGCACGATGTATTCCTCACAGTCTTGAGGTTTGCTCTGTTGCTTTTGTCTTCTTCACCAGCATCATAAGACAAACAACAACAGCATCATAAGAACAACAACAACAACATAATGAATAAAACGAGTTACTGGGGAGTTAATAAATATTTTTTTGCCAGTCTCATGCACACTTCATTGAAAAGATATACTATCAAGAGAAATTATAAGAAGTAAACTACATCAGTGCCAAAAAAGGACAAATAATTACCCATCGGTTCTAGCATTTCCCCAAAAAGGAGAAGAAGAAGAAGAAATCCTCCCAATTCTCCGAGAAGAAGTTGAGGCAGCAGTGCAATCACTGAAGAAAGGGAAGTCAGCGGGAGTGGACAACATACCCGCCGAATTGCTTCAAGAAGGAGGAGAAGCGAAGACTGACGACCTCATCATGATCTGTAACAAGATCTGGTAGAGTGGGGAGCGACCTACACCTAGAACACATTAAATCTTCCCCTAAAAGGGTAACCTTCAGGAGTGTGAAAACTAACACACCCTCATCCCAGCAAGATCCTCCTGAAAATAATACTCAACAGGTTGAAACCCCAAGCTGAACAAATCATAGCTGAAGAACAAGCAGGATTCAGGGCAGGGCGAAGTACCACTGAGCAGATTTTCAACTTCAGAATAATTTGTGAGAAATACCTACAGCACCAACAACATCTATATCATGTGTTTGTAGACTTCAAGAAAGCGTTTGACCGAGTCCGGCATGCAGTTCTGTGGGCAACCATGAGAGTGTGCAAAATCAGCTGTACCATTATTGAAGTCATCAAAGGCCCGTATGACAAGGCTACCACTGCAGTCCTCCGCAACAGCGCCATCGAAAACTGGTTCAGAACAACAATCGGCGTGCGTCAAGGATGCCTACTCTCCCCAACACTCTTCAACATCTTCCTGGAGCGCATCATGTCAGATGCCCTTGCAGATCACGAAGCCACAGTCAGCATATGGGGTGAAGCAATCTGGAGAGGAACAAGAACTGGAACAGCTGGTACAGAGGCTTGACGCCACCTCCAGAACCTTTGGAATGGAAATAAGTGCAGAGAAGACCAACATGATGACCAACAACACCAATGGCATCAACACGGATATCAAAGTCCAAGGCCAATCTCTCAACACAATGCATAATTATCTTCAAATATTTAGCAGCCATTGTATCAGACAATGGATCCCGCCAAGAAGTCCTTTCCAGGATCGCACAAACAACTGCTGCCCTGACAAGGTTGAAGCCCATTTGGAAAGACATGACCATCAGTTCTACACTCCAAGTTAGGGTTGCTGCGCTCCCTTGTTATCTATCACCCCCCTCCCCCACCCCCAGGGGTGTCGTGGGTTTCTGTATAAATAGTATCCCTACTTTCTGGAAATTTAGTGCTTTAAATTCCCACTGCCGCTGTCTTTCACATTTGTTCTTTCTCATTCCTACTCTGTCCTACTATACTATCTTCTTCTTCGCTAGACCAGTCACCTACTTTTTTTTTTAATTGAAAACTCTTCCGGGACAAAACTCCTCATTTGTGTGCGAGGTCTGTTGTATCAGCTTGGGAATATTGGACGCTTTCTGCCACATGGTCACTAGGGCTTCTTATGATATTTTTTTTAGCAATGTAGGCATTTTATATGTATGTGTTTTGTTGATAATTTATAATGATGTTTGTATTCTATTTTATTTTTATAAACGGGGGTTCGATAAATTAGAGTATAGCCTCAGCGTCCCCTGCATGAGATGTCTTTATTGTACAGTGACCGGCTGGTGGAGTGCCTTCAGTGTCGCCACTAGGGTTGTTTCAGCAGATCTTTTATGCGGATCAGGGGTGCGTCCTCTTTCAGAGAAGTTGTGATCGTGATTTGGTGGTCATGATTCGGCTCTTTGCAGTCCGCTGGACCCTGTAAGCAATAACTAACTAACTAACTAACTAACTAACCTTGTTATCTCCATCTACATTACATTACATGATTATTGCTTTAGGTCCAGTTCATTTATTCACAACGACAACAGCAGCAACATTATACAATAAATCCATAAATAAATAAATAAATATGATGGGTAATGAAAAATGACAGTGACGATGACAAAAGGCAATTAACTGATCAATCAAATATGTGTATTATCCGGGATTTAAATAAATAAATAAATAATATTTTTATAAAGCGCGATTCCAAGGCGCTCATAGGCCTCACACACTCGAAGGCTAACATCATTGTAATCGCCGCCATTTAGAAAAGAGAGTTTCAATTCGCTTGTCAAGTGCCTCGTATTAATTTAGAGTTAAGTAATGACGCACACTACATGATTATTGCTTTAGGTCCAGCGCCGAGCCGAATCAGGACCAAGGCGCACACTAAACAGCATAGAGTTCATTTATTCATTAGTCCAAGAACATTTATTCATTAGTCCAAGAACATTCACGAAATATGTCAACGTCTCACATAAAACGGTGTGTGTGTGTGTGTGTGTGTGTGTGTGTGTGTGTGTGTGTGTGTGTATGTGTGTGTGTGTGGGGGTGTGCGTGTGTGTGTGTGGGTGTGTTTGCGTGTGTGTGTGTGTTTGCGTGTGTGTGTACATATCAGTGTGGGGACAACTAATTTTTGTGTACGTGACTATGAACTAAGCTTACTTCTCGTGCCAGTAGATGTGTGGTAAAATACTGCGAAAAGAAAGAAACACAAACACAAGAAACATTAGAAAGTGTACCAAACAATGTTTTAAAAACCCTTATTCAAGCAAGATACAATCAAAGCAATGAGACGGAAAGAATACACATACCGGAGGATAATTTAGATGATAATAAACCAACAGCAATAATTTAATTTAGAGAGAATACTTTAGCTGATTTCAAAGAAGACAAATTAGCTAAGGTTACGTGGAACCAAGCCAAAACAAAACGAAGGAACGAAGGAACGAACGCTTTATGTTCCTTTAACTTGCACGACGATTCGGCTACGTTTATTCTTTCAAGCCTCAAAAACAATTGGCGCAAAGATTATTTGACTATGCTCATCTAACATTAGTCAAAATACAAACAATTCGGCTACGTTCACCCGACGAGCCTCGGTACGGTGCTTAAACTAAGAAATACTCGTCGATGACCTAGCTCAGTAAAACATTTCTAACTGAATTCCCATACGGAAATATGTAACAAAATATTCTAGGAAATACACCTGAAGTCCCAAAACGTAGCTAACTACCTTGGCAGAGACAAAACAGCAAAGCTTTAGGGAAAAACAAATGGGTTAACATTTCGAATAAGGACGATAATTCGACAACGTTATCTTCATTAAAAACCAAAACAGTTATCTTATTCGTCAAAACTTATTAGCTTTAGTCAAACCGAAGAAGCTCAGAACAATTAGCGAATTATGACTGACCACAAGCTAAAAACAAATAAACTTGACTTGTCCTTATTTACAAAGCCTGAACGAAGTGTTCACCTCAATAATTCTTCTGACAAAAGACCAAGTTCTAACGCAAAAAAAATTCTATTAATCATTAGAAAATCAAAAGCTTAAAGAACATCAGAATCAAATTAATTTGCAGAAAAAGCATCAACTCAGTCACTAAAACGATAAAATCATAAAGGTCATAATCATTTGCACAAAGCAACAAAAACATAGGCAAAACGCAAAATAACTATAAATACCTTATGACCGCTGTAAGACGTTTGGAAACCACCCAAATCCAAAGGCGACAACAACGTCTGGTAGCAAAAGACAGGAAAAACAGCAGCTTTCCACAAAACCCTACAGAGGGTGAACAACGCATTCAAACCCTATCTATCTCTTTAAAAATAAACACAAGTAAGCACAACCTTTTTTTTATCATATGGAACTAAAAATGACTCAACCTCCTCTCAGACCCAGCAATCTAACTAACCAGAAAAAGGCTGAAATAAACGTATATGTGTTACTACCGAAACTCAGTCTTGCGTCATAATCTCGATCTCATGAGAAAAAATACACAAACAAGATTTACAAGCGAAACACAGTTCACCACTAATATTCGAGCCCATACCAAAACACGGCACGCTTTTGCCACTGCCTTGAGAGAGCAATAGATCCGGAGAGAGGGTGAGAGAGAGAGAGGGGGGGGGAAACACGACAATCACAAAGAGAAGAAGCACAAGAAACACAGAGGGGCAAGAAAGACAGGCACCAAAAAAATCCAATGAAAGGAAAAAATGAACAGTCCAGTCACAAAACCAAAAGGATGCGTCGGGTTGGCCAATGAGGTGATGATACGTCTTGTCAGTCAAAATCAATAAATGATTGATTGATTGATTTATTGTTGCTTTAGGTCCAGCGGACTCTTCCGAGCCAAATCAGGACCGGACAACCCCCGATCCGCATAAAAGATCTGCTGAAACAACCCTAGTGGGAAAATTGAACGCCCTCCACCGGCCAGTCACTTTACAATAAAGACATCCCACGCGGGGGATGGCTGAGGGTTTACCTCAACTACGCGAACCCCCGGTTACAAAAACAAAATAGAATACAATCATCATTACAAATCATCAACGAAACATATACATATAAAATGCCTATATTGCTAAATACTAACATCATAGAAAGCCCTAGTGACCACCCAGCAGAAAGCGTCCAACACTCCCAAGCTGATCCAACAGACCTCATACACAAACAAGGAGTCTTGTCCAGGAAGAGTTTTCAAGAAAAAAGGTAGGTCATTGATCTAGCGAAGAAGAAGATAGTATAGCAGAGTGATAGGACAGAGCAGGAATGGGAAAGAGTATATGAGGAAGATAGCAACAGTGGGAATTTAAAGCACTAAATTTCCATAAAGTGGGGATACTATTTATACTGAAACCCCCGGCACTCCAACGGGGGTACTGTTGCCGCAGTGAATCTGTCATGCCTACAAAGGCAAGACATGTTTTCAACTGGGGCTTTCACTGTTCCCTTTATAGGTTAGAACAATCTACAGTGGCAAGATTGCTCATGACCCCAAGGGGAAAAATCAATAAAACCAAACAAAAGAAAACGATAGAAAGGAGAAGCAACATGCAGTGGGGAGGAAAAAGAGGACAGATAAACGAAGGACACTTTACACACTAAGAAAGTGCATGATATCACAAATAACTCTCTCTCTCTCTCTCTCTCTCTCTCTCTCTCTCAACAGCCCATAATTAATTTCAATAATTATCTAATTATATATCGATCACACATGACTCATAGGCATACACAATCATAATCTAGAAATATCCATCATAAACAGTGGGGTAAAATATGTACACTAAAAAAAAACAACAACTAATGAAATAATAATAAAACTTAAAAAAATAATAACATAAAATTTTTATAAAATATGTTCAAGTACAAAATTTAACTTTTAAAGCTAACGTAAAACACGAGACAGCAATTTAAAACAGTTAAGACGAAACGGGAACAGTGGTTAAAAAAATAAAACCTTGAAATCATAGCATTGTTGTTTTTGCTGGAATGCCGTAGGTGTTGAGATTCCCGTAGTGTTTATGGTTAGCTGCGGATGTCGATGTTTTTTAAACAATTTGTAGCGTATTTTGTCGCTAACGGATCCGTGGAATGGTCTAGAGGGGGTCGGCGGTTCAGCTGAGAGAATGCAGCCGGAGGTTAATTTTTGCTGACTTTCGAGTGGTCGGGTGATGGCTGGATCGTTTGCCGAAATTGGTTGTAGGTTTAGCGGCGGTGGGGTTAATTTGATGAGTTCGGAATGCGTAAATCCAGTGTGTATACCTTACGCACGTTGAAGTAGGTAAAAGAGTGAACGCTAAAGATTATGTAAAACACAATATATTAATAGGGGTTTTAGCTACTAGTTTTTTCCTCGTTCAAATTGTTATCTTGTTACTGTTTTTTTTTAATTATTTTTTTAAAACATTCTGCTATAGTAATTATTATTTTTGTTGGTATAAAATCACGATGTGTACAAACCTTAAATTAAATAAATCAATAAAACCATGTATACAACAGGCATTAATGTACGTTTAACGTCTACACCCACCATTGAGGTTTAACGTCTACATCCACCATTGAAGTGTAACGTCTACACCCACCATTGAAGTGTAACGTCTACACCCACCATTAAGGTTTAACGTCTACACCCACCATTGAAGTGTAACGTCTACACCCACCATTGAAGTGTAACGTCTACATCCACCATTGAAGTGTAACGTCTACACCCACCATTGAAGTGTAACGTCTACACCCAACATTGAAGTGTAACGTCTACACCCACCATTGAAGTGTAACGTCTACACCCACCATTGAAGTGTAACGTCTACACCCACCATTGAAGTGCAACGTCTACACCCACCATTGAAGTGTAACGTCTACACGTCTGACATGTCACTTGACCAACACATTTCCAACATATGCCGCTCTGCCTATTTCGAAATTCACCGTATTAGCTCCATCCGACAATATCTTACAACCGAAACAACAAACACTCTTGTCTGTGCATTTGTTCTATCTAAACTTGACTACTGCAACTCTCTCCTCTCTGGCTCCCCTCTCTACCTTCTTGAAAAACTTCAGAAAGTCCAAAACTCTGCCGCCCGCCTTGTTCTTAAAGCTAAAAAACGAGACCATGCCACCCCTCTACTCCGATTTCTTCATTGGCTCCCTGTTCGAGCTCGCATCTTGTACAAGCTCTCAACTATTGTTTTCAAATTCTTTACTGGTTCTGCCCCCTCATGCTTTACTGACTTTTTCTCTCTGTCTACTCTCCTGCAAGACAACTCCGCTCTTCTTCTGATACAAGACTGCTTTCTATCCCCCGTGTTCACTCAAAGACCTATGGTGAACGATCTTTCGCTTTCTCTGCTGCAACTGCCTGGAACTCACTACCGATGCAACTCCGACATGCTCCATCACTTTCTTCCTTCAAGCGCCAATTAAAGACCCACCTTTTTAACATGCAAACTCAATAATTTTCATTCCCCCTCTCTTCCATCCCCATATGTAATCTTTTACCAAGTCACGTCATCTGTTCATGGATGGTGGCGGCACCGGCTCGGTTCTTGGTATTCATATTATCTGTTCTTTTGCATGGCCATGTTTTACTGTAATTATTTAACCATTTGATAAGTGTATAATTATGTGTTCTGTGTGCGTGTGTGTGTTTGTGTGTGTGTGTGTGTGATTGCACGTGTGTTGTCAAGCGCTGCGAGCTCGCTTTCCTTACCGTTTGCGAGGTACCGCGCGATACAAATGTACTGTATTATTATTATTATTACACCCACCATTAAAGTGTAACGTCTACACCCATCATTGAGGTTTAACGTCTACACCCACCATTGAGGTTTAACGTCTACACCCACCATTGAGGTTTAACGTCTACACCCACCATTGAAGTTTAACGTCTACACCCACCATTGAAGGTTAACGTCTACACCCATCATTGAGTTTTAACGTCTACACCCTCCATTGAGGTTTAACGTCTACACCCTCCATTGAGGTTTAACGTCTACACCCACCATTGAAGTTTAACGTCCGCACCCACCATTGAAGGTTAACGTCTACACCCATCATTGAGGTTTAACGTCTACACCCACCATTGAGGTTTAACGTCTACACCCACCATTGAAGTTTAACGTCTACACCCACCATTGAAGGTTAACGTCTACACCCATCATTGAAGTTTAACGTCTACACCCACCATTGAGGTTTAACGTCTACACCCACCATTGGCGATATGACAGACAGGGATAATATCCCAGAGAAAGAGGGGGTGGATGACATAAATCAAACTGAACCACCAGAGCAATCCTATTGTTAAGATGGACATTGGGAGAAAAAAACAAGCCACTTGTGACTTCCCCACCGCGATATTAGAAGCTGGGCCGTCCGTGTTTCAGGCCAACGCTCTGACACTGAGCTGTCCGTGGAAGCAACAGAACCAACTTTAACAACAACGACGACGACAGCGACAACAACATAAAAAACAATTATGAAACTCTGCACCTGTTCATGTCCAGATCTAAATTAAATGAAGTTAACTTTCTTCTTCCTCTTTTTTCTTCTTCTTGTTCTTGTTATATTTCTTCTTCACCATCATCATCATCATCATCATCATCATTATCATCATCATTACCATCGTCATCATTATCATCATCATCATTATTATCATCTCCTTTTCTTCTTCTTCATCATCATCATCGCCGTCATCATTACCATCATCATCATCATCATCATCATCATCATCATCTTCTTCTTCTTCTTCTTCTTCTTCATCATTATTATCTTCTTCTTCTTCTCTTCCTCTTTTTCGGGTTTAACAAATACATCCTGCCTGGAACGCGAATTGACCTGTTTAAGAATAGTTTTGCATTGTCAGGACCTTTAATCTGGAACTCTCTTTCTTTATACATTAAATCGTGCACCACTCTTCCTTCATTCAAACGTACAATAAGGCAACATTACCTTAATATGACATAACCACTGTGTTACGTTGAAACGCGAAGGATAGTATGTCTGAAACGCGCACGATAGATCTAATCGTTTGGCTTTCCAAAGTATTCAATAATAGAGTGTATTTACCTTTGATTTGAGTTTGCGTTGTTGTTAGAAGAAGCTTTGTATAACGTTGATAATTTTTGTTAGTCGATATTATTGGAGAATTCTCTAGATCTGCTTGTTTACTATCGATCGAAGTTTCTTGATGGGCGTAGATATTTGAGAACATTCTTGGACGGAAAATAATGTGGTATGACGTAAGTCAGTGATGACGAAGTTTCATTTGATTGGTTGTAGTGCGTCATTCTGCCGTGTTCTAAATTGTTCTGGAGTATGAAGAGACTATATAAGTACCGCACTGTTTCAAAAGAGGTTGATAGTGTGTTGATAGTTGAGAATTGTAAAGTGAAAAGAGGAGAGTGAAAAGGCGATTGTATGCAGTTGTTGATGTGTGCTGAATAAAAGTGGAAAACTTCATACGAAGACTTTGGCTTGTTGCTGAGTGAGCAGGCTGCGTGGATAAACGTATCAGAGTTACACCTATCAGGATTTCAAGCATCGGGGCTGAATCAAATACTGATAGAAAAACACCAACATCGAACGAGTGTAGCACACTGATTTATATTTATTATTATTTTATTTAACTTTTTTTTTAAAAACTGTTTCGCAATGTGCTACTTGATTATTTTATCTGCATTTGATGCATCTTAGAATTTATGTGTAATTGTACCACCTGATTATTTCATAGATATTGGGTTGTTTGTTATGTATTGTGTAACTGCAACACCAGTATTGTCATATAGCTTTTTTTTTTTTTACTACAGTTTATTATTCTTTTCTATCGGGAAACTCTGGGCCGCCTCCCCTGGGGAAGGCGTAGTCGCAGCCTGTGGCGCGCCCATACTCAACCTACCTAATATTATTTGTGATTTTGAAATTTTGCTGTGGGAGCAAACCGGAGTACCCGGAGAAAACCCCCGGAACGTTGCCCGAGTCCAAAGTAAATAATATTCGGAGAAACATAACGCCCCGATGCCGGATCGAACCCACACCTGTCAGGCGCCATTGGTTTCTGGCTTGTGGACAAGGCAAGTTAGTCCCGCCTTAGCCCACTTGGCCACAACGCTCTCTCTCTCTCTCTCTCTCTCTCTCTCTCTCTCTCTCTCTCTCTCTCTCTCTCTCCCCTTCTTTTTGAGAAGATTAAGGTTCTACTCTGTCGCGCTATCGATTTTATTTATTTTTCAGTTGATAATAGAAACTTTAGATTCCTGCAGACCTGGGTTGTTATATAAATCACGGGGTAACCTGTAGTCGGTGACAATAGGGGTGATATATTCTTACGGTCAGCAGACACATGTCAAGGCTCAATCCTTCAGTTAGAGCTGATAATCTTACCTCATGCCAAAAGACCCAAGAACTAGGTATAGCATTCTCATTATACATATCATATATCTGCAGACGGGAATTTCAGCAATACAACTAATAAATTACTGCTGTCGGCGAGCAGACGAAGACTATGTCTATTCATGAACTCACCAACTATGCATAGTTTGTTTGTCTGGCCGCTCGCTCGGCGGATTTTTGTGATCCTCTCAAGTAGCTTGTTTATCAAGATGGATGGTGTTGTTTACGTCATCTTTAACTTCATTTTGTTATGAACTTTTACGCCTCCTCTCGTATTTCTATTTCCAGACTTACCTGGAAATAGTTTGAAATCGTCAGGAATGGTGAGTGTACAGAGGGTATCAGAACGAGCACAATGTCGGTCAGTCTGTCGGTCGGTCCGTTTAAAGCCAAATCTCAAGACGGGAGGCATTGTGGTCTAATGGTAGTGCTTCGGCTTGCGGATCTGAAGGTCCCGGGTTCGAGCCCTGGCCGGGCCATTGTGTTGTGTTCCTGGGAAAGACACTTTACTCCTGTTTTCCTACTCCTTCGGATGAGAGTATAAACCGAGGTCTAGTCTGTGTGTCGCATACATTCCGTCATAACGGACTTTAAAGACCCTGACGCTCATGTCCTAGACGGGTGAGTGCCGGTAACAAGAACACACCCAGCATGCACTTGGTCCTTCTCCCCCATCCCCGGCTGGCCAGGATAGTGCTCAGTGGTCCGGGCGTCAGACCATGCGCCCAAAGGCTGCGGGTGGGCGTCTCGGGCGGTTTGAGTTAGATCCTGTATCGGCCAGCGCCTTGATCTTTAGGCTAAGGCGCCTTACAAATGACGGACATTATTATTATTATTATTAGTAGTAGTAGTAGTAGTAGTAGTAGTAGTAGTAGTAGTAGTAGTAGTAGTAGTAGTAGTAGTAGTAAGAACCACGGAACGGATTTTAACCAAACTTCATAGAAATATTACAAAGGTC
>CM072512.1:133745042-133777542 GCA_036898135.1 Oncomelania hupensis
GTTTCGAACTTTATAACCACTTAGATTGTTTCAGCCAATCAGGACACAGGTAGAGTGGTTAGGACCAGTTCTGGCCGATTCAGTCAAAGCCAAGTATAGGGTCAGTTGTGTGGGAAGCTTTGAACAGTACACAGCTACACTCGAGCAGAGAAATATCTCCACTGATAGAACAGGGAAGTAGTGCTTGTTGAATATTTGAATTCAATCAAGTAGCCACGGGCCTGACATTCTCGAACAGGTAAATGAACATACTTCTGTTTAATCGTGATGTATTTATATTATTGTTGAAATTATGTTTGTGGAATTTACTATGCATAGATTTGAATTGTTAGTCCGACTTTGCCTTACCACGTGGAGAAGCCGACCACGTGTCAAGCACGACCGGGTTTGACGCCATGTTGTATACCTGACGGACCCACTGTTGTTTAACCTATATGAGTGCTTGCATACCAGTGGCTATACCAGTGAATGTTTATAATATTATTAATTCTTTATGGGTATAGTTAGCCACGATTTATATTTATGTATGTATAGGAAATTAGAGTGGAGATTCCAGTGGACCACCGACTTAGCAGAATGTTCGTCGCTTATGTATAGAGATGTGGAGCTATCACTGAGGGCTACTTTGGCTTTCAGTGAGACGCTCTGCACAAACCTATTATTGAGGGTTGTGCAGAGTTTCGTCTCATATGTTACAGACGAGCAGGCGGGATATCGTGAGCCCAACTCAGCAAAGAATAGAACCTAATCTACGATTCAAGTTGGCTGCAGAGGCATCTACAGCATCGAGCGCAGATAGCCCACCCGTCGAACACAAGCAACGACAACACAGCGTGTCGTAGAAGCTACCTCAACGCAGCGCTTCAACCACGAAACCAATCAGTTAAGTGCCCACGAAACAGTGCACTAAAACTGTATCAAAAGGACCACAGTAGTCCACTCTTCATGAACGCTAGTAGCCAGTGCCCGATGAAGAAAAAGTAGCTGCCTAGATTATCAGCGAGCGAATCATTCGCATTGACAATTGAACTTTTAAGTTAGATTCGTACTTCGAAGATCGTGTATAGAGTAGAAGAAATAAATGTGTGATTTTGACTGTTATCAAGTGGCTGGACTACATATGTAGTGTGACAGTGATCTTTTACCATTTTTCTATCTATCTCTGTACCCCAGCCTTAACACAGACCGAGCTAAACAAATAAATGTATTAAAGTAATTCACCGGGTGACTCATTAGCGGTCCCCATAGAATAAGACGTGAGGGTTACAGCATTCCATTGTGCAGAGCCCAGCAACAATCAAACCCCACCTCACAGTACATACAAGCAATGAATATTGTACAAACTCTGAATATCGTACAGACGAACACTGAATATTGTACAAACACTAAATATCGTACGGGCAAGACACGTTAAAAAATAAAATTGGAAAACGTTTTCCTTCAACCTTTCTGTAGTAGGGAAAAAAGACGTTAGGGACCTCTCTTTACTCTGGGCCAGCTTGTTGATTGCCACGCCATATCCTCTCTGTTGCTGTTACTATACTACTACTACCACTACTACTACTACTACTACTACTACTACTACTACTACTACTACTACTGATAATAGTTTATTATTATTATTATTATTATTATTATTATTATTATTATTATTATTATTATTATTATTATTATTATTATTATTTATTATTATTATTATTATTAATACAGACTGCTATCACGCGCTTTGTTCAATCAAACTCAAAGATATCGCTGTTGCAGAAGGCGACGAGAAATACATTTTCATTTTTGGGAATTTAGATCGATTGCACCCAATGCCATATTTGGATTAAAGGAGGAAACCGGAGTACCCGGAGAAGGAAAACTCTCGGTGATCTGAAAAAGCCTCGTACCAAAGTCACGTGCCCGAGACCTTCGGGATAAGAAACCAGCACCTTATCAACTGCGTTGCCTTTCCCGGTTGTGATGAGGAGAGCTAGGTATCCATTGACAAATGATCTTAAAATAGCGCTTTAGTCTACTTACAGAACTGCTTAAGGCGCTGGCAAAGAACAGGATCTAACTCAAGCTGCCCTAGGGGCCCACTTGCTTTTATATGCGCACTGTCTAACGCCTCCTACAACTGAGCGATGTGGAACGATCTGAATGTATGCAGGTTTATTCCACACTGTCGCCTGCTTTCTATTTTATTTCTTTCTTTATTTATTTTTAATCTTTCCTACAGCGCTGCCGATTTAGGATCCAATTCAAGGCGCCCGAGGCGCCCACTTGCAGTTATTCGGCGCACAGTCTGACGCCCAGACCACTGAGCACAATCCTGAGCGACCAGGGATGGGGGAGAAGGGACATAGTGCGTGCTGGGTGTATTTGTGTAGCCGGCACTCACCTGTCTAGGACATGAGCGTCAGGATCTTTAAAGGGCCTCTAAATTGGAAGGCTTTGTTTATTTTTGGCAAAAACCGGGTTTACCTTAAACTTGGCGTTGTGATGGCATTAAGCAATGATAAAGCCAGCGTTGTGATGGCATTAGGCTGCTGGGCCATAGAACCTCACGCCTCACGCCTCACGTCTCACGTCTCACGCCTCACGCGTGTTGATAAAAATGAACAGACATGGTATCTCTTGGCGTGGGCCATACAACGTGACACACGCCACATGCGTCACACCTCACGCTACACGTGTGGAGAGAAAAGTGAGCATGCCCACTTTTTTCGATGCGTGTTGTCACGTTCTAGCTTACCAAAGTGGTCAGACACGAGAAATTAGATCTAAATGGATGACTTTAGAGTAAATTTAATCGAGTTGGTCCGGGCAAGGCCTCTTCTCTGGGACCCACATGTTCCGGATTACAAAGATAAAGACCAGAGAGCACAAGTTTGGGAGGAGTTGAAAAAACTTGTGAATATACACCCAAAGGTAACTTTTATACGATTTATTTATTTATTTACTGTAATTCATAGCACAGTCAACGAAAAGGTGGCAGACTTATCTCAGGGCTTGTACACATGTATCCAATTTTCTAGATCTAATCTCATCTTCTCAAAAAGTCACAGACCACAAATATTGTGTGTGATCAGTTGAGGAAACACAAAACTGACGCATAAAACGTGAAGCGTGTAGCGTGTGGCATGAAGTCCTATGGCCCAGAGCATGACACGTGAGGTGTGAGGCGTGAGACGTGAGGCGTGAGGTTCTATGGCCCAGCAGCCTTAAGCAATGATAAAGCCAGCGTTGTGATGGCATTAAGCACTGATAAAGCCAGTGTTGTGATGGCATTAGGCAATGATAAAGCCAGCGTTGTGATGGCATTAAGCACTGATAAAGCCAGTGTTGTGATGGCATTAAGCAATGATAAAGCCAGCGTTGTGATGGCATTAAGCACTGATAAAGCCGGCGTTGTGATGGCATTAAGCAATGATAAAGCCGGCGTTGTGATGGCATTAAGCAATGTGATGGCATTAAGCAATGTTAAAGTTGGCGTTGTGATGGCATTAAGAAATGATAAAGCCAGCGTTGTGATGGCATTAAGCAATGGCAAAGCCGGCATTATGATGGCATTAAGCAATGGCAAAGCCAGCGTTGTGATGGCATTAAGCAATGATAAAGCCAGCGTTGTGGTGGCATTAAGCAATGATAAAGCCAGTGCTGTGATGGCTTTAAGCAATGATAAAGCCAGCGTTGTGATAGTATTAAGCAATGATAAAGCCAGCGTTGTGATGGCATTAAGCAAGGACAAAGCCGGCGTTATGATGGCATTAAGCAATGGCAAAGCCAGCGTTGTGATGGAATTAAGCAATGATAAAGCCAGCGTTGTGGTGGCCTTAAGCAATGATAAAGCCAGTGTTGTGATGGCTTTAAGCAATGATAAAGCCAGCGTTGTAATGGCATTAAGCAATGATAAAGCCAGCGTTGTGATGGCATTAAGCAATGGTAAAGCCAGCATTGTGATAGCATTAAGCAATGATAAAGCCAGCGTTGTGATAGCATTAAGCAATAATAAAGCCGGCGTTATGATGGCATTAAGCAATGATAAAGCCAGCGTTGTGATGGCATTAAGCAATGATAAAGCCAGCGTTGTGATGGCATTAAGCAATGATAAAGCCAGCGTTGTGATGGCATTAAGCAATGACAAAGCCAGCTTTCGGTGCTCCAACCAACCGCTAACGTTTCAATGTTTTCCTTTTGCGCTCTGACAGGGAGTGATTTACCCAGTTGTTAACGGTACACCAATAGGCTTACATATCCCTCTAACCTTTGACCCTGTTTCTGAAAGAATCACGCGGCTGCAAGAGTGCGTGTTTGGTGTGAGGGAAGGGGAAAGGGTAGGGGTTTATTGCATCAACCTACAACCAAACACCTTACACAGCAACTTTTTAAAAATATTTTTTATGAGTTCTGCTTCTTACCGGCTTTGGTAGAGATTATATTTAGCACAAGTGGGGAGGCTGGCGGTGGTTATTAATAGATACAAAAACTACAAGATTTATTGATTGAAAAAAAAAAATATATATATATATATATATATATATATATATATATATATATATATATATATATATATATATATATATATATATATATATATATATATATATATATATACTTTCGAAAGAGTTATTTTTGGTTGTAAACTTATATTTGTTCAGTTGCGCAACCCTCACTGTGACTGTTAAAAGGATCTGTGGAGGGGGGGAGTGATCACAGTGATTCCCTTTAACAAAATCATTTTATCCGTCCTTCAGATACTGAGCAAAACGTGTTAAGCAACAAATTGACTACAGTGCATCACCTTGACCTTGGCGGTTGGGCAAATAGGATGGTAGGGGAAGGCAGGCCTCTAACCTAATGTTGCTGCCAATTTGGGTTCAAATCGGTTCAGTGGTTCTCGAGGTAGGGATTCCAACGAACCGACAGAGCGACATTTAACTGATTCCTGAATATTTTAATGCATTTCCAGGTAAGTCTGGAAATTTAAAAAAAAAAAAAAAAAGAAAAAAAAAGGTTGGGTGGGGGTGGGAGGAGGTAGTGGGGTGTTTATGATATAAACATTCCAATAAAAAAAGATAATTCAAAGATTGAAATACAAACACATGATGATATAAACTTTGTAACGAAACACAGGCGTATTGGTACGTACACATGGTCGATCTCTGCCCTACGTCTGCCGGCATTTATCGGAGGAAGGCGACTGGAATTCACTGTGAAGGAAGTGGTGTTTCATATAAATATTTCACCTCATCGCAAATCACACATGGATGCACACGAACACCGCTAGCAATGTAATGCCAGCGGTATTTCCCAAGGTACTTGCAACTTGTACGTGACACTTTAGTCTTAATGCCTCCCGCACACGTTTCAACGATGAAAGGCTTTCAGTGGGTGTAAAATGGGGGTGATCAACGATGGATGACGCATTCGTCGCTGTGGAAGAGTGTTGACAGCAAACAGAACGCTTATCTATGACGCTTCAAAGTTGAAAGTTGCTATAGTTTTAAGGCAGTGATGTCCCGAGGCCTCGGACATCGGTCATGGTCCGATTCGTGTGGAAAATGACCGAATGCAAACACCTGTGTCCCGTCAAATGTCCGATTCTATTGCGAAATTAGCGGTCATTGTCCGATAGTATTATGACTGGAGCGGTCACTGCAAGAAACATCTGTACAAACTGGAGTGTCAAAGCCGTTAAAATGAGTTTGAATAGTGGACAATGCTAGACTATTATCACTCTTTAGTACATTCCGTCGAACAACAAGAGGGCCGCAACTAATAACCGACACCATACTTCCTCTGCAACGATCTTAAATGCCGCCGAAGAAAAAGCTTTGTGTTGCTAAAAAGCAGTCTGTTTTAAGCTCGTTTTTGAAGAAAAAGGAAGAGACAACTGTCTGTGACAAGTCTGCTGATATTCAAGCTTGCAAGGCCCTCGGCTTCGTCAGGGAATCAGGCTGAAGGCGAAGGTGAGAAAGAAACGAAAGAAGGCGATGAAACGAAAGTAGGGGCTAGTACTAGTAGTAGAAAGTTAGTTCAGAGCTGGTTTACCATGTTCCCTTGGCTTCGTTTTGACAGAGAAAAGGAGCTCATGTTCTGCAGTATCTGCCTAGAAGATGGAGTTGCCAGAAATTCATTTACTAATGGTTGCAGTAACTTTCGAAAATCCGCACTTTTAGATCATGCACGAACAGAGGATAACAAAAACGCCTTGCTCACACCTATTCGTGTAGAAAACGAACAGAAGTGTCAAGTCATTCAAATGACAAAAGAAAAGCACGCTATTGCTCAGGCAATAAAAACTGTCCACTGGATGGTGGCAGAAGATTTGCCACTGGCAAAGTATCCTTCATTGATGAGCCTTCTGCATGAATTTAAAATAGAAGATGTAGAAAAACTGAAAGCTTCAAAGACTGTGTCATATGCTTCAAGACGAACAGCCTATGAGATTGTTGAATGTCCTATTGCTTTTATGTAGTCAGGACATGGTGTCCGATTAGTTTTATGATTTAGGACATTGTTACGTTGAAACGTGAACGAAAGTATGTCGGAAGCGTGTACGATAGATCTAATCGTTTCGTTTTGCAAAGTATTCAATAATGGAGTTTATTTACCTTTGATTTGAGTTTGCATTGTTGTTAGGAGAGGCTTTGTATAACGTTGATAATTTGCGAAGTTTCTGGATCTGCGTGTTTACTCTTGATAGAAATTTCCGGATGGATATCGAAGGTCGTGAATGTTCCCGGAAGTAGAGAAAATGTGTAATGACGTAAGCCAGTGATGACGATCTTTAGTTCGATTGGTGGCAGTACGTCATTTCTACCATGTACCATATTGTTCCAGAAAAGAGAGAGGTTATTTAATCGTGTGCCGAGTCGGTGTTGAGAGAGAAAAGTTGTTGATAGTGAAGCTGGAGAGTTGCTGTGAAAGTTGTTGAGTTGAATTGAGAATTGTATGCAGTTGTTGATGTATGCTGAATAAAAGTGGAAAACTTCATACGTCGACTTTGTGACTTGTACGCTGTTTGGACGGGCTGTGTGAATAAACGAATCTGAGTTACACCCTATCAGGAATTCAAGCATCGGGGCTGAATCAGATACTGATAGAAAACACCAACATCAAACTGAGTGTAACATTTTGGGGGTCAAGCCGCGATTCACGCCATAGCCAAGGGTTCAACTGCTACAACAAGCGAGTCAACGTTACGAGAGGCAGTCATCGAGGGTAGCCGCCAACGAGTTGCGTCGAGAGGGGCCAACATACTGGGACTACATCACCGATAGGTTCGGGTTGACTGCAAGGGCGTGTAGTCGCCGAAGAGTTGCTTCGTGAGCGAACAACAGAGCGGGACTACGTGGCTGCCGCAGGACTACGTCGAGGGACAGTCTCGGAGCTACATCGCCAGTGTTACAGAGAGCGGCGAGCGGAAGTCGCGTCTACTTCAGCACAGGAGCGTATACATCAACACCAGCGTGGTGCAGCGTCGCATACGACGAGGACAGCGGGGCCTGCGTCAGCGAAGGCGACTAGTGACAAGCATCAGCGCTACTGCAGAAAGCGTGCTGTTCTAGAACAGTCTAGAAAGGTACAGCACAGTCAAGAACTTTCCAGAAAAGAACTTTCTTTAAAAGAACTTTCCAGAAGCATCAAGATGGCTGACTTCTGGCAGAAAGGGATTCAACTGAATCTAAAAGGGAAACAGCTGACGGAGTACGTCAAGTCCCAGGAGAGAATACAAGAAAGAGAATTAGAAGAGCAGCGTCGCCGTGAAGAAAGAGAATTAGAATTGAAGCGTCTGGAAATTGAACAGCAGCGGCAAGAAAGAGAAGAGCAGCGTAAAGAAAGAGAAGATGAGCGCAGGCGTGAGGAAAGAGAAGCTGATCGGCAGTTCCAACTAGAGTTGGCGCGCATCCAGCAACAGCAGCATGCGCCACAAGTTATCAGTGACAACACGGCTCCAAAATTGCCAGCTTTCGTCGACGGGAAGGACCAGATTGACTGTTATCTGGCGAGATTCGAAAGGTTCGCTGAAAGCTCTAACTGGCAACCTCAAGACTGGGCAATTCGACTGAGTGCACTTCTGACGGGGCAAGCTCTCGAAGTTTACACCAGACTGTCGAACGATGACGCCAAAAACTACGACGTCTTGAAAGAGGCCCTGTTGCAGTGCTACAACTTTACAGAGAAGGGCTACCGTAAACGCTTCCGTGAATGCCGGCCTAAGTCAGAGGAAACGCCAAAGCAGTTTGTGGAGCGCCTGTCGTCATATCTACACAAGTGGGTGGAGTTATCAGGCGAAAGCAAGTCTTACGACAGTCTCCATGACCTGATCGTGAAGGAACAATTTCTCAATGCCTGTCACAAGGACCTAGCGACCCACTTAGAAGAACAAAAGCTGCAGACGCTTAAAGATGTGACTGAGGCTGCTGAAAGATATCTCATCGCTCATGGGAAAACCCTGGGGCCACCCAGCGCGACGAAACATTTTCAGAAGACTGCAAACCATGTGAACCAGATCCAGGGGAGCCAGACGAGCCAGAGACAGACAGACTCCACGCCTCCTCCCAGGGAAGGGCATTCAAGAGGCTGTTTCACTTGCAACGCTACAGACCACAGAGCAGCTAACTGCCCTCAAATCAAAAGTAGCGGACAGCGGAGCAGTACGGACAACGCAGCGGCGGGCAACCGGCAGAGGCGGTTCTCCAATCAACGGCAAACCAGTAGATCTGACCATCAAGTGTGCGGCGGGAGCGTCATTCTTCCGAGTGAGACCGAGCGCACAGCTACCCCTGCGGACGTGCAAGAGTGCATGACTGATGGCCAACTCCTCCTTGCCAACGGGAAATCCATCCCCGTCGTCGCCAGCGCAGCTGTGACCGTCCAGAACATGCCTGTTTCCAAGGGACGCGTCGGAAATCATGAAGTGACTGTTCTAAGAGACTCTGGCTGCAGTGGGGTCATCGTCAGAGAAGACCTAATCGCTAAAGAACAGTTCACTGGCGATTCTAAATGGACACTCATGGCCGACAGCAAATGTGTGAAAGCGCCAGTTGCAAAAATTCATGTCAACACCCCTTTCTACATAGGCGAAGTAGAAGCGGTTTGCCTGAAGAAGCCGCTATACGATTTGATGATCGGGAACATCGACGGCGCGAGACGACCCGACAACCCCGATCCAGAATGGAGTCCTGCCTCAACCCAACACGTCGAAGTTGTGGAGGAGGATCCATTGCCGTTTCCCGATGGAGACCTTACAGAGTTGCTACGGGACAATGTGGTTACTCCGGCTCAGCCCTGCCGACCAGAGATCGTCGGTGCCGTTACTACCAGGGCCCAGGCCAAGAGAGACAAGACGTCTACGCCACTGAAGGTCGCCGACAACTCTAAAGCTGCCATCGTGGACAGAGATAAGCTGATCCAGCTCCAGGAAGCTGATAGCACTTTAAACAAGTACAGGAACCGCCAAGATCACGTGACCAAACGCAGTGGCACGGTCTATTTTGAGGTGAAGGCCAAGATCCTGTACCGAATCTTCCAGCACCCGAGGGTCAACGGAGGTAAACCACTACGTCAAGTCTTGGTACCGTTACCCCTAAGGCGCCAAGTGATGGAAGTAGCGCATGACTCAATCATGGGAGGTCACCTGGGTATCAAGAAGACGTCGGATAGAATCCAGGCGGTGTTCTACTGGCCAGGACTTCATGCGGACGTCAGCCGATTCTGCCGATCATGTGACATTTGCCAGAAGACCATACCTCGAGGAAGGGTCCCGAAAGTGCCTATGCAGAGGATGCCTCTGATCGACCGACCTTTCAAGAGGGTGGCCTTAGACTTAATCGGCGAAATAAGACCTCCGAGTGAAGAAGGTCATCGATGGGTACTGACTTTAGTAGACTATGCGACTCGGTACCCAGAAGCAGTGCCACTGAAGAAGATTGACACTGAAACTGTAGCAGAGGCACTGGTGGACATGTTCAGTAGACTTGGAGTGCCCGAAGAAATTCTGACAGACCTCGGGACGCAGTTCGTCTCTGACTGCATGAAGGAGGTCAACAGACTGCTGAGCATCCGGCATTTGACTACGACACCCTACCATCCGATGTGCAACGGGCTTGTCGAGAAGTTCAATGCTACGCTGAAGTCCACCCTGAAGAAACTGTGCAGCGAGCAGCCCAGACAATGGCATCGCTACATCAACGCCTTACTTTTCGCCTACAGAGAAGTACCGCAGGAGTCCACCGGTTTTTCTCCGTTCGAGCTGCTGTACGGAAGAACCATCCGAGGGCCGATGCACATCCTAAAAGAACTGTGGACGAAAGAAGTGGACACCCCAGAGGTGAAGAACAGCTACCAGTACGTGTTTGAGCTACGGGAGAAGCTGGAGCAGACTCTCGAGATAGCCAGAGAAAACCTGAAGAAGTCCCAGGACTGTGGAAAGCACTATTATGATCGTAGGGCTGTGAACAGGAAGTTTAAACCTGGCAACAAAGTGCTGGTGCTGCTACCTACTGATCACAATAAGTTGCTGATGCAGTGGAAAGGCCCGTACGAAGTGGAGACCGTGGTGGGGATCAACGACTACAAGGTGAAGGTCGGCCAGCATTCCAAGATATACCACGCCAACCTCCTTAAGCTGTACGTGGAAAGGCCATCAGAGACTGTGCATGTGGCAACAGCAGCTGAGATCGACAACAGCTTTGATAGCGAGGAACTGTTGGAACTTGGAGACTTCCACAGCAAAGAAGGCATCGATGACGTTAAGCTAGGACCAAGCTTGACGGAAGGTCAAAAGATGGAGCTCAATGACCTTATGGGCGAATTTCCCCATAGCTTCAGTGATGTCCCAGGCTCTACGACTTTGGTCGAACATGAAGTCCACACCCAGACCTGGAAGGAGCATCTGCAGACCTTGAGGGAGATGTTCCACCGTCCCGCAGAAGCCAACCTGACCGTGAGACCCAGCGAATGCATCCTGGGAGCTGACAACGTCGACTGCGTCGGACATCCGATGGAAGAAGGAGACAACGGAGGACGCACTGATTCCGGGGAAGCCCACGCGATCATCGTCTTTGACCCTGGGCCGATGACGACCGCAACTGACGAGGGCGTCGATTCCTTGCGAGCGAAAGAACATTGACTGTGTGGACGAACTAAGAATATTGGTAGTGACAGACTTGAAAATGAAAAACGTTGACTGGGTAAATGATCTGTGAACATTGACAGTATCCAGAAAGACTTGCAGATGAGAAACTTTGAATCTGTGTGAATGAACTGAGAACATTGACAGTGTTCGGACAGACTGAAGTAAGTTTTAATTCTGAATTTTGTTTTGTGCATTACGTTTCAACGTTGTTGAAAGAAATTGGGTAAATTTCTTCTTAAGTGGGGGGTTATGTTACGTTGAAACGTGAACGAAAGTATGTCGGAAGCGTGTACGATAGATCTAATCGTTTCGTTTTGCAAAGTATTCAATAATGGAGTTTATTTACCTTTGATTTGAGTTTGCATTGTTGTTAGGAGAGGCTTTGTATAACGTTGATAATTTGCGAAGTTTCTGGATCTGCGTGTTTACTCTTGATAGAAATTTCCGGATGGATATCGAAGGTCGTGAATGTTCCCGGAAGTAGAGAAAATGTGTAATGACGTAAGCCAGTGATGACGATCTTTAGTTCGATTGGTGGCAGTACGTCATTTCTACCATGTACCATATTGTTCCAGAAAAGAGAGAGGTTATTTAATCGTGTGCCGAGTCGGTGTTGAGAGAGAAAAGTTGTTGATAGTGAAGCTGGAGAGTTGCTGTGAAAGTTGTTGAGTTGAATTGAGAATTGTATGCAGTTGTTGATGTATGCTGAATAAAAGTGGAAAACTTCATACGTCGACTTTGTGACTTGTACGCTGTTTGGACGGGCTGTGTGAATAAACGAATCTGAGTTACACCCTATCAGGAATTCAAGCATCGGGGCTGAATCAGATACTGATAGAAAACACCAACATCAAACTGAGTGTAACAGACATTTTGTCCTATTGCCCTCTAATCCTAGGAACACCACTGGTTTTAAGGAACGTCATTAGCGTAAAGTTAAAAGACTTTTTGTTATGATTTTTGTGGTCTGCTCATTATATAGTTCGATGCATTGTTTAGACAGTATGTATACTGTTGATATTGGATTTTTTTTTAGAAAGAAACAAATAATTAACTATATGCCAAAACATTCAAATGTGTTTCCAATCTTCACACACATTACCGAAAAATAAACATTTTCAAAAGTATTGATTTTGTAGAAAATTGTGAAACACTACTGAAGGCTGGCCCATGATTTGAATAAAGCTTACCGATGTACGAAAACTCAACAAAATCTATTCAGCCGTTTCATGATATATTGAGCAAAACATGATCATCACAAAAATGACTCCAGCGGCCTTGACCTATGCGGTAGAGCAAATATGATGGCACGGGAAGCAGGCCAATAACCTAGGTTATATTTGTACGAAGTGTCACGTGGGGTTTATGGGCTCTGCACAATGGAATTATGGACCCTCACGTTTATTCGGTGGGAACTGCTAGTAAGTCACCCTATGAATTACTTTAATAAATTTATTTGTTTAGCTCGTTCTGTGTTAAGGTTGGGGTACAGAAATAGATAGAAAAATGGTAAAAGACTACTGTCACACTAGCTTTCCCACGGCTATGAATCATATGTAGTCCAGCCACTTGATAACAGTTAAAATCACACATTTATTTCTTCTACTCTATACAAGATTCTCTAAGTACTAATCTAACTTAAAAAGTCTCTTTCAATGCTAATAGTTCGA
Organism: Oncomelania hupensis; assembly: GCA_036898135.1. NCBI lineage: Eukaryota > Metazoa > Mollusca > Gastropoda > Littorinimorpha > Pomatiopsidae > Oncomelania > Oncomelania hupensis. Next base: position 133,757,844 of record CM072512.1, read on the forward strand.
TCGCTGATAGTCTATGCAGCTGTTCTATCTTCATCGGGCACTTGCTAGTATATCTCATGTAGATTTGGACTACTGTGGTCCGTTTTACAGTTTCTGAGGAGTTGGACTACTGTGGTCCTGTTTCCGATCAGTTTAAGTGCACCTATGTTGTTACACTTAACTGCTAGGTGGTGCGGTCGAAGTCCTTCTGTGAGGTAGCTTCAGGTGCACCTGTGTAGTTGTGTAGTTGGGTTCCCTTGCCACGCTGTGGGGTCTTGTAGGGTGTGATCCAGGGTAACTCTCTCCGACCTGTGCGGTAGAGGTTACGCAGACAACTCGTCGTTTCTGTGGAGTTGTGCGCACGGGATAGCTCGGGATAGCTCGCCTGCTCGTCTGTAATATAAGAGACGAAATTCTGCACAACCCTGAATAATCGGTTTGTGCAGAGCGTCTCACTGAAAGCCAAGTAGCCCTCAGTGATAGCTCCACATCTCTATACATAAGCGACGAACATTCTGCTACTTCCGGGTTCCACTGGAATCTCAACTCTAAATTCCTATACATACATAAATATCAATCGTGTCTAACTATACACATACAGAATTAATAATATTATAAACATTCAGTGGTACAGCCACTGGTCTGCAAACATACATATAAGTTAAACAACAGTGGTTCCGTACGGGATGCAACATGGCGGCGTAACCGGTCGTGTTTCGCCTCGTGGTCGGCTCTTCCACGTGGTACGGCAAATTCGGATTAATAATTCACATTTATGCATAGCAAATTCCACAAACATAATTTCAACAATAATATAAATATATCACGATGAAACAGAAGGGTGTTCATTTACCTGTCTGACAAGTTCAGGCCCGTTGGCGACTTAATAGAATTCTAAGATTCCTAAGTCCTGCTTCCTGGTCTATGTGTGGAGAGATTTCTCTGCCAGCTTTCTAGCTGTTAACACTTCGGTGTATTACTCCCAACTGACCAAAACTGTGCGTGGTTTGGACCCAGTCAAACTGGCTCCAACCACTTTGCCTAAGCTCTCCCATTGGTTCCAACGGTCCGATTCAAAACTCAAGTGCTGACGTCACTGCGCTGTGTGTGTGGCTCAGGCTCGCAGTGTGCTGTAATTTAATTGCTTGATGTGTACTACACTGACTCTCTACTGTTACAATGACTACACATGCTGAATAGTCAATGAGCAGAGTTAAAACTAGCCAATTCGTGACAGGCTCCCTCAACTGAAAAAAGGCGATGACTACTGGATTCGACCTTTTTCTACTACAGAGCCTAGTTTAACACTGCACTATCCTAGGGTCCTATGTACAAACTAAGTAAGTTGCTCTACCTGAGCTGCAATGCTGTGCCAGGTAGCTATGGACACTAGTGACAGGGTATTACTGGGCGGGGACGAATTCTGGTGCTGTGGCCCTTAGTTGTGTTGGGTGGGCGACAGCTGCTGTGTCCTCCACGAGATGGCGACTGAGGTAGTCGGCTCCGTGGTTCTCTTTGCCGGGTATGTACTCGATCTGGAATGAGTACGCCTGAAGGGTGAGTGCCCATCTCATCAGGCGAGAGTTCAAGGATTTGGAGGCTGCCAGGAACGATAGTGGTTGGTGGTCCACCTGAACTGTGAAGTGTGTCCCATACAGGTAGAGTTGAAATTTCTGTATGGCCCAGACTAGTCCAAGACATTCTTTCTCCGACGTGGCGTAGTGGGTCTCGGCGGGTCTCAATTTTCTGCTGGCGTAGGCGACAGGGAATAGCGTCTCTGCATTCTTGGGGTCGCGCTGTAGCAGTACTGCTCCGAGGCCTAAGTCGCTTGCGTCGGTGCGTAGAACGAATGGCTGAGTCAAATCGGGTAGGTGGAGCACTGGCGCCGATGTCATTCTGTCCTTGAGTGTTTGGAATGCTGTCTCGCATTCGGCTGTCCATACTACTTTGTCCGGGGCGATTTTCCGGGTTCCATTTGTCCGTGTTACGGCGGTGCTGTTGTAGTTGTGGATGAGCTTCTTCCGCGATGGCGATGGCCATCCATGTGTGTGTGCTGGGGGTCGCTGGTCGGTCCGTGTACTTCTTAAGGAGATTGATGTGGTGGTATCGGGCTCTCCCGTTCACCGCTACTTGGTAGACTGTCTTGGATTTCTTGGCAGTCACCCGGTACGGTCCTCTCCAAGCGATGTCCAGCTTGTTGGTTCCACTTGGAAGTAAGAGTAGCACTTGATCGCCGACTTGCAGTTCTCTGTCCTTCGCGTGGCGGTTGTAGTACTTCGCCTGACGGGCTCTTGCCTTCTTCAGTGCTTCACCAGCTTTCTTCCACGTTGCTTTGAGGGTTTCCTGCAGGTCTGCGACGTACTTGGTGGCACCTCTTGGTGTGTCGTCTATCTTGGCTTCCGTCCAACTTCTGCGTAGGGCTTCTAGCGGTCCTGCTAGCGGTCTGCCGAATAGCAATGTTGACGGGGTGTAGCCTGTGGCTGCATGGGGCGTTTCTCTGTATGCGAACAGTGCCGCATTCACGTAGGTGTCCCACGCTTCTGGATTGTCGTCGGCGACTTTCCTGAGGATGGTGAGAAGGGTTCCATTCAGTCTTTCTACTTGTCCGTTGCTGGCGGGGTGATATGGTGGTGTGCGAATGTGATGGACTTGTATCAACTCGAACACGTCTTGCATCAGGCGGCCGGTGAACTGAGATCCGTTGTCCGTTCTAATGCTGTCCGGGAATCCGACTCTGGTAAAGATGGCGATGAGTGCATCTGCAATCTTCTTGGTGTCGATCGCTGGCAACGGGACTGCTTCGCACCACATCGTACATGCGTCGACGAGTGTGAGTAGAAATCTGTTCCGCTTCTTGGTCATGGGCAGTGGTCCTACTATGTCTACTGAGACTTGCTGGAATGGCACGCCGACTACTACCGATGGTCCTAAGGTAACTGGTACGGTGTGATGTCGCGGGGAATATCGTTGACATTGGTGGCAAGATTTCACGTAGCGCGTGACATCCTCCGTGATTCCTGGCCAATAGTAGTGTGCGCTGATTCTCTGCACTGTGGCTCCAATTCCCATGTGTCCGCTGAGTGGCATGCTGTGGCCTAATTCTAGTACTTGGGCTCGAAGGGTGGCTGGTAGTACTAGTTGGGTGTGATCTCCATCTCCTTGTCGATGTAGAACTCCCTCTTCCATGTAGAAGTCTCCCTTGTGCGGGGGTGTGTGCGCCTTGGGTAGCTTCTGGAAGCACTTCGCTATCGAGGTGTCTTCTTTCTGTGCTGTTTTGATCTCTTCGAGTCCTGGATTCGGAGCGAACTCGGGCTGGGGTGGTTGGGTTTTAGCTTGGGCCCTGGTTTGCACTGCAGCTATCTCTACAGTTTTGGGGGGCGTGCCTAAGAACACATACCTACAACCTAGCACTAGATCATACAGGGGTTTCTGTAAAACAGCTGCTTGGATTCTTCCTGTGACGTACCTACTCTCTACTTCGATCCAAGCTATTGGGCAAGTAGTCGTCGGTTTCGTCAAGTCTGCTCCTTGTAAGTCGACAGTCTTGTCTGTCAAGTCCGCGCGCGATACAAGAGATTCGCTAACTATCGCGTCGTATGATAGACCTGTGTCATACAGACAGTTCGCTTCTTTTCCGTTGACCTTGACCGTGTCTGTCACCGATGGGTGATCTCCGATTGTGTGTGGCTTGTTACCGCTACTTTGAGTTAGAACTCTGTGCGCTGGCCGGCTTTCGCGCTCTTCCCTACGTTGTGCGGCCAACTTGAAACATTCTGCGGTGGAGTGATTGTTTCTGTTGCAGAACGAACAATACCGTCTCTGTTCTGCGGGACCTCTTTTCCCGAATTCCGTGTTGGGTCCTTTATTCTGCCCAGGTCTGGGGTTATTCGGCTTATTCGCGGTGCGCTCTTCCCGGTTAGGGCTTCGTTTCTGTGCCTCTTTCCCGTTAGGCTTTAGGTCTCGCCTGAAGCTCTTGGCTTCTCCGTGGGCGGCCACGTACCTATCTGCGACCTTGACCAGATCTTCCAGTCTTTCCGCGCCCTGCTCTACTGAGAATGTTCTCAGCTCGGGGGTCATGGTTTCCCGTAGCTGTTCCCATACTAACAGTTCTGTCAGTCCATCATACGTTTTAGCCGTGGCTGACTGGCTAATCCACTTATCCAGCATTGTGGACAACCGATCCGCGAACTGCGCATAGCTCTCTCCTTTCACTCTCCGATTGGTGCGGAACTTTTGCCGGTAGCATTCTCCTGTTAGTTCGAATCCCGTTAGGAGTGCCTCTTTTACTTTGTGATAGTCCGTCACTCTGTCGGTCGGTAGCTTACTGTAGATGTCATAAGCCTTTCCTCTAAGCCCTTGACTAAGCTTAAAAGACCAATGAGTGGGATCTAGTTTATACTCAGTTGCTAGACGCTCAAACCTAGTCAGATAGAGATCTAGACCTTCTTCTCTCTCATTGAATGTTCCCAGTGGATATGACATTCCTTGTACAGGGTTGGGTGCTACCTCTAGCTGATCTGAGTGGGAAGGGGTTGAGGAAGAACTTGAAGCTCCTGATCCCAATCTTCTTAGCTCTAACTCATGCTGTCTTTCTTTTTCCTTTTCTTCCCTCTCTTTTTCTTTTTCTGCCCTCTCTTTTTCTTTTTCTGCTCGCTCATAATCCCACCTCCTAACTTCTGCTTCTCTCTCTGCTGCTACCTTCTTCTGTTCTGCTTCTAGCTCTAGTTTCTTCTGCTCTGCTTCTAATTCTAGTTTCTTCTGCTCTCTTGCTGCTTCTAGTTCTAATTTCTTTTGCTCTGCTTCTAATTCTGCTTTTCTCTGTTCTGCTTCAAGTTTCTTCTGTTCTCTCTCTGCTGCTCTCTCTGCCTTAGCCTCCTGTTTCTCTACCTCTGCATTTATATACGCAATTAGGTCTCCCCCTGCTAAGTGTAAAGCTTCTCCTAGTTCCTTGAAACGCAATCTCAAGGCCACTGGGTCCGACATTGCCAAACGTGTCTATGAACAACCTCTGAATCAAGTGGAATACCAAAACACTAGCAATATTGCAATTCAATAACAACAATGCAAAGACCATAAAATTTGCAATCAATAATAGAATAAAACAAGAGTCAAATGGCATACAACAGTTATTTAAGCAAAACCTGCAAAAGAACAATGCAACATACAGGCACAAAAATATTTGAAGCAAAAAAGTTTTTAACTAAAGAATAGTGCACCCAAACTGATCAGTCCTTGTTACAAGTATTCTAAGTTATTCTACCTCTACTACTGTTATCTAATTTTATTGTACTTAGGTCCGGTTATACCCAATTCCTATTATACACAGATCCTGGCAGGCTCGCCAATTAAAGTGTCACGTGGGGTTTATGGGCTCTGCACAATGGAATTATGGACCCTCACGTTTATTCGGTGGGAACTGCTAGTAAGTCACCCTATGAATTACTTTAATAAATTTATTTGTTTAGCTCGTTCTGTGTTAAGGTTGGGGTACAGAAATAGATAGAAAAATGGTAAAAGACTACTGTCACACTAGCTTTCCCACGGCTATGAATCATATGTAGTCCAGCCACTTGATAACAGTTAAAATCACACATTTATTTCTTCTACTCTATACAAGATTCTCTAAGTACTAATCTAACTTAAAAAGTCTCTTTCAATGCTAATAGTTCGATCGCTGATAGTCTATGCAGCTGTTCTATCTTCATCGGGCACTTGCTAGTATATCTCATGTAGATTTGGACTACTGTGGTCCGTTTTACAGTTTCTGAGGAGTTGGACTACTGTGGTCCTGTTTCCGATCAGTTTAAGTGCACCTATGTTGTTACACTTAACTGCTAGGTGGTGCGGTCGAAGTCCTTCTGTGAGGTAGCTTCAGGTGCACCTGTGTAGTTGTGTAGTTGGGTTCCCTTGCCACGCTGTGGGGTCTTGTAGGGTGTGATCCAGGGTAACTCTCTCCGACCTGTGCGGTAGAGGTTACGCAGACAACTCGTCGTTTCTGTGGAGTTGTGCGCACGGGATAGCTCGGGATAGCTCGCCTGCTCGTCTGTAATATAAGAGACGAAATTCTGCACAACCCTGAATAATCGGTTTGTGCAGAGCGTCTCACTGAAAGCCAAGTAGCCCTCAGTGATAGCTCCACATCTCTATACATAAGCGACGAACATTCTGCTACTTCCGGGTTCCACTGGAATCTCAACTCTAAATTCCTATACATACATAAATATCAATCGTGTCTAACTATACACATACAGAATTAATAATATTATAAACATTCAGTGGTACAGCCACTGGTCTGCAAACATACATATAAGTTAAACAACAGTGGTTCCGTACGGGATGCAACATGGCGGCGTAACCGGTCGTGTTTCGCCTCGTGGTCGGCTCTTCCACGTGGTACGGCAAATTCGGATTAATAATTCACATTTATGCATAGCAAATTCCACAAACATAATTTCAACAATAATATAAATATATCACGATGAAACAGAAGGGTGTTCATTTACCTGTCTGACAAGTTCAGGCCCGTTGGCGACTTAATAGAATTCTAAGATTCCTAAGTCCTGCTTCCTGGTCTATGTGTGGAGAGATTTCTCTGCCAGCTTTCTAGCTGTTAACACTTCGGTGTATTACTCCCAACTGACCAAAACTGTGCGTGGTTTGGACCCAGTCAAACTGGCTCCAACCACTTTGCCTAAGCTCTCCCATTGGTTCCAACGGTCCGATTCAAAACTCAAGTGCTGACGTCACTGCGCTGTGTGTGTGGCTCAGGCTCGCAGTGTGCTGTAATTTAATTGCTTGATGTGTACTACACTGACTCTCTACTGTTACAATGACTACACATGCTGAATAGTCAATGAGCAGAGTTAAAACTAGCCAATTCGTGACACGAAGTTTAATTAAAATCTGTTCAGTGGTACTTGACAAATGGCTTCAAACGGACCGACCGGCCGACTGACAAAGGACAAATTTTCTCTCGTTCTGATTCAAGACTATTTTAAAGTATTTCGGTGGAAATACAAAAATGAATAAATAGCAAGCATAAAGGCAAAAGTGATCTAACAATCGGGTGAGGAGCGGCGATGACAAATTCTTCAACGATGACGCGTGCTTCGTAGTATACAACTAGATGAGTAGTGTAAATGTACATGTACAGTAACGCCATCCGTTTCAGCCTCACTGAAGGGTGGAAATACACCTGTCAATTATCCACCCCATAACCAGTGATGAACGACCTCTTAAAACGGTGGCTCGTGTATGTTGTCCGCAAAAAGATAAGCGTTTGTTGAACTTTTACGGCCATCATCAGCCTCAAAGACGCTGTTCAACATTGACCATCTCACTGCATGCCTGAAAGACGCTGTTCAACATTGATCATCCCATTACATGCCTTAAAGACGCTGTTCAACATTGATCATCCCACTACATGCCTGAAAGACGCTGTTCAACATTGATCATCCCATTACATGCCTTAAAGACGCTGTTCAACATTGATCATCCCATTACATGCCTGAAAGACGCTGTTCAACATTGATCATCCCATTACGTGCCTGAAAGACGCTGTTCAACATTGATCATCCCATTACATGCCTGAAAGATGCTGTTCAACATTGATCATCTCACTGCATGCCTGAGAGACGCTGTTCAACATTGATCTCCCATTACATGCCTGAAAGACGCTGTTCAAAGTTGATCATCCCATTGTATAACCACTGACGGCATTATTTATTTTATTGCATTATTTTTATAGCGCTTTTCCAGCTCAACAGCTTGTGCAAGGCGCTGGTCGATGCAGGTTCTAACTCAAGCCGCCCGAGGAGCCCACATTCTGGGCACAATCCTGGGCGACTGGATATTTGGGGAGAAGGGACCTAGTGCATGCTGGGTGACTTAAGTGTATCTGACAATCACCAATCTAGGACACGGGCGTGAGGATTTGTAAAGTCCGTGCAACAGAATGCGCGTGTTCACAGACTGGACCACGGTATATACTCTCATCCGCTTTCGATGCCCGATATAGTTGAAACGTGCATGCGCGGCTAAAGAGAGAGACCTGGCAGAGGTAGTGGTGTTGACACAACTACGGGGTTTCTTCTGAGCTAGTCCTGGAACAAGACAAGGCACTCTCGACGATCAAAACTTGGGCCACGGTGCAATAATCCTGTTGTGGCTCTCTGTCGTGCGTCCCTCAACACGTAGCACAGTGGTAGAGCGTTCGCCTTCCACACCCATGACCAGGTTCGAATCCTGTGGTGGTAAAGATAGGGGTGGCCATTTTTCACTGTTGGTCCTAACAGTATGATTGGTGTGGTGGTTTAGTGTTAATTTAGGTCCCTACCCCTTGTTCCCTGGGATGGTTATTCCTGTGTGTATCGCCAATGGTGGGAGTAGCTAGACGTTAAACCAATGTTGGGTGTAGACATTACACCTCAATGGTGGGTGTAGACGTTAAACCTCAATGGTGGGTGTAGACGTTAAACCTCTAAGGTGGGTGTAGAGGTTACACCTCAATGGTGGGTGTAGACGTTACACCTCAATGGTGGGTGTAGACGTTAAACCTCAATGGTGGGTGTAGACGTTAAACCTCAATGGTGGGTGTAGACGTTAAACCTCTATGGTGGGTGTAGACGTTACACCTCAATAGTGGGTGTAGACGTTACACCTCAATAGTGGGTGTAGACTTTAAACCTCAATGGTGGGTGTAGACGTTAAACCTCTATGGTGGGTGTAGACGTTACACCTCAATAGTGGGTGTAGACGTTACACCTCAATGGTGGGTGTAGACGTTAAACCTCAATGGTGGGTGTAGACGTAAAGCTTCAGTGCTCGTTCATATTATACTCTGTCGTTGTCTAACATATTTTACGTTTAACTAATTTTGCCGTGCTAAGTGCACCTCAAAACCCAGACCCTCTAAAATAAATCTAAATCTAAACATTGATCAAATCAATGTTGTGGGATGCTGTGTGAAAGATCTGGGAATCAGCCTAGGTGCGCTGTGGCTAAATCAGGGTCATGGAAATCAATCATCAATTTGCTATATGACGCAATCAGTTTGCAAGCATTTGCAAACAAGCAATTTCTATTAATCATCTCATTAACGAATGTAGTGCAATCGCGCAATATATTCCACAACATATTCGAAATATTCAGGATAAAAATATTATTTACTGGATATCAATTGCAAAATCATTAATATACAGTCCTGTTGGATGGTGTTTTTTTTTGGTAAAAAAAAACACAAAAAACAAACAAACAGTACAGATTATTTACTAGATCTAATAGATTGTTTCTATGAAGCATAAATTAAGAACATTGAATATTATATATGTATAAATTCAGAACAAATTATATGAGAAATAATGATTCTGATTCGGCTTTTTGCAGCCCGCTGGATCCTGTACACCATGAAGATTATTTTACAAGGATTGGTTAGTAGTTATATTGGACGTCATTTGTAAAAGTTATAATTATTTTACAATTTTGATTGTTTAATTGTTCAGTTTTGTGTACTTTGTTTAATCCCTTTCTCCCTTCATTATGACCATTCCTTATTTGTTTAATATTTCCCACTGTTCCCATCAAGTCTAAAATCCCTTAGATGAACAGACGTTAAATTATAGAAACAACAAAACAACAACTGACGCAATCAGTTTCTGACGTATTAGACGAAGACGTAAAAATCACAGACTATGAAATTCTATCGAGACTGAAGATTTAAAGGTTTCCAAGCATTGTTTTTATGAACATCAAGAAACCAAAAACGAAGATACAATGCTGCTGATGCGAAGATATGCTTATTTTGGCGACAGATAGGCGCTGACAATTTTTTTATATGCCAGTGTATTTATTTTATTTCTTCTTTCTTTACTATCCTATCTTATCCTATCCCGTAATTCGGAGGTCGTAGGGGCACCACAGATGATCGTTTAACCAACGTACTCCATCTTCCCTGTCCTCAGCAACCCTGATGGTTTCGCTCGGTGTCAAAGCAGTCCATTCTCGAATGTTGTCTTCCCACCTATTTTTTGTTCTCCCTCTTCTTCTACCTCCTTGCACTGTACCTTGCAGGATGGTCGTTGCAAGACCTGATGATCTGGTGACATGGCCATACCATCGGCGTTTCCGTTTTTTCACCACTGTGAGCAGGTCATCGTGTTGTCCAATGGCTTGTGTGATGGTCTGTCGGACTTCGTCGTTGGTGATGTGCTGGGTATAGGCAATGCCCAGAAGTCTTCTGTAGCACCTCATCTCCATGCTTTGTATTCTTCGTTGTAGATCTGCTGTAAGGGTCCATGTTTCGCAAGCGTATAGGAAAATGGAGATGACAAGGAAGCGCAGCAGTCTTACCTTGGAATGTAGGCTGATGGTCCTGTCTTTCCAAATGGGCTTCAACCTCGCCAGGACAGCAGTTGTTTGTGCGATCCTGGAGAGGATTTCCTGTCGGGACCCACTGTCTGATACAATGGCTCCTAAATATTTGCAGCTATGCATTGTGTTGAGGGATTGGTCTTTGACTTTGATGTCAATGTTGATGCCATTGGTGTTGTTGGTCATCATTTTGGTCTTCTCTGCACTTATTTCCATTCCATAGGCTCTGGAGGTGGTGTCAAGCCTCTGTACCAGCTTTTTAAATTCTTGTTCCTCTCCAGCCAATCCATCAATGTCATCCGCAAAATGCAGGTTGGAGATTGCTCTACCCCCTATGCTGACTGTGCCTTCGTGATCTGCAAGGGCATCTGACATGATGCGCTCTAGGAAGATGTTGAAGATTGTTGGAGAGAGTAGGCATCCTTGACGCACACCGATTGTTGTTCTGAGCCAATAACCGATGGCGCTGTTGTGGAGGACTGCACTGGTAGCCTTGTCACACAGGCTTTTGATGACTTCAATAGTTTTAGGGCTGATGTTGTACACTCTCATGGTTGCTGCATGCCAGACTCGGTCAAACGCCTTCTTGAAGTCTACGAACACATGATATAGATGTTGCTGGAGCTGTAGGTGTTTCTCGCAGATTATTCTGAGGTTGAAAATCTGTTCAGTGGTACTTCGCCCTGCCCTGAGTCCTGCTTGTTTTACAGCTATGATTTGTTCAGCTTGGGGTTTCAACCTCTTGATTATTATTTTCAGGAGGACCTTGCTGGGATGGCTGATGAGGCTGATGGTGCGGTAATTTTCACATTCCTAAAGGTTACCTTTTTTGGGAAGAGTTATGACAAGTGACTGGGTCCATGATGGAGGCCACTCCCCACTCTACCAGATCTTGTTACAGATAATGGTGAGTGCGTCAATCATCGCTTCTCCTCCTGCTTGAAGTAGTTCAGCGGGGATGTTGTCCACGCCCGCTGACTTCCCTTTCTTCAGTGATTGCATTGCTGCCTCAATTTCTTCTCGGAAAATTGGAAGAATTTCTTCTTCTTCTCTGTTCTCAGGACATGCTAAAACTGATGAGTCTCCATTTGGTGTGTGGTTGTAAAGGTCAGAGCAGTACTCTGTCCATTCGTCCAAGTATTTCTTTCAGCTCTGCATGATCATTCTCCGAGTGGATCTAGAATTGTTCATATCTAGGTATGTAAATAACGTATATGCCTATAATTACCAAATATTACCACGATGGAAAGAGCATGAAGTCGGTAGTTCCAAAGCAAGGTAACTGCGCGCCTACGAAGCACAAATAGCTAAAAGGGAAACACGTGTCAATTGTAGATTATAGTCATACAACACCGGAGTGTTTTGGCGACTACCGGTCACATTATTCTGACACCAGCGAACCAGTTGATGGTAAGGGGAAAATATTATGGTCACACGTTGGCCAATCCGAGATTCGACTAATAAGCCACTCTACCTACTGAGCTACTTGGCCCCACTTAAACACGTGCCCTCTGATTGTATCAACAATTGCATGTGCATGTAAGCGTGAGGTTGATACAGATCGTCCCCGCCGGACCGGTTTGAGCCTGTCACTCTCATGTTTCGTGGTCACTGACCTGGTACCTTACAAAATCTGTTCCCCAACCTTTCATTCCATCGGACAATAAACGCTGCAGATATATCCGACCTTGATTGTGGCATTGCATTGCGGCCGCGTCTCTTGAGGGGAAAATAGAAATTCCCTTTTCAGTAAAACTCTACGAGTACCTAGCATTGAATAAAACGGGTGTACCCAGTTTCAGCTCCACTGGACCGTTAACAAAAATGCTAGCACACAGAAACACTGAGGCAGGCATTTAAGCAGGCAGACAGTCGGACATAATGCAGCTGATGCATTCTAACATTCAAAGAGGGAGTGGAGTGTAACACGATGATAATGAAGATAATGTCTGCAAAGTTTGAAAACATTTTGATTACCTTTTCATGTAAACTGTGGTGCTGACCCCAAAACTGCTAGTTTTTACCAAAAGATAGGCTTACTATATACCCAGTATTAGAAAGTCTTTGTTGTGACTAAGGCGTGTACCAAGTGTAAACACTATAGATTTATAAACAACAAAAAAATTATTTCAGCGATCCATTTTCATTTTTTTTTTTGAATAACAATATACAATACAATACAACACATCTTTATTATCCCATAAGGAACTTCACAGCAATGTATGTCAGGCATATAAAACATATAATTAAAAACAGTCATGTTATAACATTTAACAAGGCTACAAAATCAATACTAAATTTATATACATTCTATAAATCTAATCACTTGCGTACTCTTACACTTCATCTTTTCCTTCAAACACCTATCCACGCACTCTGGTTCTATCACACGTATGTCAATGCCCTTTTTAGACAGTTAAAATATAATAAAAATGCATACAAACATATATAATAATAATGATGGTGCCTGCAAAGTTGCTGGCAATTCTATCTATTACATGTATTTCATGATTTATCGTAATTTTAGTCTCTGATTGGATACAAAATTGTATGTTATTTAAGTCTTAAAAAGTGTTACTGTCAGTCCAGGGATTAATCTTGAAAGTGACCAATATAGGTCATTTGACCAGTTCACAGGAAAAACAATAGGTCATTTTGGAAATCAATAAGTCACACAGTCTCATTCGATCGCTTATCAGTACAAATGGTACAGAATAACAACGCTAAGGCATTAACCAATTTTATATTCAGCCTTTTAAAATTGTTTAAATGACATGCTGATGCACACAGTTATAGGGAGAAATTCAATCATTTTTAATTTGTCTGCTAATTATTACTGTTTTTACTGCTTTGAAAGAGACAACAGTTTTCTTGGTTTTGCTGCTGCCCATATCTGCAGCGCTCTTTCACTATTTACAGTTCCAAGCTTTACAGAAAGCAGCAAGTTCTGTGTTTGTGCTGTCAGTTTGTTCCGCAATGCTGTCAGAATGCGGTTTTGTGCAGATCAGCAGTTTGCAGGGGGCAGGTAACCGCGAAAGCAGCCAGCTTCAGCAGGTTTGGAAATTCATCCGAGTGGTGAGCTGCAAGCATGGCCCACACATCCCTGATGTTTTCTCGTGGGTAGTCTTGTGAAAGCACTGTTGCCTTGGCCCTCCCCCATTCTTCCAAACATGATCGGATCATCTGTGATGCCCCACGACTTTTCGAGTTGGGGATAGGATAGGATAAGAAAGGATAGGACCTAGGTCACATCAGTTCGCTCCTTTTTAGGGAATCGTTCAACCCGCGACCTTCGGCATAGGAAACCAGCGACCATGGACGCACTACGTCACGAGGCCACCCCAACTGAATACTTTAAGGCCCTTTGTTACGTTGAGACGCGCATGATGGTACGCGCACGATAGATCCGATCGTTTTGGTTTGCAAAGCATGCAATAATAGAGTGTATTTATCTTTGATTTGATTTTGCGTTGTTGTTAGAAGAAGCTTTGTGTAATGTTGGTAATTTTAGTTGGTCGATATTATTTGAGAATTTTTTAGAGTTGGTTGTTTACTATCGATCGAAGCGTGTGGATAATTATAGTGGTAACTAGAGACGCTTCCAGCCTAAATATGGTTGTATGACGTGAGACAGTGATGACGAAATTTCAATCGCATAGTTGATGCCGATGGTTTAGCAAAACCGAAACACTCCATTACCGACTTTTGGCCAGTTTCTGACCTTGGCTTTTTTTTCTGAGGCTTTTTTTTTTGTTTGTTGACAAAATGGAATCGCAAACTAGATCTACACTGTGACTGCCAATGCGCTGGCGCGTTGCATGTCAGCAATGAAAACTATGGATCGGAAAAGTTTGTATTATACTGAAAGGGGAAATAATTTCGTTTCGGTAATGGTTGTGCTAAGTTTTATTGAGTTCGCAGTTTGTATAGAACTTTTTAAATGACAAATCTTCGCAAAGTTTGACCACCCGATCGTAAAATCAATAGGTCACTTGACCAGCTGGCTGGCAAAACAATCGGTCATTTCAGAATTTTATGCGTCAATGACCGATGACCGACGCCAAGAATAAACCCCAGTGTCTCACTGAAATTTAATTTTCATTCACAAAACTTTTCGAAATTTACTTACAAGGCATACTTCTACCTTGCTGGTGGTTATCGTGCTCAAATCTTCATTATTTTTACACCATCTGTGCAGCTGTTTACTATTATACTTCTTTTCTCTCAAGTTCACCCTTCAGTTAAGAAATTATGCTCTAACTTGAAAAGTAGCACGGCGTGATATACCTTTGTGTGTGTCCATTTTATGTGTTGTCAGGATGTTTGCTTTAAAACAAACCTCATACGAGAAAATTCTATGCACTTTGATTTCAACGTAGCCAACACCCTTAGGCTGTAAGAACGCTATGTAAAAACAATCAGAAAATAAAATAAATACGACGATGAACGCGAAAACCGAGAAGAATTAAATGTTTATGTTGTACATTAATCGTTCTCAAAGAGCTTAATGATAGAAAGAGGGGGAACTTGGTACAGAACCGCGAGACGAAAGGTACGAGTTATGCTCCCTTGTCGACATGCTGAAAATGGCTCGTGGCAGAAAGTCAAAAGGCGACCGAGTGAAACAGGGCGGTGACTTTTGCACAGCCATCAATTGCCATAATGCCAGATACAAGAAAAGTTGTGTTGGCAAGTCCTTTTTCAAATTTCCAAGAGACAAAGAAAGGTAAATTGCAATTGAAAAACTTCTTTTTTTGTGTGTTTATGTAGGCCTAAACTAAGACCGCTGCAGTGTTGTTAGTGTTAAAACAATCGGAGAGCGGCTTGAATGATTCATATTATACCTATGTGCTAAATCCAAAACAGTTTGCTTGCTGACAGTTTACGTTCAACAGGTCGCTCACTGTTTACGTTATTGCTAGGTTGTTTGACTATATTTGTGCTTATATTTCAAAAGTAGATGTCAGATTGGCAGTTTGGCTTCGTCAAACTGCTTATGTTAACAAATTAAATTAGACTAAGTCTGTTTTCTCCTCGTGATCAAATACTGTGCAAGATAACCCCTTACCTAGGCACAAAAATGGTCCTTGATCTGTTGTAATCCCTTTTCGTTTGAGTGTAAATGGGGGAAAAAAATGTAATGTAGAAACTCAGTCCTTGTTCTGATCTGTGAATTTCTGCGCATTAGATCTATTCACAACTTTCCGGCACCTCTCATAAAAACTCGTGGGTATCGCCATTATAAATTAAAACGAGGTTAGCATGAAACCAAGTTCCGGTCTAGCTTGTTTTGCTTTTATCAAAGCTTGATGCGTGACTTTTAAATATGGCAAATTGCCGAAAACGACGATTGTTAGAGCCAGAAAACGAGTGGGATAAGTATAAAAACGGTGGAGGAAGTACATGCTCAGTGAAAGGATGCAAAAAACAATCGTAGAGGCCTGTATTTGTGGCGACTTCGGAGGTGCGTCGATCATCGACAGAAAGTGAAACAGGACCTGAAGACTCTTGTAGTGTTCCATAGCTTCGCCGTCGCAACCTTCACAAAACACGAAGTAACTGACTATGTTATGCGAGCGTTGTGGCCAAGTGGGCTAAGGCGGGACTAACTTGCCTTGTCCACAAGCCAGAAACCAATGGCCCCTGACAGGTGTGAGTTCGAGCCAGCATCTGGGCGTTATGTTTTTCCGAATATTTTTCGAAAATTCACAAATAATGTTAGGTAGGTAGGGTTTAGGCGCGCCACTGGCGATAGAAAGGGATAATAAACTGCAGCAAAAAAAATAATAATATGTGAGGGTACGATACAGTGACACATGTGACACATGTTATTATTCTTGAATATTTGGAAATAACTCACTAAAACACGCGGAGAAAAAAACCGGAAGTATGTTTCATTGAGGGGGTTCCCGTTGGTGCATAGGATAGCAGAAAAGTGTGAATATTGCGTGGAATGTGGTAGTCTAGGTTCTGATTGTTCTGTCTGATTAATTATTTTCCATGAAGTGACTGATGTTATTAAGCCAGTGATGTGAGAGGTGAGAGGGTTGGGGGGTAGGGGGACACCTGATATAAATGAAATTCACACTATTAGTGAAAGATTTTGTTATTGTGCTTTATTGTGATTAATTGATTGAATGACAGAGCTCTCTCTTCCCCCACCCCACCCCACCCTCTCTCTCTCTCTCTCTCTCGCGATTACGGATTTACACAGTTTCGGATAAATGAAACAGTCTGTCAAGCATATTTTAATTTTAAAATATCTGTCGTTGATTAAAAAATAATAAATTCCAGGGCAGAAAACGAACCTATGACATACACACATAAGCAGCATAAAAGCACCTAATAAATGTCAATAAGTAAACATTTTAAAAAAAAAAAAAAAAGACAGCAGTAGCGGAATGTTAATAATAATGATGGTTAAAAGTTTGGTTTTTGCAAACGTTGCCATAAAAATGTTCTTTTGCAATGGCATAGGCTCAATAAGTTACCACGCACAGATCATTCATATAGCAGATGATGAAATATAGCCAGCCCGAGCAAAGGGAAATAATCCGTGATAGCGTCTCGCATTTTTGTATATGACATAATGGAAGTTCCCTCTCTTTCCGTAATAAGCTCTTTGTCGTTCTTATAGACACTTAATGTAATTTGTGGGCGAATGTTTCTGCTGCGTTGCAACTTTGGCACACGGTCAATATCATATGTTTATCATATTCCCTGAAGTACAGAAAACATCGGCTGCAAGAAAAACTAGTACACCACTCTGAGGAAGAAGTATGGAAGAAGGGAGGGAAAGGTGGGGGGAAGGAGAGGGAGAAGGAGAGAATATTTGTTATTTTTGTCTTTAAAGTATCGATTATGAGAAATTCCATGGATCTGGAAAAGTTCACAATTGCAGACGGACGAAGGCGCCCTTTTCTCCCTTTTTTCACTGAAGAGTGTCTAAAGGGCACCGAACAAAAGAAAGGGAAGGGAGACAATCAAAATGGATGAAGGTCGACCCGGGATAAAGTCACAATTCCCCACCATCCGCACAAACATAACCCTCCACCCCCACCCCGCCCCATCTACTCCACTCCATCACCCTCCTCTCAGAGAGAGAGAGACAGACAGACAAACAGACACACATGATCACAGACAAAGACAGACGGAGACAGAGAAGAGAGAGATACGTTATTCGTATCTTGGCGTGGAATAATGGAAAATTATTACATCTCGAGATGTATCGAAATGGAACAATTTTCCATATTAACATCTAGAGATGTAACAATTTTTCATATTTACATCTCGAGATGTAACAAGTTTCCATACTTACATCTCGAGATGTAACAAGTTTCCATATTTACATCTCGAGATGTAACAATGTTCTATATTTACATGTCGAGATGTAACAATTTTTCATATTTACATCTCGAGATGTAGCAATTTCCCATAATCCACGTTAAAGATGGGTATAGGCCTAGCATTATGTATCGATTGCTTCTATTAGAAGGGGAGGGGGGTGGGGAAAAGAGGAATTGACATTAGATTAGTGGAGGAAAATGCGTGTGAACAACCGCTTTACACATTGCTTTCAAATAAAGTCATCCAAAATAATGCCCCACAAAAAAAAGTCCAAATATTAAAAGCTTTCCTACACATTTAATCAGCATGCACACAAACATAAACGCACGCACGCCCACTCACACACATCCTAACCTATCCTATCCCGTAACTCGAAGGTCTTTGGGGCACCACAGATGATCGTTTAACCAGCGTACTCCATCTTTCTCTGTCCTCAGCAACCTTCATGGCTTCGCCAAATGTCAAACCAGTCCATTCTTGAATGTTGTCCTCCCACCTCTTTTTTTTTTGTCTTCCCCTTCTTCTGCCTCCTTGCACCGGGCCTTGCAGGATGGTCTTTGCAAGGCCTGATGCTCTGCTGACGTGGCCATACCATAGAGTTTCAGTTTCTTCACCATTGTGAGCAGGTCATCATGTTGTCCAATGGCTTGTGTGATGGTCTGTCGGACTTCGTCGTTGGTAATGTGGGTATAGGAAATGCTCAGAAGTCTTCTGTAGCACCTCTCCATGCTTTGTATTCTTTCTTGTAAATCTGCTGTGAGGGTCCATGTTTCGCAAGCGTATAGTAAGATGGAGATGACAAGTGAGCGCAGCAACCTTACCTTGAAATGTAGACTGATGGTCCTGTCTTTCCAAATGGGCTTCAACTTTGTCAGGGCTGCAGTTGCTTGTGTTATCCTGGAGAAGACTTCCTGTCGGGACCCATTGTCTGATACAATGACTCTTAAATATTTGAAGCTATGCACTGTGTTGAGGGATTGACCTTGGGCTTTGATGTCCATGTTGATGCCATTGGTGTTGTTGGTCATCATTTTGGTCTTCTCTGCACTTATTTCCATTCCACAGGCTATGGAGGTGGTGTCAAGCCTCTGTACCAGCTGCTCAAGTTCTTGTTCCTCTCCAGCCAATCCATCAATGTCATCCGCAAAACGGAGGTTGGAAATTGCTCTACCCCCTATGCTGACTTTACCTTCGTGATCTGCAAGGGCATCTGACAAGGAAGATGTTGAAGAGTTTTGGAGAGAGTAGGCATCCTTAACGCACACCGATTGTTGTTCTGAAACAGTTCCCGTTGGGGCGGTTGTGGAGGACTGCACTGGTAGACTTGTCACTGGTAGCCTTGTCACACACATACTTAGAGTTAAACAAAAGATGAATACTAAAACATAACACATGAGAGGTGCCGCCAACCATACTTTACCAGTGAAAAACAATGCCAGTTTCTTGCATTGATTCGTCTCCGCATCGTTCAAAATGTAGGCCTAGGCTTCAGTCAACTGTAGCTTATAGGCATCGAATAAAGAACAATGCCAGTTTCGTATGCTGATTCAGTCGGTCCATTGACTCTTTTGACCTATCTTTTCCTTGAGATCATTGTTGCTGAAGAATTTGTGAATTAGTGACGGTTTGGAAATACATTACGTTACATTACATGATTATTGCTTTAGGTCCAGCGGATTCTTCCGAGCCAAATCAGGACCGGACAACCCCTGATCCACATAAAAGATCTGCTGAAACAACCCTAGTGGTAAAACTGAAGGCTCTCCACCAGCCAGTCATTTTACAATAAAGACATCCCACGCAGGGGACGCTGAGGCTGTACTCTAATTTATGGAACTCCCGTTTACAAAAACAAAATAGAATACAAACATCATTATAAATTATCAACAAAACACATACATATAAAATGTCTACGTTGCTAAATAATAACATCATAGGAAGCCCTAGTGACCACCTGGCAGAAAGCGTCCAATATTCCCAAGCTGATCCAACAGTGACTGGTCTA